>JAMPIV010006227.1:185000-405322 GCA_024509875.1 Oreohelix idahoensis | reverse complement strand
TTTACCGTTTTTTCACAGTGAAATTAGCTAGAACAAGCGTGTTTCCGAATCACAACTCAAAGATAGCGCTCTTCTGAATAAAAAAATAGTAACTTCCGTTATGTTAAAATACCAAATTACTAAAATACGGAACACATTTCACAGAACACAAAAGTGACGTTCCCATCGTTGTTTCGGCTTCTATGGGTATTGCGGATGTACGCTCCCAGCGTCTTTTCGGCCTCTAAGAGTTAACGTAATACTTTAACTTTAATGCCTTTAATTGTAGTGATTCGGACATTTTTCAGTAGTGTAACATGAGATGGCAGAAATATTTAACGCCAATTCTAACACCCGCCGCGCAAAACCCCGCTTCGCTTGACACGCTGTGGGATTGGCCCGATGATATATACACACAGACAGTTTAAATTCTCGCCGAGTAAATGTATTTCTGACGTCACTTAAACAAGTGAGTCATTTGAATAAAAATGCGAGAGAGATGAGGGTGGAAGATGGCCGACTTGTGTAAAAGTTATATTTGACGACTGACAGTGACAAAACTGAAAATCTAAACCATAATGAAACTGACCATAAAAATCATATATTATTATAGCTTAGTATCTCCTGAGCCCAAATATGGTTTAAAATATATGGTAGTCCAATTATTAGCCAAGTTATTGAGATAATACTATATATCTAGTAACCCTAAGACTGACAGACTGTGGTTTCTGCTTGTTTTTTTCATAACGTTAGTGGGGACGCCAGCTTAGAAAGAGGCATTGGAGTAAATTCAAATCCGATTGGGTAAAAAGAGTATAGGAGTAAAAGGGGAGCGGTAGGTAAATGTTAACCAAAACTAAACATCTTTTTGTATTGTCATAACTAACGCAGACTGACCAATCGACTACCAGACACAGAGTTTGTTTGGAATTTTGTTTTTGTTTTTCAAAAACTACATTTGAATTCTGGTAGTCGCAAGTTTTCCATTGGCCAGTACTAATAGATATTAGCAAAAAGCTTTCAATGCTCATCGCCAGTTGACAAAAACTTTTTCTATCAAATACGCTGAGATCAGCTGTGTTAATTTGTAAAATAAATACTTACTTCGCAGTCTGGGCAGGGCAGAGAAAAACTGAGGCCATTCTTTGCAAGTCAGCGTTATTTGTTACATATTTCTTTGAAATTGTGAGGTTTTATTTCCTGTTACCAGCCGGTGACAGGAAACCTGATGAGTGAGTGTAACGCCAACAAGTCTCCAGTAAAACGTTTATGCTGTAAGCAGATAGCTGGAGGAGCTTGTGTGTGTTGAGATATCTATATTTTCTGCAACGACATACTGAATTAGCCTTCTACAAAGAATCCCAGGTGATGTGTTAACATCTGGGTATATCTGACACTTCCATTATAATAAACTTTGGTATTTCCAATCATACCCAGGATTTTATGAGGGGTGATGAAACTACAGCCCCTCCTAACAAATGAAAAACACTATTAGATAATAAAGTTGTAATCTGGGAATACACCAACAGGAGAGATAGAGTGACATTATACTTATCGGACAAAGTTTCCACACATTTTAGTTAATCTTTTTATGTAAACTATCTTTTCCTCATTTTCAAAGACCTGTCCAAAAGAGATGGCGGGACAGGCAGATTAAATTGTAAAAAGAAAATATTCAATTTTAAAGAAAAACCTTAACCACAGTTTTATTCATTTCCTTATAGTGAGTTAAAGTGTTTTGTGTTTATGTACCATCATTTTCATTTCTCCCCTAGACATTAGGTACATCATACACCAGACACTAGAGCTAAAATAGTGACCGTGTGAGATCTAGGGAGGTAGCGTTAGGTTCCCTGCAAATACCTCATCATCATCTTTTAGAGTCAGGAGCCTACATGTGCTAGACCTCACACGGTTAACACAGACACAGATTTCTTTCCTTTTAGGTATAACATCATAACCTCCCCAGCAAATTAAACTTGCTACATATATTGGTAAGCTTGTCCGGGAATTGAATTTCTCCTAGTACTACATACATTCGGAGCCGCGGTAGCATAGTGGTTAGTGCACTGGCTTCCTAGCGCAGTGGTCTATGGTTCGATCCCCAGACGAGGCGGAAAATTTTTAGGCCACAAACGGCTCCTGGGTCGACCCAGCCCCAAATGGGTACCAGAGCTACTCTGGGAAGGTTAAGGCGGCCGGCGTGATGCCGACCACATCACCCCTCGTGTGCCGACGGTCAAGATAATATGGGCCTAACACCATATTCCCAATATGCCTCAATGGGCGTGTAACGGGTTCCTTTACCTTTACTACATACATTGGGGTCTGGGTTTTAGCATTAACAACATTTTATTTACCCAGGGAATCCCCATAATTACTATTGCCCAAGATTTGGGAATTTAATGAAGTGTCAGAACCTGGAATTAATTAAGTAAATTTGCATTTATTTTAGAAATTTAGTTAGAACATTTTGTATTTATCAGATGGCAGATTTGGCCAAGTTTCGCTCTGCGGCTGTGCAGACTGCCAGGGAAATGAATATGGAGGGTCAAGTCTTGATTGACTATGTCACCTCAGAATGTGATAAATTTATTGCTAGGGAAGAACATAGGTTAGCTGAGGAAAGGAAAATGCAGGTAGAAGAGGCTAGGGAGATTAAGAAATTACAGTTAGATAGAGAGGCTGAAATTAAAAGGTTACAAATTGAGGCTGACAAGGAGGCCAGGGCCTTAGAGGCTGATAGAGAGGCTGAGATCAAGAGGCTCCAATTTGAGGAGAGAAAATTGGAGGCAGAATAAAAAAGACTGCAAAGGGAGGCAGAAAAAGAAGAAAAGAGATTGACTGCTGAGAGGGAAGCAGAAGATAAAAGATTACAGAGGGAGCATGAGTTGCGACTAAGGGAGTTAGAGTTGCAAGGCCTTGCTCTGGACAATGGTCACAGCCCCTCTATCTCTGATGCTACTGCTAGTCAGGGGGCCTCCAACTCAGCCATGGGGTTCCATCTGGACTATTTTGTAGAAAAGGATGATGACATTGAGTCATATTTGAGCATATATGAAGTATTAGCCACTACTTATGGGTTAGAAAGAGAAAGATGGGGTGTAAAGTTGTCCCAAGGTCTCCGGGGAACAGCTTATGAAGTTTTTTCCAAAATGAGCAGGGATGACCAAGACAACTATGACATGTTGAAGCAGGTTCTTTTGTTAAGATACAAAAAGAACGGAGAGTTTTATAGAAAGAAATTTAGGAATGCCAGGCTACTGTCGGGTGAGACCTATCACCAGTTCTCCGCCCGGTTAGAAACGTATATGGAGAAATGGGCTACTTTGGGGGAAAACCCAAGATCTCAAAGAGATGATACTCATAGAACAGATAAGAGAGTCCATGGCTCCAGACATGAGAAAGTTTCTCATGGAACAGGGTGCGGAGAGGCTGGGTGAGATAATTAATGTCGCTGAGAGGTATCAGGCAGCCCAGGCAGAGGTAGCTGGCACCAAAAAGAAAGCAGTAGATCATTATAAGGCCCCACAAAACTATAATAAATTTGACAATAGAGGTAAGCAAAACTTTGATAGGCCTCGAAATGATTATAAAAATAAAACCTCACATTTCAATGACAGAAAGAATGATGAAAGAAAACCTTTTCATCAAGGTAGATTATATTGTAGATATTGTAAGAGGGATGGACATGACATTAAATTTTGTAAAAGTAAACCTGCTGGATTTGCTGCTATGAAAATGGGGAACCAGGAAGTAAAGGACAAACCTGCTGGACAGCAGGAACCTTATCACCCCCCAGTTTGTGAGGATGTTGTATGCAATGATGTCACCATTAGGTGCCTCTATGATACCCGTTTAGATATTGATTCTGTCGTGAGCTCGCACTTGGTGAACCCAGATCAATATAACTCAGAAACAGTGGAGATACAAGGGGCGACCAAGGACATACCACTCATGACACTTCCCATTGCAAGAATAAATGTGAAAACTCGCTATGTGGAAGGTGTAATCAGAGCAGCAGTGATCGACGCACCCATCTACCCTCTGATATTGGGGTGTCGTTATGTCTACTTGGGGAATCCCAAGAGACCTGTGGTCTTGGCAGCCGTCCAGATCCGATCACAATCCAGAAAGGAAGAAGATGAACCTATAAATACTCATCCAGAGGAGATGAGGAAGGCACAGGCTCAAGATAGGTCACTGAAGCAGTGCTTTCAAAAATTGCGTACCTGCCATACACCTCCTAATAAAGGAGAATTTTATCTGAAGAATAAATTGTTATATAGGAAGGCCGGAACTTGTTCAAAGGGTCACGGACAACTGGTACTTCCCAAGATGTTTAGGGCAGACCTAATAAGGAGTTTACATGTTGGAAAAGATGGGGACCACGAGAAAGTAGGTACCATCTGCCAAAAGGTTTCGCAAAAATATTACTGGCCAGATGTAAAGATAGTTATTGAGAATTTCGTAGAAGCCTGCGGCATATTTCATGAGGGAACACCCACAAGTGGGAAAACTGTGCAGGACCTAGATATGCCACGGGGCAAACTTAGGCCTAGAAATAAAAATAATTGTAATAAAGTAGACAATGTGGAATGGGATCCCCCTTTTCACACAACAGTCTTCACTTGAATGTGTTAGAATGGCAACTCTGTGTCGAGGGCCAAAAGTGGTTTTACCCCAGAATAAGCTGACAATCCCTCGGTTGGACTTATGTGAACTGGGGGAAGGTAAAAGAGAGAGAAGATCTCTCACAAGGAATTTAAAGTGGGGAGAAAACCCCAGGACACGAATAAGTAGTGGTAGATTTTTGTGTGATGACAAAAGTAAGAAACGTCCTCAACACAATGCTTCTAGTGTTATGAAAAATATGTCAGAAAAATTAAAAGTCCATATGTAACATTGTTAAGGACTTGGACCGATGAGAAGGCAGAGGAGACTGTTACCTCATCCTATCAATATGTGAACGAACTGACCTCTCATTTAAAAACAAGTTGGAAACTGGCAAATGATAATTTGAGACAAGCCAGGAAAAAGCATGCTGCTTATTATAATAAGAAAGCGAAGGATAGGGAGCTTGCTGTAGGGGAGAAGGTGCTTCTTCTATTGCCAGGCAGCAACAATAAACTTCAGATCGGATGGCAAGGTCCATATACAGTTTTGGAAAAGGTATCCAGAACAAATTATAAGATAGACAAAAAGGGAAAGGAAAAAGTCTATCATGTGAACCTTTTGAAGAAATATCTGGACAGACAAATCCAGGAAGGAACACACCTAATGGCCTTGTCTATCGCAACCGAAATGAAAAATGACCCTCTCACCTCATTTGAATATCCACTGAAAACCAGTGAAACGTTTGCACAGGTGAAGATCAGTAATCACCTGACAAAAGGACAGAGGGAGAAGGTTCAACAGGTCCTTGAGAAACATACAGATGTGTTAACGGATAAACCGGGGCACACAAATTTGTTGGAATATGATATGAAACTACTAGACCCAGCACCCATCTGTATGAGGCCCTATTCTATTCCTTTCGCTAAGGAAAAAGCTTTGAAAGAGGAGATAGATTATTTGTTACAAGAAGGGATTATTTCTCACAGTGAGTCTCCTTATAGTTCCTGTGTGGTTTTGTTGCGGAAACCATCGGGAGAACATAGACTGTGCATAGATTACAGGAAACTGAATGCTGTCACAGAAGGTCAGGTGGATCCTGATACTACTCAACTATTTGCCAGGCTGAACAGGGCAAAATATTTTTCTAAGGTGGATCTTAGCAAAGGCTATTACCAAATTCCAGTAAAGCCTGAGGTTCGACCTTATTTAGCCTTTAGCACCTCGGAAGGTCATTATGAGTTCAACATGTTACCGTCTGGGTTGAAAAATGCCCCGAGTGTGTTTTCAAGGATGATGCGAAAATTGTTGGATCCCCTGAAAAATCCATGTATTTCGAATTTTATGGATGATATCCTCATTGCTACGGAAACATTCGAGGAACACGTTACCTCTTTGAATATGCTGTTTGACAGACTCAGAGGGGCTAACTTGACCGCTAGACCAACAAAATGTTGTATTGGTTGTAAAGAGTTGGAATTCTTGGGACATACCGTACATCAGGGTAGCATGACCCCTGACCCCAAGAATCTGGAAAAATTGAAAAGAGCACCTAGGCCACAAACAAAGAAAGATGTGCGATCTTTCGTGTCATTGTGTGGGTTCTACCAAACGTACATTAAATATTTTAACTCTGTATGTGCTCATCTGACGGATTTAACTAGCAAGGGTCAACCTGAAACAATAAATTGGTCTGCACAGTGTGAATTGGCTTACCAGGAGTTAAAAGAAAAACTCACAAGCAGGCCAGTACTGCAATTGCCTGACTTGAATCGAGAATTTATCGTGAGAAGTGACGCAAGCAATGTGGGCCTGTGTGCTACATTGTTGCAGAGGTCCTCCTCACAAGATGGAGAATTGAACCCAGTCGCTTATGCAAGCCGCAAGTTGAACAAGGCGGAAAAAATTATTCAACAAGTGAAAAGGAATGTCTAGCTTTGATATGGGCTATAAAAATTCCAGATTTATCTATATGGCAGGACATTTGTGGTCCAAACGGATCATTCACCTCTCGTATTCCTGTCACAAGCCAAGCATGAAAATTCCAGATTATTAAGATGGTCATTATTATTACAGCCATACTCATTTCTGATTGAATATATTTCCGGCCCTCAGAACGTCGGTGCAGACTTTTTGAGTAGACATCTTTATGATGAAGATCAGAAAAACGCGTAAGACTTCATTTGAGCTAAGTTATCTAGCAGATTATAACCTGCAAATGAATGCATGTTATAGGACGGGAGGTGTGTAGTAAAATCTGCGAGATAATCGCTCACTTCAGTAAGATTTTAGTCCTATGATAATAAATAACTCAGCCCATATGTGTCTAACTATAACCGTCTCACCCGCCAGCATCGCGCTGAATTTTGTGCCATGGTAATGCTTAGAAACGACCCCGCCGTATAAATCTACTTGCTTTCCTTGTGATGTACAATAAACATGTTTAACATTTTGCCCGATCTGATAGAGACTGCGGCAAGACTTATAATTAACGATCTGCCAGAAATGTGCCGCCAAACAACTGTCTGAATTAACGTAATACTTTAACTTTAACGCCTTTAATTGTAGTGATTCGGACATTTTTCAGTAGTGTAACATGAGATGGCAGAAATATTTAACGCCAATTCTAACACCCGCCGCGCAAAACCCCGCTTCGCTTGACACGCTGTGGGATTGGCCCGATGATATATACACACAGACAGTTTAAATTCTCGCCGAGTAAATGTATTTCTGAGTAAATGTATTTCTGACGTCACTTAAACAAGTTAGTTATTTGAATAAAAATGCGAGAGAGATGAGGGTGGAAGATGGGCCGACTTGTGTAAAAGTTATATTTGACGATTGACAGTGACAAAACTGAAAATCTAAACCATAATGAAACTGACCATAAAAATCATATATTATTATAGCTTAGTATCTCCTGAGCCCAAATATGGTTTAAAATATATGGTAGTCCAATTATTAGCCAAGTTATTGAGATAATACTATATGTCTAATAACACTAAGACGGACAGACTGTGGTTCCTGCTTGTTTTTTTCATGACGTTAGTGGGGATGCAGGCTTAGAAAGAGGCATTGGAGTAAATTCAAATCCGATTGGGTAAAAAGAGTATAGGAGTAAAAGGGGAGCGGTAGGTAAATGTTAACCAAAACTAAACATCTTTTTGTATTGGCATAACTAACGCAGACTGACCAATCGACTACCAGACACAGAGTTTGTTTGGAATTTTGTTTTTGTTTTTCAAAAACTACATTTGAATTCTGGTAGTCGCAAGTTTTCCATTGGCCAGTACTAATAGATATTAGCAAAAAGCTTTCAATGCTCATCGCCAGCTGACAAAAACTTTTTCTATCAAGTACGCTGAGATCAGCTGTGTTAATTTGTAAAATAAATACTTACTTCGCAGTCTGGGCAGGGCAGAGAAAAACTGAGGCCATTCTTTGCAAGTCAGCGTTATTTGTTACATATTTCTTTGAAATTGTGAGGTTTTATTTCCTGTTACCAGCCGGTGACAGGAAACCTGATGAGTGAGTGTAACGCCAACAAGTCTCCGGTAAAACGTTTATGCTGTAAGCAGATAGCTGGAGGAGCTTGTGCGTGTTGAGATATCTATATTTTCTGCAACGACATACTGAATTAGCCTTCTACAAAGAATCCCAGGTGATGTTAGCATCTGGGTATATCTGACACTTCCATTATAATAAACTTTGGTATTTCCAATCATACCCAGGATTTTATGAGGGGTGATGAAACTACAGCCCCTCCTAACAAATGACAAACACTATTAGACAATAAAGTTGTAATCTGGGAATACACCAACAGGAGAGATAGAGTGACATTATACTTATCGGACAAAGTGTCCACACATTTTAGTTAATCTTTTTTATGTAAACTATCTTTTCCTCATTTTCAAAGACCTGTCCAAAAGAGATGGTGGGACAGGCAGATTAAATTGTAAAAAGAAAATATTCAATTTTAAAGAAAAACCTTAACCACTGTTTTATTCATTTCCTTATAGTGAGTTAAAGTGTTTTGTGTTTATGTACCATCATTTTCATTTCTCCCCTAGACATTAGGTACATCATACACCAGACACTAGAGCCAAAATAGTGACCGTGTGAGATCTAGGGAGGTAGCGTTAGGTTCCCTGCAAATACCTCATCATCATCTTTTAGAGTCAGGAGCCTACATGTGCTTAACCTCACACGGTTAACACAGATTTCTTTCCTTTTAGGTATAACATCATAACCTCCCCAGCAAATTAAACTTGCTACAATAATTTATATTATATAATTTATATTATAATAAATATAATCTTATAAATATAGAAGAGGTGTTAAGAATAGACAGTCCTAAGGAACTGCATAATATTGTCAAACAATATTTAACACGAACAAATGTTAATATATAGTGGCTTGGAATGTGAAGGTGTGATGCTGTTCTTACAAAAAATATGACTTTTAATAGGCGAAAGTCAATTAAATATCTGTTAAAGTAAGTTATATAACAGGAACCACCAGGCCTCTACCCCCCTCCATTTTAATATTATTCTTGTTCAGAGTTTCTTCTTTATTTTGTTTGTTTTATTATTTATTTATTTAACGTATAAGCACAATTGTGATTGTCCCTATTTACAATGATTTGACAAATGTGATGCCACTGTCTCATATCGGCAATTGTTCATATTAATTTGGAATTGAAAACAATATATATCCTAATTATAACCCATCAGAGGTTGAACGGAATATTTATCTTCATTAATTAAAACAAAAAAATCTTACTCGATGCTTATTCTCGCTACTAGCACAGGTATTGTCCAGCCAAAAATGGCGTCTACGTCGTTCAGCCTCGTTTTCGATTCTGACATAGTTCGTGTAACTCTTATATGATAAAGGGGCACTAGATTCAACACGTGAGCAACAACAGAATACTCTGCCGCGTCCATGCGGTTCTAACAGTACATGTAGAGGGCTGTTACCTCAGGGGTGCATTCCCATAGTCAATTATGACTGAAGGGGCAATTATTATTATAATAGTTAAATATTCTTCCAACTCTCTTTATAAGCTTATTAAAGTTCACCAGGATGGGAACTCCCATGCGCTAAAGAATTTCTTGCTGTCCATCACCCTTATGTTGTCGAGGTCAGAAAAGGGGTGGGGGGGGGGGGGGGGGGAGAAACAAGAACGTAAGACTAACCTACCAAACATGTTATAAAGTGACTAAGAAGCATATGCTCATTGGAAGAAAACTTATACCTCATGTTAGCAGGACGTAGACCACTTACTTTGGGCATGTTGTGAGAAAAAGGAAGCTTCAGTATATCGTGACAACATTAACGATTGAAGGATAAATAGATAGAGTGAGACAAAGAGAGAACATACATGACAGTTTGACATCACGGCTTGTAAAAAAAATATTCAACAACAGAATTGATAAGTAGTACTCGAGATAGGAAGTTGTGAAGCGATATGATCGGCTGCGCAACCAGGCATGGTACTTGATGATGATCCTTGATGAATGAAAGGTAGTGAATGAAAATAACTATAGGAGGCATGCGCTAAAGCATTTTGTGTGTTCCTGCAGTAATGGTTTGTGTAGCAGTTTCTTGTAAATGATGAGGTTGCTTTAGCTATAAGAACAATCATAGTCGCAGCTGACAGCAACTGGCGGGTAATATTTATGTACGAGGGCGTTAGAGAGTGCGCTTTACCCACATTAACGTGGGTCTTATGCTTTTTTTTTTTTTTTATTTCTATGTTTACTTTCGTAACAAACTTTTTTTTTCTTCCTCGCATGAGGTCGCATATTTTTTCCTCGCATGAGGTCGCATTGGCACCCACCCCAAACCCGGCTCTGGTCAAGACCACATGTCCCAACACAAGAAGACCCAATGACAAACTGTGTCACTGTAGTGATCCTCCGTGTTCTCACACAAGGGACCTAATGACACATGAATGTCACTGTACCGGTCTCTGTGTCTAGACACATGATCCTAGCCAAAGGCCATATATTAGGGCGTTGGGTTTCGCAGCGTTATTTGCGCTGTACATCACAAACATGACGCTTTAGCTACGTGATTGCAATCGCAGAGAAGAGTATACCGCAGCTAGTTTCAAATTATTACAGCGAGTTTATTTATAAACGTGCACTGCTTGCTGCTTTCACCAGTCTAATTAGTTTAAATACAGTAAACTGAAAGTGTAAATTATGTTAATGTGTATGTATCGAACCCTCCCCCCCCCCCCCGCCCCCCCCCCCCCCCCCCGTTCCAAAATGGTTGTCTCTCATACCTGTCATGTTGTGTTCCTGTCAGTGGCGTATTAAGGGAGTGCGAGGGGGCGGTCTGCCACGGGTGACAGGAAGGAAGGGAGGTGCCATCGGACACTATTACGAAAGTACCTATTTTTGAAATAGACTTGTATACATGCAAGCGTGTTTCTCTACCCGGGGTGTGGTGCCAAAGGTAAGATCCGACCCAGGTACCAATTACTTTAAGTACGTCCCCGGATTCCAGTCGTCTCTTAGTTTACTAAAAGCCAACGGGGTATGGGAACTGAAACAGTTGAGAATCCCTGCTTTAGCTCATACCACCTAGAGTTATTTTACCCTTCGCCAATTTGTATTCCTTACTTCGTACTAGTTAGTTCGAGTTACGAATAGTTCGAATTAAACACGAATAATTCGAATCGGTGGGGAAAAAAATAGGTTAGCTGTCATTAGAAATCACAAAACGTGACAGCAGGAAGACGAACATAAAGACATAACATGGTAAAGCTAGTCCCTTGGCAGACGTTGCCGTACGGTGTAAAGTGTTAGAGACTTCAATTTTTTAAAATAACATGTTTCCTCGTTTTGGCGAGGCGAGTCCTGTTCAACCTAGTCAGTTATATTAGGGCGCATGTCCAAATATAAAAAAAAGCCTTTAGGTCTTGCAATAAAACCAAATAATTGTTTAGAGACTTCAATTATACCATGTCGTAACAGCATAAGATGGAGTTATCAGTTTCTTTACAAGCTGCCTTTTATCTTCTCTAACTGAAGAGCAGTTACACATTTATAACCAACTAGGTTGAACGGGAGCGCCTCGCCAAAACTTTATTTTAAAAAAAAAAAGTTACACATTTACAGCTGGATAGATTGGAGCGAGACGTTACAGGTTTCAAACTCGGTAAACTTTATCTCCTGAAGCAAGCATTCTAACCACGTTGCCGTGCGTGATATTAAAATTTGCAAGAAAGGACGGTTGGGCATTCAATTCATCAACTAAAAAAAAAAAAAAAAAACTTGCAATAGAAAAAAGTTGCGTAAGGGACTTTAGCGTTTCTGGGTGGTCGCACTGTAATTAATTTCACTATCTGCCCCTCCCCACCCCCATCCTTGCGTATTATGGGAGTGCAATGGGGGCAATACGCCTCGCGTGTCAGAGTTGGGGGTTTTGCCATTGGGTACTATTATGTCAGTACTGTACAGTTTAAAAATATACTTGCAAGCTTAATATATTTTTCTGTGTGTTTTGTGGGGAAACGTGAATTACTGAAGTCAACTTTCAACCCTGCGAGTGCATGCGATACGTGCCGCTGCAAGCACAGCTTGCCAGTCCCACAGAACAAAACAGCCGTTAAAAAAAAAAAAAAACCCGCGCAGCTCCCGTCTCTTTGCCTCGCGACCTAGCTTGAACAAAACGTGACTTACACAATTGTGCGTATGAAGGTTTGCTGGCTTGAAGACCGACAACATAGCAGGCGCGATTTATATTATTTCGTTCTATTTTCATCGCGTCTTTAGTTCGGTATCTCGTATCATTTGTTTTTAACACACACCCCGCCCTCTTTTTTCACACACTTGCGTCGTCTAACTTTCGTTCCATCCGCCTCCACCTCCCTTTTTCCACAACTCGATTTTTGTCCTTACCCTCAACTTCAGTTTTTTCCCTATTCTTTTCCCCCCACTTGATCTTATCTTCAATGTCTACTCCTTCACATTCTCATATTATTTTAAGGGATCTTTCCCTCTCATGTTTTCTTTGCTTCTTTCTCGAGTATATTCTTTCTTATACTCCTCTCTCAAGATCTTTCCTCCCGCCTAGAGATCGTATATCCTCGTGTTCTAAGTCTGTACCTCTTGTGCTCCGTTCATCTCTTTGTCCGCCACCACCTCTCCTTCCCCGTCTTTCTTTCTATTTTCATTCCTAGATCAAACAACAAAGACATTAAGAACCCCACTGAAACGCTTCATACAAAATGTTTATTTAGTATACCTGCTTTACGAATATTGCTCCCTGTTAACGTCTAATTTACGCTAACCACGAATGTTATGTCCTTTCTTTTATGTGACCACTACAAATGTTACACTATTTATGTGGCCAGGCGGGAAATGTTAAGGTGGGATTTACGTATGATTTGTAGGAACGTAACACTCTCCTTGCTGTGTACTGTTGTAGTCCGTCCGACCTGGGCCAAGCAGCTTTGTTATGCATGAATAGCTCACCAGGCGTTGAGGCGCTGAAAGGGTGTCATGTTGACATTCGAACCTCAGACATTTCATGTATGTAAGGTACTCGAAGGTTGTATGGTTGACAAGTGAGGTGGGTATGTAGAGACACGAATGCGTATAGGATCTTTGATATGTAAATAAGGCACCGACTCACTCACATGCAGTAGACAGTAATTGTAGAAAAACTGCTGGAACTTTCAACCATTTAATTACGTGACACAGTGACATCAACAGGTACAGTCAAATGGACGAGAATCAAGACACATCATGTATATTGGATATGACTGGCAAAACATCTGGTAAATAAGCTTGAACCACTCATCTATAAGGACGTTATCGACAATGGTCTGTCCTTTAATAACTGTTCATAGGTGGTAATAATTAATAGCATCGAACATCATCAGTTCCGTATAGCTCGTAGGTATGATGCTAATAACGCTGGCTTGACAACACATTCTTTTCCTACTGTAACTCAGGGCCCCCCTGACTGAACGCGTCAGGTAGTCCTTAAACAAATATAGTTGCTTAATATGGAAGTCTGTGAACTTGATAATACAGTCAAGACTTCATCTGGCTCCATCTTTCAGGTACTTCTTCATCTGCTTAAAGTTATAGGCCATAATGATGGACCTTATAATGGTTGATAAACTGTACATTTTTCCATAGGCATGTATTATCTTTCATGCTGAAACGTACCGCCATCCTGCGGGTTTCATAACAATATATGGTTATTGTGCTTCTATAAAGTACTTCGACGAATAGACCTTACTGGCTATGTCAAGCACACATAATGGACTCTGGATCCCAAGAACTGTGAGCGCTACTCACAGGTTCATACTAAATGTTCTGCAGACTTTGCGTAATAATAAAGTAATTTTACCTTGGACAGAATTCCAAACACTACACAATAACACCTGTCGTCATTCCAGACGAACAGAATAACTCTGGGGAATCACTAACATGACAAGACTATCTTTTCCCCAGATAATGCAGAGAAGACACAACGGACATCTTCGTCCGGCAGAAACCAGCTCATCACTCTCCCAGACGGAAGTCTGTTCGGTTCGCGCTAAAAGCTAGCGCATGCGTAGACAGAACAGATTTGAGAACAGTTAACTATCCCGTCTTAAGAAAGAATAAACACAGGGAAGGTAACCCCTAATCAACCTGTGTCAGGGAGTTAACCTAGAGTTCTGTACCTTCGACCATCAAAAATATTAAATAGATTTACATCTTCTGGAACCGACGAAAATGACGGTAACACTCCCACAGCTATTTAGACTTCCACATTGATGACTTCAATAAAGGCAGTAGTCAGCACAAGGCTCCTGACATATCTAAAGAGTTTTTCGTGAAGTGAGGTACGCTGTTGCCATATGCAACTCCGTTCATTGCTGTATGTCAGGCAGAACTGCAGCAATAAATGAAACGTGTCTTCCCCGTACTGAAAAAAAAGTCTTCATCAATCTTATCGTCACCATGTGTAGTTTCCAGCTCCCTCAACAATGCTGTAAAAGCTGACTAAAATGAGGTTGTGCGTGTGGCTGCTAACCTAATCAAGTAAAATAAACAGTTACAGAATCCACTACAGCAACATCACCTGAGCGTTGTGGCTTCCTGCAATATGACAAGATTCTGTGAAAGTACCATGTTCCATAAGGTGTAAACAGGTAAACGATTCTGATTTTTTTTTAAACATGACATTCTGCCTCGTTTTGGCTAAACGTTCTCAGTGCAACGTAGACACAAGGTCCGTCGGTTATATTAGGGCACATATCCATATAAAAATCTTATAGTCTAGCTTGTATAGAGTCCATATATTTGTATATACTATAATAATTATAGTATTATTAAGATGATCATGCATTACATCATCTCTAACATTCAAGCCTCCCAATTATAACTTCTCCCTGCCTATACACAAATACTTGAGCGTGGTTAGAGTGCACGTCTATCGCGGCAAAGGTACTGGGTTCGAAACACGGTGGTGTCACGTTCCAGTCTACCCTGCTCTAAATGGGCACCCGACTCTGTTCATGATTTAGGGAAGACAAAGTTAGCGTGGAAGGGGAATGGTCATGACATATCTCGTAGATGGACCTAGTATAGTGAAGTCTCTAACACTTCGCTCCCGTACGGCAGTATCTGTTATGGGACAATGTCACGTAGAAATTATGATACCTTTTCCTGTTTTTCGCATTCGTACGTTTGCGACTATAAACATTACTATTTTCCCATTCTAACGTTTACCCGCTTTCTTTCTCATACTGGGATACGCATTTCTATTATATAAGACGTCAGCCACTTAGGTAGACGAGAAACGGTGAATATGCATCAATCTCAGACATACGAGCAGACTTTTGTCTGCACATTCAGCTGACACGCGCGTTTTCTTCGGCTGAGCGCTCAGGTGAGGTGTCAAACCCGACATCTCCACGGTGCGTAATTGAGACTTACCGTCTAGCATTTTCACCTGCCACATCGGTCATCAGGCTGAGTTCCCGGCAAAGTGTGAAAACTGCCCCGGCATTGGAGACAGGCCGTCCGAGACTCGCAACTGACACGCGCACTCTCGGTCAGTAGGTGGCAGTTACGGCATGCGTTTAAGCTTATGCAGGTGTTTAAGATGGAAAGGGGAGATTATTTCGTTTTGCGAAATAAGTTGGGACCCCTTTGTCTGGTAATAGATATAACCAGAATGTTAAACTTTATTTTCATTCAGTCCTCAAAATTCGCAGTAGACAGGTTGCTCGTGAATAGAATAAGCTGCATAGCGAAGTTTCTCAGTTTGTTTCGACACTTTGTCGAACTTCTAGACTTCAATAAATATATCAGCGTATGATTCTAAAGTTGTGCGACCACCTGTAGTTCTGTGTTGAGGTATATATATATATATATATATATATATATATATATATATATATATATATATATATATATATATATATATATAGAGATAGATTTTGTGAGTGATTAAGTGTTAAATCGCTTATTTTATCCCACTAGTTCTTTTGTGCAGAGTGATTAATTTATAAGTCTGTTATATTCTCTAGGCGACGAGTTACAGTGGAAAAACAGAATAAATTATAAGTTCTAGCTTAAACTCAGTTGGCTATTAATGAATTAAATTTAACTTCTAAATAATCAGACGAGAGCATATATTTTAAAACTAACTCATAAATGCTAGATGCCTCATGAGTGTTGACGGAATACGTATGTATTCCTAATTCATGATGATTTTGTGTATATAACTTATTTCACGGGAAAGTTTAAACGTCAAGTCAAGCTCTATGCTTGCCGTTCAACACGTAAGTTATATTGAGTACATAATATGTAAAATATTTCATG
This sequence comes from Oreohelix idahoensis, assembly GCA_024509875.1. Lineage (NCBI taxonomy): Eukaryota > Metazoa > Mollusca > Gastropoda > Stylommatophora > Oreohelicidae > Oreohelix > Oreohelix idahoensis. The sequence goes on along the minus strand of JAMPIV010006227.1, from coordinate 388,886 downwards.
TGTTTTTTCTTTATTCAGTGAATACTGGGGTAACCCAATTTTGCCGGCGTTTAGTACAGAGACATACCTGTGAGAAACATAAACATTTTATATCTTTAACCACGTGGGTTTTCAAGTACCACCTGTCTGACAGTGCATGTGCCTTCAGAGATAGACAGAATACCAAATCCCACTAACAGGCTTGTTGCGCTGCCTGAGAGATTTACTACCCTAGACGTTATCTTGGCCACAGGAACCATTCTGTTACTAAACAACTAACATTAACAATAATAAAAGACACGTAACAACTACCTTTACCTACACTAATACAGACATAACATTCAGTTTTACTTGTGTGCTATTTTGTTGTCTGCTAATGCTAAATCGATCATACACACAATAACAGCATACCTCACTTTCTCTGCCAGGTATAGGCACGTAGGCAGCAAGTCAAGCCGGTCTTTCCCCAACTCGCCCTATTTCTTACGATGTGTACGTGATATCGTGAACATCCCTCATTCTCCTGCGGGGTGACCTCTCAGGAATTCCTTCTTTCCCACACTGGAAAATCATCAGATTTGCTGGCCAGCATGCAACATAAACAATATATAATCCGTCCCCTTTGTACCGTCTCAAAACAGACAGGCTAAGACATAGAGCAGATCTGGACACCATACATCGCACGAAGTACAGCCAGCACTCGCCTTTGTAAATGCCAATGAATATGTTGAAGGACTTTCGTGTGTGGTTACTGGTTGTGTTGCTTGAATTCTGATCGTGCTAATATTCGTACGCGAATGGGGTGAACCTCACCTTTGGTTTGTCGTAATGCCTGAACTTGGCATCAAGATGTAAACAACTGTTCATCTTATTAACTCAGCAACTTGATATAAAATACATAATTCATAAGATTGAATGGTGTAACGTGATTCAATCAATAATGCCTCCGGTTCGAGTCCTTCACAATTTAATATGAATTACACACATACATAAACAGTTCAATTCACACATGAGGTACATGCATCAATCAATCAATAGCGTAGACTGATGTTTTACGTGTCAATGTCCGTTTAAGGATACAATGCAGTAATTGTCGTCAGAACATCACAGCTATATGCACGCGCAGATAGAATGGCTACCTGCCGACAGTGAGACTGTGAGTCTAATTACTTCGTATAAAGTAGACGATTATCTTTCTCCTTCCAAGGATCTAGTTAATCACTAACCTCCATAAGTTTCCTCTCATGTAGAGTTCTAGGACTGACCCTGGTCCATCATAATGCACATATAAATGGCTATATCATGCCATTGAATTGGAAGGTTAACAAAACGCAGCTATTCAGCTTGGCGGTCAAGTAACAATGGGTAGCGTCTCCTAGTTACCGACTGTGACCCAAACAACGCTAGACACGTCATAATCGATCGTGTATGGAGCGTTCAATAATTGAAACATCTATCGCAATATATTAAATGTCTTAACCTTTACATTTGCACGTCTGATAACCTTTAGCAGACGGCGTTAATATCATATACCGTAACAATTCCCTGTACACCGGGGAAAAAAAAAATCGATAGATTTTTTTTCAAGATCTATCCGACTTAACAATTTTTCAAAAAAAAAAAAATTTAACACAATCGTGACATATGGCCGACGATGTTCTGAGTAGAACCGTGTCGCGGTCATGTCAACTAACTATTTGTCATAGTCATCTAACATTAATCACATTATATATCAATATTATACATATTATTATATCAACTAAATAAAATGTCCAATGTTAATAGTGAATGATAGAATTAAATTAAAGTAGGTCTGTCGTATTAGTATGTCATATAGGAATTAATTTGACTAATTAAAATTAAATTAATTAATTAAACTAAGAGTTAAATTATTAAGATTCTAATGTAACGCGATGTTATGAGAGAAGAAAAGACAAAATAAGTGAGAAGAAATAGAAAGAAATTCGAATATAAGTTTAACTTAATTGTGTGTGTTAAGTGTTAGTGAATAATAACTATCTAATTTAACTAACTAAATAACGTATAGGTACATTAAAAAAAAAATATTAATCTAATACTTGTGTGAGATTTATTTTCTCTTTTCATAATTTCTTCTTTTTATATTTCGTTCTCTTTTTTTGTTCTTTCATTTCATTTTTTTCTCACATTTCATTTTATTGATAATAATTCAATTAAGAAGTTAAGTTAACTAATTAATTAGTATAGGATATGATGATCCATCCGTAGTCTTGATCCTGATGAATTCTTTTAGGCAAAAATGTTCAAACGTTTACGTTGGAAAGAAATGTCATTTATCCTAGGATCCAAGAGTTAAGTGCACATAGGATAATAAGTTCGACTTGTCGTCAGATATTGTTCCATGATTGTTCAACGAATATTCATATATTGTGTATGGACGTTAGACGAAGTTTCGATGTCAATATGTATACCTTGATTGTCTTTAGTTCAATTCTGTGATGCATATAGTGTTTATAAATATTAAATTGAAGGCAAGGTTAGTTCCCTTATAGTTGATACTTCGTTATATCCAATGTAGTGATGATTGACGTAGTTTAGGAATGTCAATGTTGATTATTCGTCGTCAATAGGATTACGTGACAACGCATCCGCCACAATATTTTCAGTGCCAGGAATATGTTCAATGGAGAATTCAAATGGCTGTAGGATGATTGCATATCTGGCGAGTTTTTGGCTCTTGTGGTTAGATCGACGCAAAGATGCTACAGCACGTTGGTCAGTTTGGATGGTGAATGGAGCACCAAGCAAAAACTTTTCAAGTTTAGTTATTGCCCATATAACTGACAAAAGTTCCTTGTCCACTGTGGAATACTTTGTTTCTGCCGGCTTTAGCTTTCTTGAAATATATAAGGTAGGATGTAGAACGCCATCATGGTTCTGGAGCAGGCATGCACCAATGCCGTAGTTACTAGCATCTGTTCGTAAGAAAAATCTTTTGGAAGCATCGGGAAGTCTTAAAATTGGTTCATGCGAGAACAAATTTATAATTTTGTTGAAAGTTTCATTGCATATACCAGTCCATGTCACCTTCACCGGCATGTCTTTTTTTAACAATGAAGACAATACAGCCGTGATGGATGACAAGTTTGGTATGAATCTACTGTAATATTGAACAAGTCCTAACAAACTCCTGACCTGTTTCTTCGTCTGAGGAACTGCTATGTTTAGAATTTTGGAGACTGTACTAGGTAACGTTCGGATATATCCCGATCCAATGATATGTCCCAAAAAGGTTATCTCATTACACGCGATTTGAACCTTTGTAGGTTTAGCAGTTAGATGATAATTCCTTAGAGTCCCGAAACATGTTCCTCAAACGACGAACTAAACAAGCATATGTCATCAATATATGTAATAACGTCTGGTCTACCTGATAAAATTTGTCGCATCAGGCGAATGAAGGTAGCTGGCGCATTAACAAGCCCAAAAGGCATCACATTCCACTGGTATAGACCTTGTGGAGTGGAAAATGCGGTGTAGTACTTAGCCTTTTCGGTCAGTGGTATCTGCCAATAACCTTTAGTTAAGTCTATCTTACTAAATATAGTTGCGTTGGATAGACGTGGCAGTAAGTCGTCGATAAGTGGATGTGGTTCGCTGTCAACTATAGTCTTAGCATTTAATTTTCTATAGTCAACACATAGTCTGATGTTATTGTCCTTCTTCCGGACAATCACTAATGGAGAAGAGAATGGCGAATTACTAGTCTCAATGATTCCCAGAGACAACATCTGTTCAAGTTCCTTAGTAGTTTTAGCAAGGAAATGTAAAGGAACAGAATAGGGATGTACACGAATAGGGGTATCATCATTGAGAGTAATGTCATGACTGATAGCCGATGTGCGACCCGGGACGTCGGTCAACACATCTGGATAAGATTGTAATAGATTAGCAATCTGTAGACGCTGTTGCGGTGTAACCGTTGAAGAGATGGTTACATCCCGCCAAGATTCAGTAGGTTGAACTACTGGTACCGGTAACGGTAACTGTACCTCAGGAAAAGAAGATTCTTCTTCCTGGATGACAGATAAGTTAGAATAATAACAAGTAGATACTGTGTTGTCATCTAGTTCATGAAAAATTGACTGTAAGTGTTCAGGACGTGTATGAAATTGCTTGAGCATGTTAATATGAAATATCTTTTTGTGTCCCTTGATATCTAAGACGTAATCAACGTCGGAAATTTTATCAATGACTTTGTAAGGACCATTCCAAGATATCAATAATTTATTGTTATTGTGAGGAAGTAACACATAAGCCTCATCGCCTGGGAATAATTGGCGTAATCGTCGAGACCTATTTTGTAGAGATCGAGCCTTAGCTTTTGCAGCCTCAGAAGAAGCTGTTGCCAACTGGCAAGACTCAATAATGTTCTTCCGAAGATTAATCACATACTCGTAAGATGACTGAGTGTCCTGAGTCATCTCCTCGTCAATTAATAAGTCTTTTATTAGTCCCATAGGACCTCTTGGGGGAGCACCAAAAACTAATTCAAAGGGAGAGAAGCCAGTTTGTTCATGCGGTACCTCCCGATAAGCAAATAGAACAGCTGGGAGTGCTCTGTCCCAGTCATGAGGGTGCTTAGCAGTAACCTTATGTAGTAGTTGTTTAAGTGTACGGTTAAGTCTTTCAACCGCACCATTACTCATAGGATGATAAATACTACTTAAATTCCTATCAATGTTCCAAGTTTTCATGACTTCCTTCATGGTGTCAGATATGAACTGTGACCCATGGTCTGATAAAAGTTTTCTAGGAAACCCTATTCTAGAAAAGATGAGATGTAGTGCATCAGCTACATCTGTGGTAGTGGTGGTTTTTAATGGGATAGCTTCTGGCCATCGTGTGCACAAATCAATGCACGTAAGGACGAATCTATGTCCTCTGGCCGATGGTAGCAATGGACCAATAATATCTATGGCCATCTTGTCAAACGGTCTTACTGAGATATCGCAAGCCTGAATAGGCGCCGTGTGAAAAGCTCCACGTGCTTTCACTTCTTGGCATGTAGTACAGGAACGTACATACTGCGAAATATCTCTTGACACTCCTGGCCAAAAGAATGAAGACAGTACTCGAGATCGTGTTCGAGTATATCCCATATGTCCAGCACAATGTGAGTCATGTGCATGTTGAAGAATGTACCGTCTAAAAGTATACGGGACCATAACTTGTTGTTTCATTTGTGATTTGTCATTAAAACATCTAATCAATATGTCATTTTTAATAACAAACCAATGTTTGTTATTATTACCTGAGGATAGATTGTCAACTTTATCAACCAGCTTAAAAAATTTTTTTAAAGATTTATCCTCTTTTTGTTTGGTTGCAAATGTTTCCCTGTCAATAGGTGAATTGACTACAAACTCCTCTTGGTTGTCTGCATCCATCTTAGTATCACTAAATTTCTCAATGAGTTGAGTCTGCGCTCTAGTCGTCACGGCGTTTCCAGTGCATAGGTTATGTTTCTCCCATTCTATGATCTCATCTGGAGTACAATCTTTACTACCGTGTATACGACCAACCATCAGATCAGCTATAGGCTTTTTTAGCATACATACTTTTACATTCCCTGTGAAAAAGGGTGTTCTAATATGAACAATAGCTGTGGGGTAAAACTCAATAGTTCCACCAAATGTCATGCAGCGTACATATTCTCCTGTCGCACAGCTAGGATGTACCAGCGACTGACGTATACCAATCGTTGTGGATCCTGAATCCCTCAGCACTGAGACGACAGATCCATTAACTAATCCCCTGTTAAAAATTAGTAAGCCTGTTCCATCGTTGACTGCAAGACCTACCTCTGGTGTAATATGTCCGCAGTTAAGCACTGTTTCTTTCGCCTTCTGAAAAATAAGATTGCATTGTTGGCAACTATTTGCCACATTATAATTAATAGCAAAACATGCAGCAGAAGACTGTGTTGTATTATTGTCAAGTGGGACCTGAGCTATAGGGGTAGTATTATTTGTAACTGCCGCCCCTGTATTATGGTTGTAATGAGATGATCCCCGAGAATGAGATCGATTCCGAGTATAATTGTTAGAATTATCTCGTCGTCCTCTATAGTAACTATTATCTCGATGTCTCGAGCCATGATTATTACCATTCCAGTTATTATTATTATTGGGAGTATGTGATCGATTATAATGAGTGTTATGTTGACCATTGTGGTAGTTTGTTTGAGGTGAATAATTTCTATCTCGTGATCTACCTCTGTTGAACTCATTTTTATTGTTGAAATCATTATTATGTCCCTTCTGAAAGTTAACATTGTGATTTCTTTGGAACCTACTTCTGTCTACACTGTGATGTCTTTGTTTGTTATTATGATTGGAGGCCATATTAGACGCCACAGGTAGAGGTTCTCTTAATGAGGAGTTAGAAATGGTTGCATTCGGATGTGCCGAACAGTAGTTTAAAGAAATTTTTTCTAACTCGTCGATAGTACCTGCAAATATGCAAAAAATGGTTGGCTAACCGAAGATACCTTATCCCGTAGTAGTAAATCAACTAATTTGTCATATGATTTGTTGACTTCTGCCATTCTATTAAATGTATTGCGTATGTTCGCAATGAATCCTGCAAAATCTTTTGGAGATTCAGGTAAAATTCCCTTAAATTTCAACCTACAGTGTTCCTCGTCCAGGTGAAACCTTCGTAAAAGCAAGGACTTAATAGCACCGTAGTTATTTGCTATTGATGGGTCAGCATTTTGAGAAGCCGTCAATGGTTCTCCAACCAAGAATTCATTTAACTTGAGTACCCATGACTCTTCAGGCAAATGATTTGTTTTGCAAGTCTGTTCAAAACGTGACAGGAACGATGAAAGGTCGTCCACGTTTAAGTTGAGAGTGGGTAATTTAAAGTTGTAGAAATGTTTAGTTTGGCTGGATGACGATCCATTTTGTGCGTTATTATTCTGGTTTGCATCAGCACTTTGTGCTTGTAATCTTGCTGTCTCCAATTTAATACGCGCCAATTCCATTTCTTGTTGTAAAATAATTTCCTCTCGTTTCAATTTATTCTCTTCTTCCTGTTTGGTAATTGCTCTTTGCTCTTCTCTTTCACGTTGAGCAATCTCTCTTAATCTATTTTCCTTGGCAATTTGCTTCATCTCACGTTCCTCCTCCTCTTTCTTTAATGCAGCCTTTTGTTCCTCTTCCTCTTTCTTTAATGCAGCCTTTTTCTCTGCTTCTTTTCTTTCACGTTCCTCCATTTCTGCTTTATGTTTTTCCAGTTCTGCCTCAGCAAACTGACGAAGTTCTTGAGATTTATAACCATATTCCTTACCAATTTTAACGAAATGGTCTATAGTAAGCATTTTGACTTTTATCTGGTAAGTAATTATTGGTAATTACTGATTAAAATAGTCAATAGTAGCTTCAGAGTAATTATTATACTTACTCAACTTAGGAATATTCAATATAAATAATCACAATAGTACTGAACTCTAATGTCTAAGTTCAACTAATAGACAATATTTTGTAACAATATTGTATCTAAGTACTAACTATATCATAAATAGTTATGATATCTGTTAACTATAATGTAATTACATCACACAATTAATCTCAATATCCAATGATGTTGGGTATGATTCCTAGTAATTATATTGTTCAATGTACTAAGTCACTCTCTTAGTACCAGAAAAGTATATTAAATAATATACAATGGGTCTATTACCTCAAAGGTAGACTATAAGATTATTTTATTTGGTCAATATATATATTATATTATTATGCCCTAGGCATCTCTTATAAATTGCAGTGCTAATTTCTTGGACTAACACTGCATAATTATGCAATGTCCCATATTAACCTTAAATGTCAGAAAAAAATTAATTAAATTAAATTACAAGTGTATTATTGAATATAATGTTATATTATTAATGTAGCATTTAATATATATATCATGAGGACAAACAAAACAATGATGCAACTAAAGGGTACAAACAATGTCAAGACGCAAACAAGACATTTTCACAATTAAAAATGAATTTATGAACTAAATAAAACAAGCGGAAGTGTCACACGGAAAACGAAGGGTCAAAGATTGACCCGAGGTCAACTTAATATGCAAAGTACACAAAAAAAAAATGACTGCAAAAAAAATGATGACATCACAGGACTCATAACGGACGAACATTTAACAATCATAAAATAAATTGATAGTAAGAGTAGACTGGACGAAATAGTTAACGAACATGATACAAAACTGAATAAAATTGTGAACTGAGTACGAATAAAATACACCAGTTATCTACGGAACGGTACAGCTAACACAAATCGTCAAACGACAGCAGATTTGGACAGACAGTCCAATGGCAAACCTCAATGGGGCTTCCAAAAGTGCAATCGTTTAACTGCCCTAAGAAACGACCGAAATCAATTCAGGCATCGTGAGAGCCACAGAATCTAATTTCGGTTCATCCTCCCTACCTCCCACTAATTAACAACACATTAAGACAACAAAAAGTACATTAAACATAGGTAAAAACATGCCGATGTAGGCAGAGGGCATGGACTCAGTTAGCACTGTCACGTTAACGACAATAGTTATTGAGCTAAACTTATCTTTATTTGCTGCTTCACTTGATGCTCGTTGTCGTCGACGGCTAGGCCTGTGCCTTTGACTGTCTGCTCCTGTAGTCCATATCGTGTGTTTGCTTCAATGGCTCATGTTTCCCCTGGTTAGACTTAGAAACGGCTTTGGTTTCTCCGACAGTTCACCTACACGACTTTCGGTGACGTCACGTTGTTAGGCATTATAATGAGTACTGCGTCATCTTCGACTGGATCATGTGATCGAAAATTGATCGTAAATATTTGTGGTTAACATGTGCGTAAGGAACAGAAGTTTGTTTCTTTTTTTTCTGTCGTTCCCCGCATTCGGCCGCCACTTTTGTTGAAGGACTTTCGTGTGTGGTTACTGGTTGTGTTGCTTGAATTCTGATCGTGCTAATATTCGTACGCGAATGGGGTGAACCTCACCTTTGGTTTGTCGTAATGCCTGAACTTGGCATCAAGATGTAAACAACTGTTCATCTTATTAACTCAGCAACTTGATATAAAATACATAATTCATAAGATTGAATGGTGTAACGTGATTCAATCAATAATGCCTCCGGTTCGAGTCCTTCACAATTTAATATGAATTACACACATACATAAACAGTTCAATTCACACATGAGGTACATGCATCAATCAATCAATAGCGTAGACTGCTGTTTTACGTGTCAATGTCCGTTTAAGGATACAATGCAGTAATTGTCGTCAGAACATCACAGCTATATGCACGCGCAGATAGAATGGCTACCTGCCGACAGTGAGACTGTGAGTCTAATTACTTCGTATAAAGTAGACGATTATCTTTCTCCTTCCAAGGATCTAGTTAATCACTAACCTCCATAAGTTTCCTCTCATGTAGAGTTCTAGGACTGACCCTGGTCCATCATAATGCACATATAAATGGCTATATCATGCCATTGAATTGGAAGGTTAACAAAACGCAGCTATTCAGCTTGGCGGTCAAGTAACAATGGGTTGCGTCTCCTAGTTACCGACTGTGACCCAAACAACGCTAGACACGTCATAATCGATCGTGTATGGAGCGTTCAATAATTGAAACATCTATCGCAATATATTAAATGTCTTAACCTTTACATTTGCACGTCTGATAACACTGACTAACAAAAAAAAAATTTTTTTTTCTTTCTCTAACATTTCTATGTTTTTCTGGTCAATTTTAATGCGCTGTTTTTAAATCTGCAAACCGTTTTTCTCTATCAGGTCGGGATATCTAGAAATACGCAATTGAAGTTTTTTAACAACGCATACAGTATTACAACATCATTTGTACAAGAAGTATAACAGTTATGTAGGCTTGAATTTCTTTGCAGTCGACTTTCGTCGGTGAATGGCATGTGGTACATCGCGATGAAGCATCCAACAGAAATCGGCAAGCATGGTCACACTCCACCGTCCTTGATAACGTGAGTCCATTACGGCGATATCTTGATGGAATCGTTCTCCATGTTCATCGCTGACTTCGCCAAGGTTGTCAGGGAAAAAGTCAAGATGCGAATCGAGCAAATGGATTTTGAGGGACATGTTACAGCCCATAATTCTGTATGCATCTTTGCACTGCTTAACAATATGCACATAGTCGACAGATTTGTGATTTCCCAGAAAGTTATCGACGATCGATTTGAATGCCATCCATGCGCGAAGTTCACTACCATGTAACAAGTTCTCGAATTGTTTGTCTGCAATAACTTTCCTAATCTGAGGTCCTACAAAGATACCTTCCTTCATCTTTGCATCGCTAATTTGCGGAAACTTTTCTCGAAGATAAGTGAAAGCTTTGCTCGTTTTATCTAACGCTTTTACGAAATTCTTCATGAGCCCCAACTTTAGATGTAACGGTGGTAAAATGATGCTGTCTTTGTTAACTAATGGCTCGTGTATTACATTTTTATGCCCGAGCTGCATACGATCCCTGATAGGCCACACCTTTCTTGCATAATGTTCCTGTCTGTTGCGGCTGTCCCATTCACATATGAAGCAACAAAATTTAGTATACCCAGTCTGCATGCCCGTGAGAATTGCAATGACCTTTAGGTCTCCACAAATCCGCCATTGGTAGTCATTGTACTTTATTTTTGCCAAAAGTATAGCCATATTGTCATAAGTTTCTTTCATATGAACAGAGTAGGCGACTGGAATTGATGAAAATAAATTTCCATTATGCAATAACACGGCTTTTAGACTAGTCTTGGAAGAGTCGATGAAAAGTCGCCATTCGTTGACTATGTGCTCATGACTGAGGTGCACCATTAGACCTTTTACATCTTTGCAATAGCAAATGTCATCATCCATCTCAAAGTATTGAACAAGTTCTCTGTGTCTATGACGAAATTTAGATATCGGAGTATTGGGCGCTAAAAGATTCCATTCTTTGAGTCGCGAACCGAGTAATTCCGCTTGTCCTTTGGTGAGAGCGAGATCACGTATTAGATCTGAAAGTTCTGAATGGTTAATTAAGTGAACACCATCATTCACCGGTACATAATCCGAGTTAGAATTAGTTTCTAAAGCAGGTAAAGTATCACTTTCTGATGGTTCATTCACGTCCAACGGATATTGTTCTGGTGGAACTGGGATCGGACACATGATTGGATCATGAGGCACTGGTTTCGAAACCCATTCAATATTTGGATAAACCACAGACTTTCTAGTTTTAAAAGTGAAACCATAGATATTTGTCAAGCAGAAGTAACAATCAGTAGCATGATTTGTCGGTTCACGCCATATTACTGGCACTCCAAAAGGCATCGACTTATGCTTCGGCGATTTTCGTAACCAACCTGCCAATGTATTTGCACAAGTCGAACAAACTGCATTTGGCTTCCAAGATTTATTTGCATCATCAACTTTCGAATCGAAATAAAGTTCATATGCTTTCTTTAGCAATGGTTAAAGTTTTTCTGGTGAACACGATCGGTAAAATATCCGCACACGTAACAGAACAGATAAGCCGAATTTCTACAACTTCTAGAAGCCATATTTCACTCAGAATTATTTCAAAATACAGTAACTATTTGAAATATAACGTAACATATGTCATGCATCTTTTAGCAGTATAAAAAGTAGAATTATTTTGCATTTTATTAATTTTTAAAAAGTTATATAGTAAAAATGAAACGGAGCAAATAACGGTTTCCCAAAAATATATTTATTCACAAATATCTTAAGAACCCGACGTGATAGAGATAAACGGATTTCAAATTTGAAATCAGCGCAAGAAACTGACCTAAGAACACTTATTCTTATATAAGAAAGAAAAATGTTGTTTGTCAGTGTAACCTTTAGCAGACGGCGTTAATATCATATACCGTAACAGAATATTACTTTTGTTTTCTCCCTAACCAAGAAAAAGAGATCCCAGTTCAACCATGTAATGGCTGTAATTCGTCATCATATTCCATTGTGTTCCATAGGGAACATGAAGCCAACACTGTAGCTGGTTCTCTCGCAAGAAGCTTGAACTAAACATTTACATGTTCATGCACAAGTGGTTCCTGTAGCAATTTTCTAATGCGATGAGGATGCCAGACCCCCCTCCTCCCCCCAGGAACTAAACTACACGGGACACCGGCTGTAATTATGCTTATTATTGATATTGTGCTTTGTTTACTGGTAACGTCTTTACTTTGCTTTCATTATCTCTTTAATGAGAGATAGAGGGAGATCAAGGAACACACGGGGAAGAGAACTGCATTCAGGCATAGAGGGGATGAAGAAGGCACGGCAAGACTGTAAAAACATGGGATAGCACGTGACAGCAAGACTTGGCATAAGTTTGTTGAAGGCCTATGCTCCTTCTCTCAATCTTTTTTGTTGTCACAATATATTCCTTCCCAGAACATGCCCAAATAAAGTGGACTTCTTCCTTCTGACATGAGTAATAAGTTTCCTTTGTATACCAGCCACTTTCAGGACATTCTCATTACTTTTCTAAGCTGTCCATGGCATTTAAAAAAATTCTTTTGTACAACCTCTGTAGCCTTCAGGGTTTGTCCTGCTTGTTGACCAACTGTCCGAACTCGCTTCCATATGTTATGATTGGCTCTATGTAACATTGACGACCTCTCTCGCTTACTTTCAATGATAAAGAGTTGTTGTGTAAAACACTTTTCACTCTTAGATTGTTCTAACTTTAATGTTCTTACTTCGTAAAATACATTTATAACTGCAGGCTAAGAAATTTCTACCCAGTAGATAAAAATCGGTGCTGTGTCATCTGGATGACATTTATGACAGAATGAGTTCAGTTGTTCTTATCAACCACTCTATTTTTAACAGTCATAGACTGGGTGATACGCCAGACAACAGAGGGCTGTCCAAGAGGAATAAGATGGACTACATTTTCTACATTGGAAGATCTGTAATATGCAGATGACATTGCACTACTAGCACATTCACATCAACACATCCAGGAAAAAACGGATAGACTTAATAAGTATAGCCAGACGTGGGCTTGAACATCAATCTACAGAAGTCAGAGGTCATGACGCTCAATGTGAGCAACCCTGAGCCCATATCAGTAAGGAATCAGCAACTGGAACAGATAGACACATTCACATACCTAGGATGCATAGTAACACCAGACGGCGAAGCAAGCAAAGACATCAACAACAGAATGAACAAAGCAAGAACAGCCCTTTTTTAGTCTAACCAACATCTGGAAGTCCTCCCAGTACAGCACAAGCACAAAATTAAGATTTTATCAGAGTTGTGTGTTTTCTGTGCTTCTCTATGGTGCGGAATGCTGGAGAGTTACAGAGAAGGAAATGTCTAAATTGTCCTCTTTTCACACAACATGCCTAAGAAAAATTCTTCGAATCTTTTGGCCGAATACCATCACCAACCAAGATAAGGTTACTCGGAGCAAGCAAGAGGACATGCACACCATCATAGCTGGCACACGCTGGAGCTGGGTTGGCCATGTCTTCAGAAGAGACCCCGATGCCATCACAAGAACAGCTATGCTATGGACCCCTGAAGGAAAACGAAAGAGAGGCCGACGAAAAACAACTTGGCGGAGGACTGTGGAGGCTGAGATGCAAAGAATGAACCAGAGTTGGGGCACTGTACGAAGGATGGCCGCCAACCGAGCAAAGTGGAATCAATTTGTTGTTGCCCTACAAGACGCCACCAGGCGTGATGGCCACTGACTGCTTTGACGGTCGGTGGCTAAGGGTCAAAGAAGAAGAGTTCAGTTGTGTACATAACAGGCCCGATCTGGGACTTTTGATATAATACGTGGATTGTAGATGATGTAGACAGAATGGACATTATGTTTGTTTTTTTGGAGAGGGGCGGGGGTTTAGAGAGACAGAGAGAGAGAGACAGACAGGGAAATCTCGATATGCAAGGCTGGAAGACTGCACTTCTTGATGAAGGACGACAACGTTTAAAACATAATAACTGGCGAAAACACGTTTTAATTAATTCTGAAATGCATTACTTTTTTTTTTTAATAAACTGACGCCTAAACTGGTTTTGTCTGCTTTTATAAAAAGGCAGAGAGACATCTGCTAGGTGTATGTGTGTGAAAGAAAAGTGTGAGACCTTGACATGTAATACAATTACCAACAGCGCTTGAAATCGAAAACTGTTGAAAGCAAAATAGTTGTAAACATCAAACATACACAATACAGTGGAAATTCAGAAACTAATTTAACTGTATCACCGGGAAAGCAGGCTGGTTTAAATATGAAAGGAAGGCAGCAGTAAACAAGACAGTAGGGCGTTGTCTCAACTGTGGTGCTGATTCATACACCGCTAGGGTCAAGTATAAGTAGATATTTAAACAGTGGTTCTCAACAGTTCCGAAAGTGCACACCCCTTTATAAATAAGATAATTTCGACAACCCCTTTCCCCTAATTATCGGATTAATAAAATGCAGACTAGCTGGATCGGAGACTACACTAAATAAAAAGAATTATGAAGTAAAAAAAAATCCTGTTCAACATCTGATGGGTTATAATGCGAATATATAGTCTTTAATTCCAGATAATATTTTCAATGTATTGCACATCACTAGATAATGATTAGAGTTTATATAAGCTAGTGGCGTCGCTTAATTTAAACATATATCTGCTCTCAACACTACCATGTACCATGTCAGATCATGCCCCTCCATATCCTCACATGTCTAACTGTCGTATATGGAGTCATACCAAATGAAACAACGGCCCTGCTGAGAACCAATTGAGAAACACTGCCCAGTCGTAAAAAGCTCTCGCGGAAGGAATGACGTCACACATACGCCGCGTGCACACACAAAGCATAGCGCTATGTTCTCAAACGTTCGCGTTTAGCAACGTATATTCACAAAGAAAAGCTCAACACACAACTATCTTTTACCATGCATTTCAGAGTGCATTATTGTATTTATAAACGAAATGTCTGTATACATTCCTTGCTCTCAAAGAAATGTTCATTTGAATTCCGAAAAGCCCCATCTCTCTCTCCAACTACATCAACGACAGAATGGATATTCTAAATTGTTGTCATCCCAATCTTCAAATTGTGCTGCCCTTCAAGGCGCCACATTTGATGGTCACTGAAACCAATATACGTATATATATACACCCTAATTATAACCTATAGGAGGTTGAACGAGATATTTTTCATCAGTCAGTAGCTAAAGAAAAAGTATATTAAACGACAGGGTGAAAGGTTTTTCCTGTCCTTTCTCCTTGTAAGACGTATTACTATTTGTGTTTTTTTTTCTTTTTTCCCCATTCTACTGTTTTGCCTCTCGCAGCAAAGTTACCGGGGTCTGTATTCACAACTCGACACACTCCAGTCTACTCTCAGTTAGGGAAGGCAACTGGCCACACCACGTAACACATCTGGACCTACTACATGTATAATGAAGTCTCTAACACTACACTGCCCTCCGACAGTATCTGCTAATCAGACTACCGTAACATTTGTTTAATCCCCACGTCGCCCTGACCTGAGCATGTTCTTGCATTCTGTTTGGTTAGCTCACAGTTAAATTTGAACGCGATAAGGTAACTAGGCCACACTTTCCCGTTTTCCTGATCTGAGCATTTTCCTGCATTCTATTTGGCGAGCTGCGCAGTTAAATTTGTACGCCATAAGGTAACTAGGCCATACTCTCAACTTCCTTTGGATGTATTTGTACTGGCTGGTGGACGGAACAGTTATTTATTTTTTTTACCCCATACCAGGCCTCTGCGTTGACACGGAGAATAACTCCACACATGGTGTAAACTGAAGCTCAGTTTTGTGCACAAAGTAAACTGTTTACTTAAACAAAGGAGTCCGACAGGGATGTTAACTCTCACTTTCGTTTTTCAACATCTTTCTGGATCGCATAGCATAATGTCGGGTGCAGTTTAAATCCGCATAGGCACAGTTCATACTGGAGGGTGCGCATTCACTAAACTGCGGTTTGCTGATGAAACAGGCGGGCTAGTTACAAAAGAGCAGACACTTGTCAACATCACCACAGCCTAAAATAATACAAGAAGATCAATGCCGAAAGAAAAGCAAAGTGATGACCAGTAACGTACAGGGTATAATCAAATGACAAACAGATGGACATCCGTTTTGTCCCATTGTAAATACTTTGTAGCAATCATAAACAATGAAGGATCCAGAAAAAAAAATACTAGTGAGGTCAGATCAAACAAATGCGGGTATGCAAAACGTAATTTGGCAATTGAGAACGTATCGCTCTTTGGGTCAAACCTAGACTTCTGTACCATTTTGTCATTTTCAATGTCGCTTATGTATGAAAACTTGGACAGTGTAATAAGAGGTTTTGATGTTAATAAGAGATGGGCTATCCTGGACAAATAGGTGTATCAGATGATACCAGGATAGTGCCAGATAAGAGGCTGGTCTGAAAAGTAATACACCCTTCTCTGAAAAGAGTAAAGGTGTATAGACATCAATGTGGGGTCAAGCTTTGCAAGTTCTCAGAGAAGATGATGATGATGTACTCTGAGTCCCTACTGCTACCTCTTCTGATCCCAAATTGATTTAGCTACGGGTCTAGGGGAATGTATTTATTTATACTTAATGATTAATTGCAAACCGAACTTTCAACTTTAATGAAAATTATTTAAGAAAGGCTGTATTCAATTTATATGTACAATTTAATAGTCCAGAACATCAATCTTGTTGTCCGGACTTTCAAACTCAAGAAAATGTTTATTACCGAATCAAATAAATAATTTGGAAAACAAATATGTTCATTTCTGTAAAGGGTCACTGGAATGTCTGCACACAAAGTTCTTGTTGCAAATATTACTACTGTTCTAGTCCTACACTGTAAGGTCTGCTAATGTCATCATACCATAGTTGTTTCTAAGTTTACTTGTATGAACCAGTTTTTGGATGAACCACCATTTGCCTTATAAAGGACTTATCTTTAGACTGATGCTACTGCTGTTCTCTCAATAGTAGTCAGGATCACCCACTTTGTGACACCTGGCTGAAACGATGGTGTCTAGCTTCAAGTGTCTGAGAAGCGCTCAACTTCCACATGCCCCTCTTCTCAATAGCATGCAGCCACGATGTAACTTCTTAATATGACCCTCAAGTAAAGAAATTCACACACACAAGCTGACAGGCCGTAAAAGGGTACTAGCACTGCTGCTCTCAGTCCATACGGCAAAGGCTTTGGTCAATAGTCTTTCTGTACACGCCAGCACGGCATGGAATCTTAGGTTTTCAATGGCGGATCTTACAAGAAGTAGTTACTTGTTATCAGACTACACCCAACCAATCAGAAGACGAGTCAAAAAGGTTAACTATTTTTGAGACTAGTAAATTATGTGATTTTAAGTGTGTCTGTATGATCTGACTAAATTTGAAAATATTATATTTTTGTTATTTGTGGACCGATTTCAATTATCAAAAGTGATAATTGAACGGCCAATTAATCTCTATCGTTCTATATAATTTTCCCTTAGTTATTCATTTGCATTTCACTCTGGGTAATTTTTAAGTAATTTAATTGGGCCTTACGCTGATGTGAAAATATCACTAAATTAAATTTTCTATTACCCTAAAATTTTATTATGAGGGAATCTCTATGTATATATGTTAAGCAATATCAGCGCTATAATTTGAGATATCCCTTTCATTTTAATTATCTTTAGTTATGAAGAAATAAATTATCTACGTTTGGTCAAAAACACAAAATAGGTATTTATTTCTCGTCCACCAAAATTTTCTTACCACTATAAAATATGAAAACGATTTGATTGGTTGTTAAATTTATACTATGCTCCTCAATAATTTTTGGGGTGGGTGGTAAATTTTGACTTGTTTCCTATAAAAATTCAAACGCACTAGATTAGTTGTTGGCTGTAAATTTGACTTGCCCCTAAAAAAAATTTCAAATACTGTAGTTATTAATAGATTTTAAAATACGTTAACTAGTTTTTAAGCCGGGAATTTGAGCGTGTTGTTATACAGATTCACTTCACTACATTTCTCCCCCGTTAGAAAAGCGTGAACCTCTAGTGCAGCTTTCTCATCTGGATTACAATCACGTTCAAATTATGTCAAATTTCCTCTACTCTGCCTTAGTTTGATCCTGGATTCCTGCAGGTGGGTCATTCAAAGTAGGCACTACTCAAGAAATCTGCCTCAGGCCTCTGCAATCCAAATATCGCAGTTTGTGTTAATAAACAGCTGCAGGTGCTACTGTCTGCCAAATGCTGATTATCAATCAATAGTCACCACTACTCTTCTCTGAGTCTGTCCAATGACACGTCCAGAGGTTTTTAGATGTTCCTCAAGGTTGCAATATTTATGAGGAGATCTATAAAATTGGTGATAGCAAAGTTATGTAGGGGATCCAGTAATTTCCTCATCAGCCTGGATAAAGCACTCAGAGTATTCTCAATCCAAAAGCAACATATGAATTCAATGTGCCCCTCCGATGTGATCACAGCCAACAATTGGTCTGAGCTCAAGCTCGATTGGAATTTGGAAAAAACCCTTTCACTAATATTCATGTATGACTCAATAATCTGCCATTCAGATAGAGGCTATTGTCACCAGGGGTTTCTCTCCGCCTAATGTCACTGGCGAAATAATATGATATGGGGAAATGAATTTTTCTGCACCAGAATTCAATTCTCCCTTTAGCATTTGCTATAATATGTGTGATCTCAATCCAATGTCCGTACAATACTTCTAATGGACTGTATATGGTCAGTCAACTGTCGCCAGTTCCCTTCATAATGCTACTTAATAGCCGTATTGTGAAGCGAGCTGAACATTTTCCCAATTTCTCAAACGCCCGCTCCCAACTCTTCTTCTGGGGTTTCCCCGCAGCTTCAGTTTCAAATTTGGCTGACAACCAATTCTATTTTTCGCCAGTTCCACGAATTCCGATCTACATTGTGTCGGGTGAGACTGGTTGGTGTTTATGTTTACTCTTTGTGCCATGCGCAGAGTTGCCATTTTAAATGTTTTATTGGAAGACTGTTTGTGAAAAAGTGCCATCTTATCCACTACATCTACCTTATCATTTTTATTTCTCCTTTTACTTTCAGGCCCCTGTTTGCCACAATGCTTCGCTAGCATCTGATTATTAATTTTCCAACATGTGGAATGTACCTTGCTACACTGGTTACAACTTTGTACATACTGAGCAATGTCCCCAGCTACATTTGGCCAGTAGAATTTTACAGATGTCCTTTGACAGGTGGTACCCATCTTCAGATGTCCACCGTCTGGTTCAACATGTGCATGTGCCATAACTTTGTCCCTATATCTCCATGGCAGTACTAACTGTCCATATCCTTTGGGTCCTGCTCCAGCTTTCCTGTAGAGCAGTCCCTCCTTCAAATGGTATTGTCCTGTGTTACGGCTAGTTGGCAATTTGCCAAAGCAAGGTTTTAAGGTTTTGTCCTTTTTCATCTGTTTAGGATGAATATTTAGTGGTGGTTCCTCCTCCTTACTAGGGGTCGACCTGACCTGGATCGTTGTCATGATCACAGGTTTTATAGGGCTCCCTAGAAACACATATCTCTTTCCTAACACCAGCGGGTAATTAGGTTTGTCACACACTGCTGCTCTAATCACTCCTTCCACGTACCTAGTCTTGACATTAATTTTGGCTACGGGAAGTGTCATGGTGGCTGTATCCTTCAATGCCCCTTGTATCTCCACTTTGTCTGTGATATACTGGTCAGGGTGCACCAGGGTTGCACTCACAACTGAGTCATATTCCAATCCAGAATCGTAAAGGCACTTGACTTTCACACCATTACATGTCACCTCTACACAGATGGGGGATGATGGAGATCTATCTGACTGTCAGTTTCTTCCTTCCCTTGTGCACTGTTATCATGCATGCAGCGTGATATGGAGGAACTTTCCTACCACATTCAATTGTATTATGTTTGTTCATCCTACATATTTTACACCATTTTCCTTCTGGTCTGTAGGGTTTCTTTTCATTTACCTGAGGGGTTCTGTCTCTAGGATCAAATCTAGGCCTATCATAATTTTGTTTAAATCTAGGTGGTTGATCCCTATTATTATAATACTCATCTTGGTCTGGTGGGGTTTTATTACTTTCTGTTTGTTTCTTTCTAATACCAGCCACTTCTTTCTGGGCTGACTGATATCTCTCAGCAACAATGAGAATCTCCCCCAATCTCTCGGCACCTTGTTCCATGAGAAATATTCTCAAGTCTGGAGCCATGGACTCTCTTAACTGCTCCATCATGACCATTTCTTTCAAGTCTTGGGTTTTCCCCAGAGCAGTCCATTTCTCCAAGTAAGTTTCTAGTCTTGCCGAGAATTAGTGGTATGTTTCTCCAGACATCAGCTTACTATTTCTAAATTTCTTTCTATAAAATTCAGCATTCTTTTCATACCTAACTAACAATGCTTGTTTTAGGAGGTCATAGTTTTCTTGATATTCTCTACTTAATTTGGAGAAAACTTCATACGAAGTTCCCCTCAACCCTTGTGATAGTTTTAGGCTCCACTTTTCTTTCTCTAGACCATGGTTAGTAGCTAGTCTTTCATACCTATTTAGAAATGACTCAATGTCATCTTCTTTTTCTACAAAAGGATCTAAATGAAAGTTCATGGCTTAATTTGAGGCTCTCTGACTGGCACTAGAGTCAGAGGTAGTTGGGCTGCTTCCATTATCTATAACATGTCCTTGAAGTTCCTTTTCTTTTAGTCTTAACTCATGTTCTCTTTGCAAACACCTTTCCTCTGCCTCCATCTGCCTAGCCTCCTTTTCAGCCTCTATCTGCAATCTTTTTGCCTCAGCCTCTCTATCAGCTCTAATTTCCTAGCCTCCCTATCAGCTTCTAATTTCCTAACTTCCCTATCTGCTTCTAACTGTAACCTTTTGGCTTCTTTCTCTGCTTCTAATTGTAACCTTCTCTCTGTTTCTAACCTCCTATCTTCCCTGTCTACAAATTTATCACATTCAGACGTTACGTACTGAATCAGAGCATCCCCACTCATGCCAAGGTCTTTTGCCATCTGTACTGTAGCAGATCTAAATTTTGCCAAGTCTGCCATTTTTTTTTTCACTCTTACACAAATTATTAACAACTTATATAATCAATTAGCAAATACTAACTAACTATAGCCAATGACAGATCATTCAATTCACAACAAGTTATTTAATTTAATTTTATATTTATTATTCCCTACAGTGAGAGCCCCAGGGTATGATGGAAAAATCCCGGACAGGACCCCAATATGTGATAAGAGGTTTTGATGTTAATAAGAGATGGGCTATCCTGGACAAATAGGTGTATCAGATGATACCAGGATAGTGCCAGATAAGAGACTGGTCTTAAAAGTAATACCCCCTTCTCTGAAAAGAGTAAGGGTGTATAGACATCAAAGTGGGGTCAAGCTATGCAAGTTCTCAGAGAAGATGATGATGATGTACTCTGAGTCCCTACTGTTATCTCTTCTAATCCCAAATTGATTTAGCTACGGGTCTAGGGAAATGTATTTATTTATACTTCATGATTAATTGCAAACCGAACTTTCAACTTTAATGAAAATTATTTAAGAAAGGCTGTATTCAATTTATATGTACAATTTAATAGTCCAGAACATCAATCTTGTTGTCTGGACTTTCAAACTCAAGAAAATGTTTATTACCGAATCAAATAAATAATTTGGAAAAAAAATATGTTCATTTCTGTAAAGGGTCACTGGAATGTCTGCACACATAGTTCTTGTTGCAAATATTACTACTGTTCTAGTCCTACACTGTAAGGTCTGCTAATGTCATCATACCATAGTTGTTTCTAAGTTTACTTGAGTGAACCAGTTTTTGGATGAACCACCATTTGTCTTATAAAGGACTTATCTTTAGACTGATGCTACTGCTGTTCTCTCAATAGTAGTCAGGATCACCCACTGTGTGACTCATGGCTGAGATGATGGTGTCTAGCTTCAAGTGTCTGAGAAGCGCTCAACTTCCACATGCCCCTCTTCTCAATAGCATGCAGCCACGATGTAACTTCTTAATATGACCCTCAAGTAAAGAAATTCACACACACAAGCTGACAGGCCATAAAAGGGTACTAGCACTGCTGCTCTCAGTCCATACGGCAAAGGCTTTGGTCAATAGTCTTTCTGTACACGCCAGCACGGCATGGAATCTTAGGTTTTCAATGGCGGATCTTACAAGAAGTTGTTACTTTTTATCAAACTACATCCAACCAATCAGAAGACGAGTCAAAAAGGTTAACTATTTTTGAGACTAGTAAATTATGCGATTCTAAGTGTGTCTGTATGATCTGACTAAATTTGAAAATATTATATTTTTGTTATTTGTGGACCGATTTCAATTATCAAAAGTGATAATTGAACGGCCAATTAATCTCTATCGTTCTATATAATTTTCCCTTAGTTATTCCTTTGCATTTCACTCTGGGTAATTTTTAAGTAATTTAATTGGGCCTTACGCTGATGTGAAAATATCACTAAATTAAATTTTTCTATTACCCTAATATTTTAATATGAGGGAATCTCTATGTATATATGTTAAGCAATATCAGCGCTACAATTTGAGATATCCCTTTCATTTTAATTATCTTTAGTTATGAAGAAATAAATTATCTACGTTCGGTCAAAAACACAAAATAGGTATTTATTTCTCGTCCACCAAAATTTTCTTACCACTGCAAAATATGGAAACGATTTGATTGGTTGTTAAATTTATACTATGCTCCTCGATAATTTTTGGGGTGAGTGGTAAATTTGGACTTGTTTCCTATAAAAATTCAAACGCACTAGATAAGTTGTTGGCGGTAAATTTGACTCGCCCCTCAGAAAAATTTCAAATACTGTAGTTATTAATAGATTTAAAAATATGTTAACTAGTTTTTAAGCGGGGAATTTGAGCGTGTTGTTATACAGATTCACTTCATTACAGACTTAGAACAAGATGCTACAGAAAGGTCTTCACTTTCTTAAAATAATGGGGGGTGGGCTGACATAGTAAAGTGTGGTGAAGTGGGATGTTATAAATATTTATATGGGACTTAGTGTACTGACTGAGATCAGCTGTGAAGGTATCTATATCTATTAAGAGTAGTGTATTATAGATAACCTTACTTGCTACCACATATCTATATATCTCAGTCAGAATTATTCTGGAATAGTGTGATGACTACGTTATGTGTCTAGGGTATGTGTATGATGAAGTGTAAGTCACAACAACAGACAGATAAACAATTTAATTTAATCCACTACTCTTGACAACACTGTGACACTCACATACATATAACACTCTATGAGAATATCTTAAGGAGTCACTGATAACTTTTCAAATAACAATATGTATTCATGGTTATCATAAAGGTATATGTGTCCTGATTCAAATACAAAGGAACCAGGAATCACAATCAATTTTAATTACAAGTATATGTACAGACTTTATCAATATGAATATTGTAGTGACATATATTATTAAATATCCTATGTGTGTCAGTTGTGTAGTGGTAATATGAGGTAATACTGGTTTTGTTTTGTTCAAGCTCTGTTGGTATTTGTCATCATGACTTCAATAGTTTGTCTTTTGGGACTAGTATTGGAGATGTTCTCAGTTCCTGATATTAAGACAATTAAATTCCCCTCTGAATGTTATTTTTACAAAGTCATTTCAAGATGAGGGGACATAATGTTGAGCTCAGCTGGCCAAATCAGCTTATCTTGCGTGATGGCGGCAGGGAAGGACTCCTCTGCTCGAATTCTCCTCTGGGCTCTGGAGACACCTCACTGATAGCTAAAAAGACCAAGGAGTATGCTGTCCGACTCTGGATTCAGCAAAGCTCTGACCAGGTGCTGCTCAGTACCATCAAGACCACGGTCCCTGTAAACAAGAAGGATGTACCTTCTACTTCATAACTAATTGATACTCTAGTTCTACACTGAGCACAATACAACACAAACATTGAGTTCAGAGCGTTAGGCCAACTGTCAGCTTCATCTGAAATACTTTATACCAGCATTACCCTCCTTAATGGTTACCACGCCTCTGCACTTCCAGCATTATTTCTTTCTAGTCAATCATCCAGGTGTCAGTGTACTATTTGGCCATTCCATGCCGTTTTACTTCCCTCCGACACCCTCTGTTCAGGCTGGAGCATTATAGGCTTTATCTCCTGTTTGCCACTGAACTACACATATATATACAGGCATAAATTAACAATTTACATTCAATTTTCATTAAAAGATACTGAATGGTTCAAGCTTACCACAATTTCATGGAAATAAACACAGATACGTTGATTAGCAATGAATTCTGGCACATTTACTGGCACAAATTCCCATCTGCTTATGTTCCAGGCTTTTATTTAACACAAATATGAGCTGGCTTCAACGCACTGTTGCTTTATCAAGATCATTTGCACTAGTGGTCTCGAACTAACGCTCCTAAGTGAGTATATCAGCGAGTCTAGCCAATGAGGCCACGTTTCGACAAGTGTTTGAAAAAATGTTACCTTTTCACGTCTCCCCTAACAATGAAAGATAGTATTTATAGCCCGACCAATCGTGGTTAGTCTTTCATTTGTTGCGCTCCAATCAATTTGGAGTTTACATGGTAGGCTAATTCTGTAACGTAAGATTTTTTTTCAAACACGTTATAAAAAAATTTTATGAGCAGAAATGATTCCATGCTGTCAGGCATCCCCACTATTTTATTTTGGGTATAATTTATTAATTCCTGGACTATTTGCGTAACGTTTTACATATTCTTGGTCAGCAAGCCCTAAGGAACCCAAATATCCAAATTTAAAAGAGCTACGTGGCTGCGTTCAAAATATGTATTTTCTACCTCCTGTTTCGAAGATGTGCTGTCTGGGTACTGTTATGTTTTCAACCGTAAACCCATCTATTGTTATCTTTCCTAATAAGCGTTTTTTATGATTTTAAAACCTAACTCTGGGAAGGGTAGTGAATTTATCACTGTCCGTCCGAAAAAGTTAGTGCTTGTAGTCTTACACGCGTGATGGCAGCATTTGTGTATCGCGCGAAGCGTGTTTAGTGTTTGGCTTTCTGCCTCTCCCTTCTCGCTATCCTTTT
Source organism: Oreohelix idahoensis (assembly GCA_024509875.1). Lineage (NCBI taxonomy): Eukaryota > Metazoa > Mollusca > Gastropoda > Stylommatophora > Oreohelicidae > Oreohelix > Oreohelix idahoensis. The sequence continues at coordinate 363,718 of JAMPIV010006227.1, read as the reverse complement.
GTCCATCTGTCTTTTGATCTTGGTAACATAGTGTAGAAAAAGACATGAATGGAATTTAAAATTTAGGTCAACTTGCATATTTCAAGGTTTTTCTTAGAAAGGCAGCACATTTTATTGTGTGTTTGGGAAACGCGTGTATGTTGCAGAAGGCCTTTAATATCAACGTGAAACGTTACAATTTGCATACGCAGTAGAAAACAAGGGGATTTCGAGTACAGTCATTGTGACAGCACTGTTCTTTACCATTCTTCTTCCTTTATTTATTATATGTATTTATTAGGCTTTATATTTACTTGATAATTTATATATGTGGATTAGAATATTCCACGACACCTCCCCTCTTAAAACAGACATTATATGTCAGTCCTTTATTCTATATTCACATAGAGAAATTTATTATTATTTCTGGGGTTTACGGTGATTCTCATCACACGGATGGCGGCTTAAAAAATCCGCTCCCAAATTTGTTTTTCCAGATATATACTCAATGCTAAAATTATATGGAGCCAAAAGTAAAGACCATCGGAGTAACCTGGAGTTCTCATGCCTAGCCTGTGCTAGAAACGATAAAGGTTTGTGGTCTGTTTGCAACTTAAATGCCTTCCCATATAGATAAATATTGAATTTCTTTATCGCCCATATTACTGCAAGACATTCTTTTTCGCTAGTTGAGTAATTGATTTCAGCTTTATTCAACTTTCTGCTAGCATATGCCACTGGGCTTAATTCCCCATCCAATGCATCTGATTTCTGTAGTAGAGTTGCACCTAACCCAATATTACTTGCATCCGTCCTCACTATGAATTCTTGACTTAAGTCAGGTAATTTTAAAATGGGTTTACTTGTGAGCTTTTCCTTCAATTCTTGGTAAGTCATTTCACATTGTGGTGTCCATGTAATGCGATCTGGATGTCCTTTACGTGTCAATTCAGTTAACGGTGCACATATGGAATTAAAGTTTTTGATATACTTCTGGTAGAAACCACATAATGAGACAAAGGATCTCACGTCCTTCTTGGTTTGTGGTCTCGGGGCTTTCTGTAGTTTTTCTAAATTCTTTGGGTCAGGGGTCATATTTCCCTGATAAACTGTGTGTCCCAAAAATTCCAATTCTTTACATCCAACGCAACATTTGGTTGGTCGGGCTGTTAAATTTGCCTCCCTAAGTCGATCAAACAGCATGTTCAGAGAGTCAATGTGTTCCTCAAATGTTTCTGTTGCTATAAGGATATCATCCATAAAATTTGTTATACAGGGATTATTCAGAGGATCCAATAATTTTCTCATCATTCTAGAGAAGACACTAGGTGCATTCTTCAATCCAAATGGCAATCTATTAAACTCATAGTGTCCTTCTGAGGTACTAAAAGCTAGGTATGGTCTAACCTCAGGCTTTACTGGAATCTGATAGTATCCTTTACTCAGATCCACTTTTGAGAAATATTTAGCTTTATTTAGTCTGGCAAACAGCTGATTTGTATCCGGCAATGGATCCACCTGTCCTTCTGTAATAGCATTCAGTGTCCTGTAATCTATACAGAGTCTATGTTCTCCAGAGGGCTTCCTTAAGAGTACCACACCGGAACTATACGAAGACTCACTGTGCAAAATAATTCCTTCCTTCAATAGATAGTCTATCTCTTCCTTCAAAGCTTTCTCCTTAGCAAACGGAATCGAATATGGTTTCATACAGACAGGTGTGGAGTCTATTAGTTTCATATCATATTCCAATAGGTTTGTATGCCCTGGTCGGTCTGTTAACACCTCTGCATGATTATTTAGAACCTGTTGCACTCTCTCTTTCTGAGTTTTCATTAAATGTGTACTGATTTTCACCTGTGCTGCTGTCTCACAGGGGTGTAATGGATATTCAAATGATGAAAGTGGTTCCTTTTTCATCTCCATGGCGATGGACAAGGTCAACAAGTGTGTCTCTTCCTGATGTTCTCTTTCCAAATATTTCTTCAGGAGATTCACATGATAGATTTTTTCTTTCCCCTTCTTATCTATCTTATAATTTGTTCTAGACACCTTCTCTAGAACTGTATATGGACCCTGCCATCCAATTTGTAACTTATTCTGACTCCCAGGCAAAAGAAGCAGTACTTTCTCTCCCACAGCCAAATTTCTGTCCTTCGCCTTCCTGTTATAATAGGCAGCATGTTTCTTCCTGGCTTGTTTCAAATTTTCATTGGCAAGTTTCCAGCCAGTTTTTAACCGAGTGGTCAGCTCATTCACATATTGGTATGAAGATGTAATGTTTTCCTCTGCCTTTTCATCAGTCCACGTTCTTAACATAGCTTCGAGTGGACCTTTTATTGGCCTTCCAAACAATAATGTTGCCGGGGCCATACCGGTTGAACTATGGGGTACCTCCCGATAAGCAAAGAGGGCGGCGTGCAGGTACTGGTCCCATGTATCTGGTTTTTCGTGTGCCAACTTTCTCAGGATCGACATCAATGTGCCGTTAAATCTTTCCACTTGGCCGTTCCCTTGGGGATGATACACACTACAATGGAAGTGTTTGGCCTGGAAGATCCTGAAAACTTCTTCAGTTAGTTTCCCCTTGAACTGAGAGCCATTATCAGTCAAGATTTGATTGGGAAAGCCTAACCTTGTGAAAATTGTGAGCAATGCCTCTGCCACATGTTTTGAATCAATCGATGACAGGGCTACTGCCTCTCCCCACATAGAACAAGTGTCCACCAGAGTCAGAATGTAGCTGTTCCTTCTCTTGGTTCGGGTGAGAGGTCCCACAAGATCCACGGCAACTCTCTCAAAGGGTGTTCCCACTATGGGCATTTCCCCCAGAGTTGCTGGTGCAGTCCAATGTTTAGGTGCTACTCGTTGGCACTCTGGACAGGATTTTACATATCGTTTGATATCTTCAGTTATTCCTGGCCAGAAATAGTGACAAGCTATTCGCTGTCCTGTTGCGCTGATTCCCATATGACCACTGAAGGGAATCGCATGCCCTAGTTCCAACACTTTAGTCCTATATGAAGTGGGAAGGACCAGCTGTCCGTGACCATTGGATTCAGATCCAGCCTTCCTATATATCAGTTTGTTCTTCATATAAAACTCTCCCTTGCCTGGAGGTGTATGAGATTTGGGCAACTTCTTGAAACATGGCTTGAGTGTTTTGTCCTCAGCCTGTGCCTTCCTCATCTCATCTGGGTGAGTATTTATGGGATTATCCTCCTCCTTCTTTGACTGTGATCTGGTCTGCACTGTTGCCAATATCACAGGTCTCTTGGGATTCCCCAAGAAGACATATCTACACCCCAATATTAGAGGGTAGATTGGCTCATTTATCACTGCTGCTTTTATGATTCCTTCCACATATCGCGTTTTCACTTTTATTCGGGCGACGGGAAGTGTCATGGTAGCTACATCCTTGGTTGCAGTTTGAATCTCCACTGTTTCCGTGGTGTATTGATCGGCCTGCACCAGGTGAGAACTCACAACAGAATCGTAATCTAAACCGGTATCATATAAACATCTTATAGTGACACCATTACAGATGACATCTTCACACACTGGGGGGTGGTATGGTTCCTGTAATTCTTCAGGTTTGCCCTTCTTTTCCTTTTTCCCCGATGTCATAGCAGCAAAATGAGGAGGTTTCCTTCTACAATGGTCAGTGTCATGATTGTTCATCTTACAATTTTTACACCACCTTTTTCCTTGGTTGAAAGATTTTCTTTCATCATATTTCCTTTCATCGAATTGTGGGAATTTATTTTTATTGTCATACCGTGGCCTATCAAATTGGTGCTTACCTTTATTTTGATCCTTAGGATCAAATTTATTAAAGTTCTGTGGTGCCCTAAAGTTATCCACTTGTTTCTTTTTATTACCTGTTACCTCTGCTTGAGCTGCTTGATACCTTTCAGCAACATTTAGCAACTCACCCAGCCTCTCTGCACCTTGTTCCATGAGAAACTTTCTCAGGTCTGGAGCCATGGACTCTCTTAGTTGCTCTATAAGGACCATTTCCTTAAGATCTTGGGTTTTCCCCAGAGAAGTCCATTTCTCCAAGTATGTCTCTATTCGTGCAGAGAACTGGTGATATGTTTCACCTGACAGTAGTTTAGCATTCCTAAATTTTTTCCTATAAAATTCTGCATTCTTTTCATATCTTAACAAAAGAGCCTGCTTTAGCATGTCATAATTTTCCTGATCACCTCTGCTCATTTTTGCAAAAACTTCATAAGCTGCCCCACGAAGTCCCTGAGATAACTTTAAGCTCCACCTTTCTCTCTCTAACCCATATGTGGTAGCTAATAGTTCATATCTATTTATATAGCTCTCAATATCATCGTCTTTCTCAACAAAATGATCTAAATGAAAGTTCATAGCTGAGGTTGAGGCTCCCTGAGTAACCGTAGCATCAGAGGCAAAGGGACTGGCACCATTTTCAGGAGCATGGCCTTGAAACTCAAACTCCCTTAGTCGTAACTCATGTTCCCTTTGTAATCTCTTCTCCTCCTTTTCTGCTTCCCTCTCTGCAGTCAATCTTCTTTCTTCTGCAGCTACTTTCTTCTCTTCTCTTTCTGCTTCCAATTTCTTAGCCTCTTTGTCAGCCTCAATCTGCAACCTCTTAGTCTCAGCCTCAGCTTCAAATTGCAACCTCTTAGTCTCAGCCTCTAACTTTCTTTCGGCCTCTTTTTCTAATCTTCTTTCTTCGCGTTCAATAAATTTGTCACATTCCGTAGTGACATAGGCAACCATAACTTGCCCATCTAATCCTAACTCTTTTGCAGTCTGTACAGCAGCAGATCGAAACTTGGCCAGGTCCGCCATTGTCTATCAGGTAAGTTTCTACAATGTCTAACCAACAATTTAATCTCTAAATATATCTAATGGACAACACAGGCACCGTGAGCTCAACCTTATTTAATTCCACCCAAGGATACCTTTTAATTCTTATATTCCCTGAAGTGAATTACCCCCAATATTTTTAATAGGGAAAGATTCAAAATCCCAAGAGCGAGACCCCAATATATGTGGTGAAGTGGGATGTTATAAATATTTATATGGGACTTAGTGTACTGACTGAGATCAGCTGTGAAGGTATCTATATCTATTAAGAGTAGTGTATTATAGATAACCTTACTTGCTACCACATATCTATATATCTCAGTCAGAATTATTCTGGAATAGTGTGATGACTACGTTATGTGTCTAGGGTATGTGTATGATGAAGTGTAAGTCACAACAACAGACAGATAAACAATTTAATTTAATCCACTACTCTTGACAACACTGTGACACTCACATACATGTAACACTCTATGAGAATATCTTAAGGAGTCACTGATAACTTTTCAAATAACAATATGTATTCATGGTTATCATAAAGGTATATGTGTCCTGATTCAAATACAAAGGAACCAGGAATCACAATCAATTTTAGTTACAAGTATATGTACAGACTTTATCAATATGAATATTGTAGTGACATATATTATTAAATATCCTATGTGTGTCAGTTGTGTAGTGGTAATATGAGGTAATACTGGTTTTGTTTTGTTCAAGCTCTGTTGGTATTTGTCATCATGACTTCAATAGTTTGTCTTTTGGGACTAGTATTGGAGATGTTCTCAGTTCCTGATATTAAGACAATTAAATTCCCCTCTGAATGTTATTTTTACAAAGTCATTTCAAGATGAGGGGACATAATGTTGAGCTCAGCTGGCCAAATCAGCTTATCTTGCGTGATGGCGGCAGGGAAGGACTCCTCTGCTCGAATTCTCCTCTGGGCTCTGGAGACACCTCACTGATAGCTAAAAAGACCAAGGAGTATGCTGTCCGACTCTGGATTCAGCAAAGCTCTGACCAGGTGCTGCTCAGTACCATCAAGACCACGGTCCCTGTAAACAAGAAGGATGTACCTTCTACTTCATAACTAATTGATACTCTAGTTCTACACTGAGCACAATACAACACAAACATTGAGTTCAGAGCGTTAGGCCAACTGTCAGCTTCATCTGAAATACTTTATACCAGCATTACCCTCCTTAATGGTTACCACGCCTCTGCACTTCCAGCATTATTTCTTTCTAGTCAATCATCCAGGTGTCAGTGTACTATTTGGCCATTCCATGCCGTTTTACTTCCCTCCGACACCCTCTGTTCAGGCTGGAGCATTATAGGCTTTATCTCCTGTTTGCCACTGAACTACACATATATATACAGGCATAAATTAACAATTTACATTCAATTTTCATTAAAAGATACTGAATGGTTCAAGCTTACCACAATTTCATGGAAATAAACACAGATACGTTGATTAGCAATGAATTCTGGCACATTTACTGGCACAAATTCCCATCTGCTTATGTTCCAGGCTTTTATTTAACACAAATATGAGCTGGCTTCAACGCACTGTTGCTTTATCAAGATCATTTGCACTAGTGGTCTCGAACTAACGCTCCTAAGTGAGTATATCAGCGAGTCTAGCCAATGAGGCCACGTTTCGACAAGTGTTTGAAAAAATGTTACCTTTTCACGTCTCCCCTAACAACGAAAGATAGTATTTATAGCCCGACCAATCGTGGTTAGTCTTTCATTTGTTGCGCTCCAATCAATTTGGAGTTTACATGGTAGGCTAATTCTGTAACGTAAGATTTTTTTCAAACACGTTATAAAAAAATTTTATGAGCAGAAATGATTCCATGCTGTCAGGCATCCCCACTATTTTATTTTGGGTATAATTTATTAATTCCTGGACTATTTGCGTAACGTTTTACATATTCTTGGTCAGCAAGCCCTAAGGAACCCAAATATCCAAATTTAAAAGAGCTACGTGGCTGCGTTCAAAATATGTATTTTCTACCTCCTGTTTCGAAGATGTGCTGTCTGGGTACTGTTATGTTTTCAACCGTAAACCCATCTATTGTTATCTTTCCTAATAAGCGTTTTTTATGATTTTAAAACCTAACTCTGGGAAGGGTAGTGAATTTATCACTGTCCGTCCGAAAAAGTTAGTGCTTGTAGTCTTACACGCGTGATGGCAGCATTTGTGTATCGCGCGAAGCGTGTTTAGTGTTTGGCTTTCTGCCTCTCCCTTCTCGCTATCCTTTTGTCCATCTGTCTTTTGATCTTGGTAACATAGTGTAGAAAAAGACATGAATGGAATTTAAAATTTAGGTCAACTTGCATATTTCAAGGTTTTTCTTAGAAAGGCAGCACATTTTATTGTGTGTTTGGGAAACGCGTGTACGTTGCAGAAGGCCTTTAATATCAACGTGAAACGTTACAATTTGCATACGCAGTAGAAAACAAGGGGATTTCGAGTACAGTCATTGTGACAGCACTGTTCTTTACCATTCTTCTTCCTTTATTTATTATATGTATTTATTAGGCTTTATATTTACTTGATAATTTATATATGTGGATTAGAATATTCCACGACATAAAGCCACATAAGATCGCGTAGCTATCAAAGATTTTCCTTTATGGTACACAACTAGGCAGAAGAAGACAGGGCGGACAGACAATAAAATGGATTTACAACATGAAATAACTGACAAATCTCCATATCGCGAGACAAATAACTGATAGACAACAATGGCCACCATGTGCTCATCGACTATGGCGCCAAGTACTATTAAGTTCAGTTCAAGCTGTACATCATCATCATCAGTTGCCATCTCCACAACGAAGGTTGGCTGTAATGGATCTCCAACGCCTTCTGTCTCTTGTCTTGGTGGTACACTCTGATAGACTCTTTCCCGTCCATCTCTTGATGTTATCTTCCCACTTATAGCGCTGTCTTCCCCTTGCACGTTTGCCTTCAACTCTCCCTTCTGTTATGGTCTTCTGCAAGGTGTTATGCCTTTTTATGTGGCCAAAGTATTTTAGCGGCCGAACTTTGACCTCTCTCATTAGTTCTCTTTTCATACCTAGATTTTCTAGGACCTCCTTATTTGTTTTCATCTCTTTCCATGAGATACGCCCCATTCTTCTATATATCCACATTTCAAGAGCCTCAATTCTTTCTTCCAAATGCTTATTCATCGTCCATGTTTCTGCACCATACAGAAATGCAGAATATATATAACACTTTATGATTCTCAGTTTTAATTTATGAGATAACTGTTTGGATGTCAGTATATGTTTCATGTTGTTGAATGTAGCTTTGGCCATTCCTATTCTCTTCTTGATTTCTGTTTCACATCTGCCATCTTCTGTTATTATATGACCAAGATATACGTAGCTCTTGATTTGTTCCAGGATTTCAAGCTGTACATGAAAGTAAATTTTACATTATCTACATTTGTGTACTGTCGCATGTTACGCATTGCCTAGTTAAATGTTTGAAGACCGAAAAGTGGGACACCAGTGTTCTGACCCGAACAAACGAATGCAGGGGTATTTTCCTGTGTGTATCTAGGGCAGCCAATCAGAGAAGGGGTTTCTCACGGTCAGATAGAATGACTTCGGCGAGTGTATAAGGAAGAATAAATCGTCCGAAATCATGGTTAGAATTAGACATCGGGAAGGAGAACGGAATGACAGACAAGGATGAGAATGGTCTCCTTTTGACGGGAATATCTTCATTTATGTATAGGTACAAGGAAATCAGAAGGGAGTAAGTAGTTGTGAAGAATTTTGCAAGAATAGAGTCCGTGCATTGAGAAATCCTGTGTTTTTCCTATTTATAATTCAATATAAAATCGTTAACACGACAGATATGGGAAAACAACATATGGATATAAAGGTCAACTCATGGAGAACGGAAATATATAACTCCAAAGGCTTGAACTGGGAAAGGTGAAATGCACGAGACCAAGGTTTGAAACACCTCTAGCACAAACCCCCCGAAGTTACAACTTTTTTGGGAAGTTTGCTGGAGTTGCGAGCCTTGTTTCCTGTACGTCCGGTAGCTGCATATATAAGGGCGGACGGAAATGATTTCAAATTCACTTGTACAGCGAAGCAAGACAGAAGGACAACGGCTGGAGAGAGAGGAACGTGCAGAGGCCAATATCTTGTTATTTGCAGCCAGGCAGTTCTGTTACTCCACTAAAGCCAGTCTTTACTGATCTTAATTAGATCCTGCAAGGGTTCATACTTGTCAACCAAAAGTCAGAGGTCAATGATCAAGAATTGCTCGAGGATCAATGCAAATCGCCCCAGCAGTGCCTGGATTGGTAGAAGCATGACCTACTGAAGCTGTACATCTCATATGAACACTGATTATAAAAACAGATGAGTGATATTTGTGACAATCGTGCACCCAAGAAGTGATAACTGTCAAGCAGAGTTTTGTGATGACAATTTGCGTGATAAACTAGTGAAAGTTATAAAGTGAATAAGACAGTGAAGAAGTCTATTACCCAACTAATTGGAAGAGTCTTAAGAAATGACATTTTAGTTTAACTTGCAAAAACTGTAATTGAGTTCGCCAATTTGGTTTTGTATAAATATAACTTTTATATCACCAGTCACACACAATCACCACAATTAGATAGATGTAAATAAAGAGGATATAAATTGTATTCACCAGCTTTATTCATTCAATATAGTTGATACTGAGTTTGGTTGAATTTTTTATTAATATCACAGGTGGTCACATAGCGGAGGTGGCGCAGTAAGGTCTGACTGTTCTCTGAATATTTTCAGTCCAGATACTTTCACAGCCGTGACTATCGAGTGATACCAGTGTACTTCTCTGTCACTGGGACCTCACACATTCTGGAGAGAATACTATTTCTACTCTAGCACTATCATCTCACACATATAAAACCTTCCGCTACAGTGGGGGCTCGATCGCGGGATATTCTCGTATACCCTGAGCCATCCTCTATCTAATACATCTATCTTTAGTCTATCTTGGGCCACCAATAGAGAAAAAAAAAAAAAAAAAAAAAAAAATTTTGGGAAATTCTAGAACAAGATTTTTTTCTCAGTAACAGTACCTTAGAGTACTTAGTAAATATTGACTATCACAAGGTTGCACGATTAATTGTGTTGTCCATTTGATAATTATTTTAAGTAAGTTTAGGTAAGTTTTCATACTCTACTTAACTTAATATAATGGCTGACTTAGTGAAGTTCAGAACTGCGATCATGCAGATGGGAAAAGAATTGGGCTTGACAGGTGATGCTCTCGTCCAATATGTCACAACTGAAGTGGACAAACATATGGATAGGGAGGAAAGGAGGTTGCAAGCAGAAGCTGAGAGAGAAGCCAAAAGACTAGAAGCTGAGAGAGAAGCCAAAAGAATGGAAGCTGAAGAAAAGAGGCTTCTGTTGGAAGTTGAGGCTCAAGCCAAGAAATTGGAGGCTGAAGAAAGAAGAATAACAGCTGAGGAAAGGAAGCTACAAGCTGATAGAGACCATGAACTGAGATTAAAAGAGCTTGAAATACAGGCAGCGGCTACCACTAATGGTAGTAGGTCATCTCATTCGGATACCAGCGCCAGCCAAAGCAACTCCAATGGAGCTATGAACTTCCACTTGGACTTATTTGTGGAGAAAGAAGAGGGAATAGAGGATTACCTTGACAGATATGAACGATTGGCCACTACTTATGGCCTAGAAAAAGAAAAGTGGAATTTGAAGTTGTCACAGGGATTGAGAGGAGTATCTTATAATGTCTACTTGAAGATGCAAAAAAGAAGATCAGGAAAACTATGAAGCCTTGAAACAAGCATTGTTGGTGCGTTACGAACAAAATGCAGAAGCTTATAGAAGGCGATTTAGAACTGCTATGCTCCAGACAGGAGAAACATATCAGCAGTTTTCAGCAAGGTTGGAAAGTTACTTGCTGAGGTGGTGTCAGTTAGGAAACTTCAATCAGGATTTTGAAGGGATCAAGGAGATGATGTTGATAGAACAACTCCTGGAGTCCATGTCTCCTGAAACGAAGACATTCCTCGTAGAACATAAAAGAGAGAGATTAGATGAAATAATCATCTATGCAGAAAGTCACAAACTGGCTCACCCCCTGACTCAAGGAAATAAGAGGAAGCAGGGAGATAGTTTCAAGTCACCACAAAACCAAAACGAGTTTGAACAAAAGGACAATACAACCAAGAACAACCAAAGATATAACTACAAAGACAAGAACCCTCCAGGATATAACAATAAACCCTCACGAAGGGAAGAAAAATGGTGTAAGTTCTGCAAAATGAACAACCACAACACTGATAATTGTGGAAGGAAAAAACCTCTTCATCATGCTGCATGTCTACAGGTGAGGACTTCGGATAGGAAGGAACTGACAGTGAGTCAGAATAGCTTCCATCACCCACCTACACAGGAGATAGTGACTGTGAATGGCAAACAAGTCACAGGGATGTATGACACAGGTTTGTCGTTTGATGCGATCGTTAGTGCATCTCTGGTGCGCCCGGAACAAATCACCACAGAAACAGTAGATATTCAAGGGCCACTAAAGGGAGCATTACCCCTAACTTTACCCATAGCAAAGATTCATGTCAGTTGTCGCTATGTGGAAGGGGAGATAAATGCAGCAGTGTTAGATGATCCCTTTTACCCCCTGATGTTGGGGCGTAGATATGTTTTCTTGGGAAACCCGGTAAAACCTATGGTTATGGCAGAAATCCAGACCAGGTCTGACTCCAGGAACATAGAGAGGGACACCAAATTAAAATTTGATTCGATTGAGATGAAAAAGGCTCAAGTAGCAGACAGCACATTGAAGCCTTGTTTTGGCAAACTGTCAAAAACACATAACAATCCAATCAAAGGACATTTCTATATGGAACATGGACTCTTGCACAGGAAAGCTGGCAGAGGGACGAAAAGTCATGGTCAAATTGTTGTACCATCCACCTATAGAAATAAGGTTATAGGCTGGGGGCACATAATATCTTTGAGTGAACACCTGGGTAATGGTGCCACAAAACAAAGAATAGCCACCCAGTACTACTGGCCAGGTATTACGGAAGACATCAATCGGTATGTAAATTCCTGTCCAGAGTGCACTCATGTAGATTCAGAAAGTCGACGGAAGAGTCTTCAAAAGTCTACAAGCAAACCAGCCATCATGGGTACTCCCGAGATTTGCACTGGAGGGGAAAGGAAACATCCCACACAGGTTAAATTGCAGTCTGAAACCCATGCGCTGGACAAAAAGAACAAATCACGTAGCCAAAATCAAACACCTACGAATTTGCGAGGGAAAACCGCAACCAACTATCAACGAAAAGAGGGCGGTAAACTTCAAGGGAAACCTACCGACCCCATTTCACCAGCGGTAAGGGCCTGGATGAAAAGCCGAACTGGGAAAAGAGAGATAGTGAAGGATAAATCTATATCCATGAAAACAAAATGTAGGAGCAGATTTTCTTTGTCGACACCCAACTGAGATAGAACGAGAGTAAGAAGAACATTAACTACGGCAAAGCTTACAGTTGTTAGCTGTAGAAATCTACAGCTTAAAAGAGAGGGAGGCTCTGTCGCATGTTACGCATTGCCTAGTTAAATGTTTGAAGACCGAAAAGTGGGACACCAGTGTTCTGGCCTGAACAAAGGAATGCAGGGGTATTTTCCTGTGTGTATCTAGGGCAGCCAATCAGAGAAGGGGTTTCCCACGGTCAGATAGAATGACTTCGGCGAGTGTATAAGGAAGAATAAATCGTCCGAAATCATGGTTAGAATTAGACATCGGGAAGGAGAACGGAATGACAGACAAGGATGAGAATGGTCTCCTTTTGACGGGAATATCTTCATTTATGTATAGGTACAAGGAAATCAGAAGGGAGTAAGTAGTTGTGAAGAATTTCGCAAGAATAGTGTCCGTGCATTGAGAAATCCTGTGTTTTTCCTATTTATAATTCAATATAAAATCGTTAACACGACAGATATGGGAAAACAACATATGGATATAAAGGTCAACTCATGGAGAACGGAAATATATAACCCATAGGCTTGAACTGGGAAAGGTGAAATGCACGAGACCAAGGTTTGAAACACCTCTAGCACAAACCCCCCGAAGTTACAACTTTTTTGGGAAGTTTGCTGGAGTTGCGAGCCTTGTTTCCTGTACGTCCGGTAGCTGCATATATAAGGGCGGTCGGAAATGATTTCAAATTCACTTGTACAGCGAAGCAAGACAGAAGGACAACGGCTGGAGAGAGAGGAACGGTGCAGAGGCCAATATCTTGTTATTTGCAGCCAGGCAGTTCTGTTACTCCACTAAAGCCAGTCTTTACTGATCTTAATTAGATCCTGCAAGGGTTTATACTTGTCAACCAAAAGTCAGAGATCAATGATCAAGAATTGCTCGAGGATCAATGCAAATCGCCCCAGCAGTGCCTGGATTGGTAGAAGCACGACCTACTGAAGCTGTACATCTCATATGAACACTGATTATAAAAAACAGATGAGTGATATTTGTGACAATCGTGCACCCAAGAAGTGATAACTGTCAAGCAGAGTTTTGTGATGACAATTTGCGTGATAAACTAGTGAAAGTTATAAAGTGAATAAGACAGTGAAGAAGTCTATTACCCAACTAATTGGAAGAGTCTAAAGAAATGACATTTTAGTTTAACTTGCAAAAACTGTAATTGATTTCGCCAATTTGGTTTTGTATAAATATAACTTTTGTATCACCAGTCACACACAATCACCACAATTAGATAGATGTAAATAAAGAGGATATAAATTGTATTCACCAGCTTTATTCATTCAATATAGTTGATACTGAGTTTGGTTGAATTTTTTATTAATATCACAGGTGGTCACATAGCGGAGGTGGCGCGGTAAGGTCTGACTGTTCTTTGAATATTTTCAGTCAGATACTTTCACAGCCGTGACTATCGAGTGATACCAGTGTACTTCTCTGTCACTGGGACCTCACACATTCTGGAGAGAATACTATTTCTACTCTAGCACTATCATCTCACACATATAAAACCTTCCGCTACAGTCTGGCCTAAGTTTCATAAACAGAGACATTTACTGGCTTCACAGCCAATATGCAGCAGTAGTACATCTTCAAGTCTGCACATATACATACACGCAACCAGATAGTTAAAATCATGTTTAAATGTTATATGTCTAAATACAGGTATGCCAAAGCACCATTATCAACATAGAATTACTTCAGTGAAGAAATTCAGCAGCTGTGATGATGATGTAATAAATAGGTGATGCCATTCCTCTCTGCCAGAATAGTTGAACGTGCTACACATTGTGTGTGTGTGAGCTCAGAGCCCGAAAACCGAGTGCCATGTTTTCTCTTAAAACTGAAATGGAAGAGCCAAGACCCAAATTACCTACTTCCTCATTCAGGCGTCATACCCTTCAGGAGACCATGCCCCTTACAACACTAACGTTCATTGTTCATGTTCCCCTTCTCCACGAGGCCCACACTGTCATTAATAACTTCATGTGGATTCTTAACTGGCACAACCCCCGCACTTAACAAGCTCATTTCAGGAGTTTCTCATCAGAAAGCTATAGACAATTTGCACAGTAAGGTTCTTCTATTCTGAAATAGCCAATTCCTAGTTGCAATAAAGTTTCTTATAATATAGAACATTTCCAACTAAATGTAGGAAGTATGAACAACACAGAAAACCAATATTAGATTATTTACAAGCATGCAATTCATCCATAACTGTGATACATGTGTTGAGAATAGACCTAGAGAACTGCTCAATTTAGTAAAACAGTATATAACAAGAACTAAAATTAATATATGAGGATCAATGATGGTGTGAGGACGAGGGGTAGTCTGATGGGGTGCTCAAGTGGATGATGGCAGATAATTGGTGGATTTGGTGTAGGGTTCCCATAATGTTTTGTTTAAAAACTGGGACATTTCCAAATTTTTACCTAAAAAACCCAGGACATTTTGTAAAAAAACGGGACATGTTAAAAATTAAGGTAAAGCACAAATAAATCTATTATACAGTATATTATATGTTGCACTAAAAATAAGATACTGGTATAAAAATACACACATTAACTAACACAACTTCCACTTTAAAAAAGAATTCTAAATTACAAACATACTTAATTAGAAAAATAGCACCTTTAAAAATTACACAATAGTCAAGTTTATATTTCAGATTCATCAGAATATTTATCAGATTTATGGGCCTGTTCAAGAAGTTTTTTTTCTTCTGATATTTGGACATAGAACTCGGCACCAGAGAAATCCTTAAAATGTGTCATTATAATGGTTAAAGCTTTCACTGTCTCAATTTTAAGTCTGTTTTTTTTTTGTCTGTCCAAAGCGCATTTATTAATGAAAAAACTTGTTCAACAGCTGCATTGGATCCTGGCAGTGCCAAACAAAAACTAACTAGGCATTTCAGGTTCTCGGCATTTATATCCTGCTTTGTAAAATGAGCGAACATCTCACACCATTTTTCACTGACACTTTGATCCTTCAGTTCACTCCACACATCAAATTTGCTTTCACAGTATTTTTTCACACATGCAAACTCATCAAATAAGTCCTCTTCATTCACAGTAAAATTTGGTGACACTGTCTTCATGAATATTAGCCAACTAGCCTTTCTTGTGATGTTCTTACCAAGTCACAGACTCCTTTCCCTTCAAATTGATCCAATCCATAGACTGAAGAAGCGTAAGAAATGGTGTACACCACTCCTGAATATATAAACGTCAATGCAGGTGTCATAGAAATCTACTGCATAGCTTTGAAACTTTTCAACTGTTATGTGTCCTTCTTTTTATAATTCTTGCAACTGATTTCTCACAGTAGTGGTAAGAAACTTTTCTGCCTTCCTGTAGTTTAATTTTTCCACCAGTTTGTTTACTTCATCTTCAACATCCTTCACTTCAATTACTGTTAACACTCTCATTGCTTTTCAACACATTTGATGGTATCAGAAAAGGTTTTTAACTGGCTGGCAATGAATAATGTAATTGAAAGTGGATTTTCAAAGAAATTATTTGAGACTGGTATTTGTGAATGGACAGGAAAAATATGACTTCAATGTAGGGAAAAAATGTCAATAACTCTCTGGACTGCAGGCAATCAAGAGAGAGAGCCATCTTGTCTTGCTGTTACCCAAAACCAGTTTTTATATTCTGTATTGGTGAATTCGCAAAATGATTTGAGTTCCTCAACTCGTACACAATAAATGTGGAAAATGCTGGAAATCTTGTTAATTATTAACTGAAGATCAATAGGCCCTAAGCAATCAGCAGCAGTCTCACCCCTTGCGCAGTCCTCAAGCAACATTGCATTATGTATCACATGTGCAGACAACCAATACCAATTATTCCGCTCATTACACAATACAACCTTTCTTAGTACAAACTCAACAGGTACTATCTATCGCATTTTTGAACAGATTATTCTGTCCCTTTCTTTTCTTTCCACCAAAGTTTGTATTTGTATTTGTATTTATCTGCTGATATAGCAATAACCTTTTTAAGGAGATCTGACTTCTGTAACACTCTCCTACCACATAAGAAAATAACAGTTCTGAAGTTTCACCCGCCTAAATTAACTAACTCCCAATACCTTTACCTTCACACCTTTTGCTGCATGATAAATATCTCACGACCAGAGGCCTAAACTTCTTGTCCACAGTGGTTTTGATGAGTCGATTTAATACTGATATGAAACAACTTCTAAGCTACTCTTCAGTCAAATTCTGCTTTTCGCAACAATCTGCTCAATAACCCTACCAAATAAACGCAATAACATTGGTACATTATTGCCTTGCACTTTGTTTGCGAAAATCTGAATTTATCGTTATGAAAAGTTTTTTTCCACACCATGGCTGTTGTGCAGTCCAATGGACTTAAAGCTGTGGTTATGCACCGCCGTGTGATAATGCGAAGGTTGCTTCCTGTGCTGCCAATGATAAACTGTTTTTCCATTTCCTTTTCACTCTGGGTTTTACGCATTTAAGAAATGACTTATACTGCTGTAATCCAAAGACGCAGCGACTTCAAAAGCACCAATTTAACAAATTCGGGAACCACATCTCGCTTTTTTAAAAAGGACGGATGGGAACCCTTGACTTACATGTCCTGGACGTTTCCGAAACCTTGGGTTAATACTTGCACATCTCAGTTACTTAGAGACTCTTCCCATTTTATGAACACCGAAAACATACCCTCATCCATTCTAAATCTTTTGTATGTTTTACACGGTTTAATTTAAGGGGGGGGGGGTGGGGGGGGGGGGGGGGGGGAAAGATATCTAAGTAATATTATTTTGTCCGGATTACATACCTAAGTTTATCTAAATCCCACAAGTTTAATGGATACTACCATTTAAAAACCAATTTTTTTAACATAAATACATGATATCCTGATACAATATTCACACTCAAAAATTTCCTACCATCTTAGTGGTCAACCTTGACACCACATCATCGAAACACCCATAATTCTTTGTACACCCCACACATACCAATCCTCATTCTGGACTACAGAAAAAGGACCTGACAGCATAATAGAAAAAATGCATTTACCTGAGCCCAAACACACCTTTTTTCTTTGTGTGCAGCAAAGTGATGTTAGCAGTGATACTTGTACCCTCCTTCCTCACTAGCACCATTTTTGTTTGGTAGTCTTTTGTTTTTTATTGTTGTCAATTTATATTATTTGCTATTGCCGTGTAGCACCATGACAAATATGATGGAAAGTACCATTTTAGAGCAGCAACAAAACACACACACACGTACAAACTTGATAATTTTAACCTAATCTATTTACCATAATCAGATAGATGACATACTACTACTTTCGCATATCTACAATTGTACGTGTTATTTGGCCATGAAGACACTACACTATATATTTATTCTAATTATAACCCAACAGAGGCTGAACAGAACATTTTTCATTAACAAAAATTAAAACGGGCTTTAACCCTCTTGAGACAGGAAGGTAAGAGAAAACAAAATTAGAAAGGTCAACACCCTGCTACTATAAGAAATCTGATTGGAGATTTTACTTACAAAACAAAAAAGACTTGAATCAAGACACTAAAAAACTTGAGTCATGACACTAAAAACTAAATGCTATGTGGAGTTAATGGAACAGTGGATACAGCTTCACCAACACTCAGACCAACTACACTTTCATCTATAGCCCACACTCCAGCCGGGGACTGAATAGTGATATCATGATTTAAGGGGTGTTCAGTTTATAGTAGGCAACAGAACGGGGCAGTATCTTAAGAGTGTGTGCTTTCCTAGATCTGTCAGTAAACAGCAGGCAGGGTCACTACTCACTTTTATTTATTTCTTAAGATGCTGCCATGGTGTAGGGATTTCTAAAAGGTCAAGAAGAACATTGGCATTGTGGATCTATCCGTGTGAGGGTAAGTTCTATAATAAAGAGAAAGTTGTATTTTAAGTTTGGCTAGTGACGTGGGCACTGTTCAAATTATTTGCACAGTGGCCAAACTATTCTAGCCAACGAGAGATTGTAAGTTAAATTAGGTATGTATGCTTATCACATCCTCAAGACTCGTTGTGATATACTTTTCACTTTAAATCACCTGTAGTCCCATGGAAAATGTTGATGCACAATTAAAGCATGCAAAAATTGCAGAACTTTGGCAACCACTATCTATTGAAGAATTTAAGGGTAGACAAAATACCCTCCACTACTTAACAAATAAATTAACTTCTTTGGTCGCTGATTTCATTAGCAGTGATGTACTGATGGGGGCGACCGACTAACAGTCAGAAGAGGGGTGCCATCGGACACTACTATTATGACTAAACGTTACTCAGGGCTGGATTTAGCTATAAGCTAAATAAGCTACAGTCTGAAGGGGAATCTCTTACCAATTGCCAGAAAGGGCCTCCACAGCTTCCTATAGCTTAGGGCCTCACCATATCTAAATCCAGCCCTGATTGTACTGTTTAAAAATTTACTTCCATACATAATATATTTTTATGTGCATGTACCCTTGTATTTATGGGACAGGCTAAAGTAAATAAAATAAAAGTACTTTAAATATTACGATATTATATTTATATTTGCCTATCTAGGGTCTCCCTCTCTCTATATATATCCTTTATATAGGCCTATAAAGTTATATTTATGTGCGTGTGTGTGTGTGTGTGTGTAGGCCTATAATGAGGCTATATATTTTAAAAAATTGTTAAAGTTGTTTAGAGGCCCAGACATTTTCTTGAAAAACATATTTCTCCGTTACTTAGGCATATATATATATATATATATATATATATATATATATGCCTAAGTAACGGAGAAATATGTTTTTCAAGAAAATGTCTGGGCCCCTAAACAACTTTAAAAAATTAAATTAATTTAATGTATTTCCATTCTAAATTAAATAGTTACAGTTCGGTAATAATCAAATAATTATTAAAAGGCAATTATTCACAAACAATTTTTTAGTTCGTTTTAGTGTTTGTATTTTTGGTTACACACCTACAGCTAGCTATTCAAAACGTTGGCAACACTGTCCCGAATATTAGTTGTTAACGGACCAAACTGTGCATTTGTGCAAACGCTTTTTTATTTATTTATTTAATAACGTGATTGATTAGAATTTTAAATTTTCATTCTTTAATTAGGCTACAAGAAATCCATATTTTTATGTTTAAAAACACCCAAAGGTCAAACAAAACTCAGGAAAAACTAAATTCGCTTGCTTTCCTTTGTGTGGAAGCGGATATGCTCCATTGTATCAATTTTAATAGGCCTAACATAATCAATAAATAATTTGTGTCATCTCTCGGTTAAAATTGGTCTCCAAATAAATGCCTCTAAAACTAAAGCTATGAACTTTTCTAACGAGACCTTTGATATCATCTTGAACGGGGAAAAACTACAGAAAGTTGAAAGTTTCAATTATTTAGGCAGTAAAATGACTCAGGATGGTGACACAACAAGAGAAATCCATACTAGAATTGCTTTGGCAGCTAGCGCCTTCAATAGATTATCTAACATTTGGAAATTACGATCATTGAATATACATACCAAGCTTCGTCTGTTTAATTCAAATGTTATCTCAGTGTTAACATACGGCTGTGAGAGTTGGAAAATAACAAAATCATTGGAGAACAAGCTGAATACATTCGAGAACAAATGTCTTAGAAAACTCATGAACATCAGTTGGAAAGAATTCAAGACTAATCGACAAATAAGAGAAGACTCTAGGCAGAAATATGTCTCCGACTATATAAGGAAAAGACGATGGTCATATATCGGTCATGTCCTACGAATGCAAAACAACAGAATACCACTACAGGCGCTCACTTGGGTTCCTGAGGGTAAGCGGAAAAAAGGAAGACCAAAAGAAACACTCAGAAGAACAATAATAAGAGAAGGAAGAACGTTGGGCCTAAATAATGTGCAAGAGCTAAGAGGAGTGGCGTCACAACGAACAACCTGGAGAGCACTGGTTTCTGCCTTATGCGCCGTGTTTGGCGCTTAAAGAATTTATTATTATTATTATTAACATAATCAAAGATTTTGCAATAATAAATTATAAGAAATGGTTATTCTAAATATTTCTCTATGATTCTCTTATGTTTTAATGAATTTTTAGGCCCTATTTGTTTTTACATAGGCTGGGCCTATATATTAGGCTAATACAAACATTTAGACTAGGCTATCTAAAATCCATTAGGCTAGTTTTTTTTTTAGTTTTATTTCTTAGAATATTGGAGAGGGGCCACACAATATCTTAATAGTCAAGCGCCTCCAGAGTTCTTAATCCGATCTTTCAACTGTTTTCTCGCTACTTTTCTTAAAATATCTTGCAACACTGCTTCTGAAGGGCGTAGGCTACCATACATTTTAGCCATGGACTAGGCCTATGTCTTACTATAGGCCTATACAAAACCAATTAGCCTCTGTGTTACTACATGCTAAAACAAAATGTTTACTTACAAATTTAGGTGGCATGTTTGCTAGATACGATTCTGTGCGAATGTGATATCCGAAAAATAACAAGTTGTCTTCAGTTCAATGGCTGAATCCTGTCCGCGCCTACAGTCTGTTTGTCGGGATTTCTGCTCAGGTCTGCCCGCACAACTGCTGCACACGACACTAATACAGGAGCCTGTTCAAATTCTTTGCACACGGTACGTTTTATACATTGCGGGGGCTATGACTGTGATGAATAATTTAACGAAATCTTTTGAAACTGTATTTGATCGTAGTTAAAAGTTCAGTATCAGCCATTCGTTGGCACAACAAACCAAGGTGGATATAAGGGTGAGGACTGATTTATGTACACCGTTAAGAGTGTGAAAAAAGAACATGAGAAAATGACGTACTTCGCGTTCTAATGGGTGTGCTTTCCGCCCCCGGCTGACACCCTTTTGGCTGATATTGGGGGGGGGGGGGGGGGGGGGGGTTTTAAAAATTTGTTAAAGTTTTCAGACCAAATTAAAAAGTTTGTCAAACTAAGAAACAAAAATTGTACCATTATTTGTACCACGACTGAGCAAGCAGTGTAGCTTGTCCACGAACATGTTTGAAATGCAACACGGCTATATTTTATTTCCTTTAACGATGACGAAGTGCACATAAGACTCAATGAGTGTTTTCTTTTTCTTTTTTTTTTTCTTGTTGTGGGGTGTGCAACATTTGCCATATTTAATCAGCAAAACAGTTTTCGTAAAAGCCTAATTAATTAATTGGCACCATTTTACATAAAAGACTTATTTACCTGCACTAGTTAACTCATTTACAAGCATTCAGCAGTGGTCGGAGTGGCCAAGAGGTATGGCCTCCGCCTCTAACTCTAAAGGTCCCGGGTTCGGTTTCCAGAACAAAGGAATATATTTGATAGAAACTTTGTTCAGAACTGGGTCCTAATGATGTCATACTCCCACCTGTTCTCCTGGGTAGTGGGATCTGATGCCTACCCTTCTCGGATAAGTGTGAACAAATAGGAGGACCCGTGTGGAGGTTGCGCACGATAAAAATCCCTCAGCAGGTGGAAACCGTAAAGAGTAGGCCATGCGGTCGCTGTCCTAGCAAAGTTTACAAAAATTAGGAACACTTACCCGTCAAAAAAATATTTATAAAATGTGATTCCTCTATACACATAGAGGGGTCCTCGCAGGTGCTATGGAGTTGATGCACTGTGCTGAGATAATCTTCGTATGATCTAAGGGAGGAGATGGGAGCACTGATAGAGTTGTCCATGTGTAATAAAGAAGGTCCTTAAAACCAAATCAAAACCAAAACTAAACATTCGATTAAATTCGTTCTTGTTAAGTATAAAAAAACGTGTGTGCGGAAAGGGGGAGGGTGTTTCAGGTTTATGACGTCACGTGAGAAGTCTGGGTTTTAGTGACGACACGCTAAAGGGGTAGAAGAGAGGGTTAAAAATGGTAAACACTGCGTGACGTCCATATGTGAATTACCCCCTTAATAAAGGCAGTTCTTTGTTAAACATGCTATGAATGTCAACAAATTAAATTTAATATTTTACACAAACATGTTTAATCGAGGTCTTGTCTCCCCAACTATGTGTTGTCGCAATGATGTTCCTTGCAAGAAAATTAAACATAAGAATCGCACGAAACAGTTAAAATGACATTTGCTTCAAAGCTGCTTCCAGGTGTATACTTTTTTTTTTCTTTCAATGAAGTATGGATATTTTTTGAAAGGAAAATCCAATGTTGGTAAAGTCCCTGTAACCAAGAAAAATATTCACACTCTCTTTCATACAGTGGCCCCTGTAGTGGATTTGATGTTAAGAAGTGTTGTTGTTATGTTCTCTAGTGTACTGTATGAGGTCAGCTGTGGAGGTTCCTGATTCTAACACTTTTTGGTTTGAGTTATCAGGAGACTTTTCTGCTACCACCTTACGACCTCAAACAGACCTATTCTTGACTATAATGTATGATGACTACGTTTAATGTCTAGGGTTATGCATATGTAGTGTAATGTTGTATTAACCAACTAAACATATAAACAACTATTTTATTATCCAACACACACAACAGTACCACGACAATCACATACAAACTACACTTTAAAAGACTATTTTAAGTAAGTCAGTGATTGAATTTTAGGTAAAGTTAATTTACAATTTATTTTCCTGACTCTATTTGTTTTGAATCAGGAACGACAATCAAAGTGAAATTAAAGGGAATATTTACATTAATCAATGAACACAGTGGATCTTCTGTCCATACATACAAATGTTATTATAATATAAGTGTGTAGTTGTAGTTGTCTAACTGAGGTTAATACTGGTTTATCATGGTAGGTTGTTGGTTAACATCACACCCTATTGTCTATTTTATGTTCGTTTGACACTGGTGGAATTATTAGTTAATATTCACAGTCTTTATTTTAAACTGAATAGTTCTTAGAGGTTGAGCTGCCTGGTGCCGAACATTCACTTATCTCCGAAGGATAACACCGGAAGATCTTTTCCTATGCTCGCTGGACAATCTGTTCCACTTCTTGATAGGCAATGGCATCCAGCACGTGCCCGAAATATGCAAACAGTGTCAGAAATCAATCAGTTCCCAAGAGCTTGGTACCACGTTAATGTCAGTACCAAAAACCCCTGAAATAAGAAGGTTATGCGTCCTTCTTTATAACAAGTATACACTAATATTCCACACTTAATTACAGGCACATACAAACAAACGAATAGGGTCAGCTCTTTATGACAACCTAGTTCACCATTATATTTTGATGTGACAATGTATATCAGTATTCCTCTCCCCTAATGGTTACGACGCCTCTGCAATTCCAGCAGAAATCTTGTTCCATACAATAAGATAGGTGTTATTTTCCTTTATGACAATCATATATAATCTTGTAGTTTTACACCTCTCTGATAGTCTATCATATGATGGATTCATTCTCTAGGCTCTGCCTAAGTCTGCCATGGACCCACTTACTTACAGTCGCATATGTTTATCTTACATTCAAACTTTATTTTAAATAAAACGTTAGTAAAACCATTCTTACCACAGATTTCAATGAAAATACACAAGTGAACGATGACTAGCAGTAAGATTATGGCCCACTTTTGATCTGCTTTACTGTCCAGACTGCTTTATCCTTGTTTGAAAAGCACAAGTCTGCTCTCATCGATCTTTACTCATGAGGAAAATTTTCAAAATGGCCACGAGCAGCCTACGCTTTTTAATAATATATACTGCATTAGCCAATGGGACCATGCACACATTTATTTTGAATCAAATTTAAAAAAAACAAAAACAAATCCCAAACTACTATGCGTTACTACTACAAGATATATTTGTATTTTTAGGTCAGCCAATAATATTTCGCCTTGCTTTAAACTACGACCAATCAAATTTCCCGTACCTTCTTTCCCCAAAGTTGTTTTTTTCAAATATGCCATACAAAAATAAGCAGGCCTGACTTCTCCTGACAGTCCGTCCGATCCTCTATAGTATTATTGCCCATATCTTGATTATTTATTGTGCTAGTGTGTAACTGACACCATATTTTTGCTCAGGAGATCATAAAGCATTCGAATATATAATTTTTATGGCCCTATGTATGTTGGTTCATAATTCCATATTTTTTTCTATGTTAGTTGTTTATTTCTAGAACTACCACCTGTTCACTTCTTTTCCATGTACTTTCAAACTAATTACGAGAATCTCCCGTAGTACGTGAGAATTTACGTTATTCTCAATAAGAGCTAAGCCTGTTTTCGTGACCCAAGTGTCTACATGTTCTAACTTTTAAATCGTATTTTGAAAATTCCTCAAGACCAGTCTTGCCACTGCGTTGTTATTGGCTTTTTAGTTTGAAATCAACGCAAGACGAGTTAGCATTGGGCCATCTATCCTTCTCTCCCCCCCCCCCTTTTTTTATTATATACTATGTCTTCTAGGCAAATATTTGTTTGAACTTGGAAAAGTGTTACATTTAATCTCAAGGTCACTTAAGAATATTGGGTACCTTTTATTCGGCCATAAGGCGTTATCAAAACTAATACGCTGGGGCGTGGGTGAAGAAGACAATTCTCTACCAATTTTTTTTGCTCTATCTTATTTTTGACTGTAGGCACTATAATGTTATATTCTAATTTAGATATTGTGTTTAGAATCTCGCCACAGCCACTCAATCACTCTTACCTACTCTTGGTGATATCCCTTGGAAATACAATTGTCCTGAATATTAAAAAAAAGTCAGGTTTAATTCCCAAATTGGCCCCAGTCCATCCTCTACAAATAAAGGCTAGTGAGGTGAACGCCAAATCTGGTGTGGGTTTTTTCATGAATGGGCAAAACGTCAACGCCAATAGTTGATGTAGAAAAACGGGATCTTGGGGTTCACAGTTAAAAGAGGAAAATACTTCCAGTATTGGGAAACCTCTCGTTGCTAAAAATGTTACATATGATGATGATTGATAATCCTATCGGACACTCTATGTTAGAGCGCCGATTCTGAAACAGCGTAAATTTATGAATGCTTCGCTTGAATACGACGGCCAGAAGTCGGGAATAAGTGTTATCTGTTTCACACCCCAGTGGGCTGATAAAATTGAAAAATATTGCTGGGTATGGTAAGTCCAGTTAAATTTACAAGTTAAAATGTTTCTCATGTGTCGTTGGCAAATGCTTGCACACCACTGAGATTGGTGACGCACAAGCCAAGAAAAGACAACATTAACCAATCAGTAAAAGGAAAAAAAGACCCCTGGACGCCCTTGATCAGGTCAGAAAATCAGAATGAAATCCCCACGAATGCTATTAATACATTTTCCTCAATAATTCTAGAACTACGTGCTTAGACTATCCAAAAATTATGAGTGACAACTGATAGCAGGTTTAAGAAAACACAGTTGTGACAGCGCCATCTTGAGATCTGTTGTTCTCGGCGCTGGCGCCATCTTGTCACTACGATTGCCCCCGTGGTTCACTGCCTGATTACCACATTATCTTCAGGAAGAAGATTTATTACTAGGCCATAATAATGCCTAAATATTAGTTGTGTGTTATATTTAATAGTTGTGTGTTAAATTTTGCGTTTTCGCTATTTCTAGAGCGATAATCGCGTGTGTTATTTGCGTGGCGCAATTAATACGCGCAGCGGATTAAGTTGAGTGATTTGACCGAGGGCTTATAAAAGAGATAGCGAGCGGCAAACAGGCCTTTTTGAAGATTCAGACCAGACAAGAGAAAACGAAGATACTAGGCGCCCTGTGTGGGTAGAACAGAGACATGACACAAAGTCTATGAACACTGTCTGGGTGTTCGGTAGTATTAAATGTTGATCTGTATAAGGCTTTGTGTTGCTTGAATTGCTAAGTCTGCTGCTGAGAGGGTTGCAAGCAATCCCTGTCAAACGATCCTTAATAAATTTTCTTAGTGCATGGGTCTTGGGTGTGAGGTAGCCACATTGACATAAGTTCACTACCACTACACCTAGCCCCTGTCACATATCATTATATTTCTCTGATCTTTCGATGATGTTACTTTTCGCACTATTGTGTGAGTAACGGAGAATCAGAACACAGTTCCCAGATAAAAGTTTACGGTCGGCATTCTGGCGAGGTTTCAACCGTCATCAAAAGACATATCCGTGTAACGGGGTTCTCGAAGATTTTGCCCGCTTCTGAAGATCAAAGAGCCCAAGGGTTTTTCTGACTCCACTGAGTACGAACTTCAAAGGGTCTGTAGTTTTTCACGTGCTGTCTGTCCGGTATCGTATGATTGACATATAAGCTCGCGTGAAAAAACTAGGTAAACAAACTTGATTCGCTACCTGTTATGACTGACAGGTCATGCAGTTTGTAAACGAACAAACGAACGAACTTTATTTTCGAAGGGTAAAGAATTGGGCGCGCAGGCCCGTCTAACATTCTGCCCTTTCACTCTCATTAATCTTGCATACTATATCCTTTCATTCCCACATGATGCTTTAAGCATTAATTTAAAGGCATGCAACATTATAAAGTTACCATAACAGCATTCATTAACAGTATGCAATCGAATTAAAAAAAAATGAATAGGTTTTTTTTTTTTTTTTTTTTTTTTTTGAAACAAACAAGCTAGTAATTGGGGGAAAAAAGTAATAATAAAATAAAATAAATAAAACAATAAATAAAAATAAATAAATTCTGTATACCGACACTCACTCATGCGGTCAATCCGTCTACAATTAATCTGTATTTTTGAATGTGTCATCAATCATCAATACAGAAATTATATAAACAAATTCTCGCTTATGTCCATACATTCTTGGTGGAAAATGAAATAATAATAATAACACTTTCTTACGCACTTCTGTGGCTGGAAAAGTCTTTAAGCAGTAGAAAAAAAAAAAGAAAAAAAAAAGTTCACATTTCTAAACTACAGTGGTGTGCGGGTACATTCTCACGACTCACATTTCTAAAGTACAGTATTATGTGGGTACATTCACACATACATTACATTATATAATAATATTTTAAAGTGAATATAATAATGATATTACATGGATATAAAACAAATTATTCACACAAAAAAACGAGCGGAAGAGGAAAAGAAATGTTGACCTATGGATGAGATGTTGACAGGCAAATGCTGTTTCTATGGGGGTAGATAATCAGTGTTGAGGAAGTGTTTGAAAAGTGCTTTGTTAAAAGAATATTGTAAACATTGCGTTAGCTCGTGTTCACAAAAACAGAGTTGGGACGAAAAGTACGCTTGTGGAAGTAAAACACAGGTAGAAGCAATACGTGGTTTTGCTAGCAAATCAAAAAACGCCACGATATTACAAAGCCTGTCAGATTACTGTAGGCTCTCTTTCCATTATACGTCACACATACATACATACAAAGTAACGGAAGCAAGCGTTTCTGACATAATAGACATTCATTCATTCATAACCCTCCACTCCCAAAGGAGCATAGGCCTTCAACAAACACATGTAATAGACATAATTCTGGATATTGCATACATTGCAGAAAACATCTGTCTGTCTGTTCTGTCTGTCGAAATGTCTGTCATGTCTGTCTGTATGGTCTGTGTATCTGTCTCGTCTGTTGTCTGTCTGCTCTGCTTTGTCTGTCTGATCTTTTCTGTCTGGTTTGTTCAGTCTGTCTGGTTTGTTCAGTCTGCATGTCTGTTCTATCTGTCTGTCTGTTCTATCTGTGTGTTTTGTCTGTTTTGTTTGTTCTCTTTTGCTTCCCGAATCCGTTCCAGCGAGCTATAAATAATCAGAATCTTTATTCTCCAGAAAATACATTGATACGCATTGACATGGAATAACAAAATGCAACATGGCATGTAGGAGAACCATTAGAATTTACGTAAAGTAAATTTACATAAATTCATACAGCGTTAATGAGGGCTGTTACCACATACATACTTACATACATGCGTACCTACATACCTACCCACCCACCCACCTACATACATACATACATACATAACCTACCTACCTACCTACATACATACGTACATACACACATACATACGTACATACATGCCGCAAGATCTCACTAATGACCCGTCATCGAAGCATCATATTTGTGATTCCTAGATGGCAATGAGGATAGTGTGATTCGCTTGCATAGCTAGGCGGGGTTGTCGCACGGAAGGTCCTGGGTTCGAGTCCTGGGTAAGCCACTCACGTCTGTTGTTTTTCTGTTGTCTAGTGCTCTACTTCTTTATTTCTGAATTAGCAAATGTCTACTATTTAAGTGTGGTGTAAGAGAGTCACTTTGTCAGAGCAATCAAAGTGCAGCTGCTTTGTGCGATGAAAAGTGTAAATTGACTGTTATTACCTGCTGTTAAATATTTTTATTTCTCTAGCATAAGGTAAGTAATGTCATTATAACTATTATTTTAGAATGTTCAACTTAATCGTTTGATTAACATTTGCAAGAACAAAAAAACAAAAAATGAAACAGGAATATTAGATTATGTCATGTTGATGGAAAAGATATAAGAATACTCAGTAACCTTTATTGGGAGCAAACTGCCACAGTAAGATCGGGAAGGAATTATTCACCATACATAGACATAAAAAGAGGTGTCAGACAAGGTTGTGTGCTGTCCCCCTGCCTATTTAATTTATACACCGAAAAAATTTTCAAACAGATACAGGAAATACCAGGACTGAACATTAGTGGAAGATCAATAAACAACCTTAGATATGCAGATGATACCGTGTTGTTAGCTGAAAGCGAACAGGAGTTACAAGAACTAGTGAAGCAAGTGAACAGTATAAGTCATGAATATGGACTCGACATTAATATTGAGAAAACAAAAACTATGATAATTAGCAAAACAGATGATAAACCCACATTAAAGATAAGCGTAAATGGGAAAATCCTGGAACAAGTCAAGAGCTACGTATATCTTGGTCATATAATAACAGAAGATGGCAGATGTGAAACAGAAATCAAGAAGAGAATAGGAATGGCCAAAGCTACATTCAACAACATGAAACATATACTGACATCCAAACAGTTATCTCATAAATTAAAACTGAGAATCATAAAGTGTTATATATATTCTGCATTTCTGTATGGTGCAGAAACATGGACGATGAATAAGCATTTGGAAGAAAGAATTGAGGCTCTTGAAATGTGGATATATAGAAGAATGGGGCGTATCTCATGGAAAGAGATGAAAACAAATAAGGAGGTCCTAGAAAATCTAGGTATGAAAAGAGAACTAATGAGAGAGGTCAAAGTTCGGCAGCTAAAATACTTTGGCCACATAAAAAAGGCATAACACCTTGCAGAAGACCATAACAGAAGGGAGAGTTGAAGGTAAACGTGCAAGGGGAAGACAGCGCTATAAGTGGGAAGATAACATCAAGAGATGGACGGGAAAGAGTCTATCAGAGTGTACCACCAAGACAAGAGACAGAAGACGTTGGAGATCCATTACAGCCAACCTCCGTTGTGGAGATGGCAACTGATGATGATGATGAAACACAATTTACAGATCATGTAACAGTAAAATAGACCTACACAAGACGTTTACACTAGGGTTCCCATTCGTCCCGTTTTTCCCGGGACAGTCCCGTTTTTTGATAAAATGTCCCGGTGTCCCGAATTTATTCCAAATGTCCCGCTTTTTAAGGGTCCTTCCTGAAAAAACAATCTTTGGGTAACGGATTTTATTCCGTGTTTTAGTAGTGTTACTTTATCAATTTCCGGTTACAGTGGACCCTCGGTTTGAATCTCGAACAAAAATTCGAAATTCGACCAAAACAGTGTTCAGTGAGCATCTACCAAATGATTTAATGCGTATTAGCATTTTTATACAGTATTTTTATCGTTTTTCATCCGTATAATGCCGAAACGTAAGTGCAGTATAAATGATAACATTACAAGAGAATTTCCCTTCATTAAAGGTGTAGATGAAAATGTGGAATGTACTTTATGCAGCTCTAAATTTTGCATTTCACATGGTGGTCGGTCAGACGTAGTCAACCACGTCAAAACGAAAAAACATGAAGGTGCTTTTGAAAGTAAGGCTTCCAACAGCAGTATAAGTCATTTCTTAAATGCGAAAACCCAGAGTGAAAAGGAAATGGAAAAATTATCATTGGCAGACTGTCTCCATCCTGGCACTGTGTTTTTATTTTCTAGAAGGATTGAAATGGTTTGTGGAGCTAGTGATACAAACCAGACAAGTTCAGTGGAATAGATGACAAGGCGACGTTGTACATGGAAAGAACATACACTGAGGAAACTTTTTGATAGCATTACAAGGTAGTCCTTGTTCTGGAACCCCCGGGGTAAGACAAGTCAGAGGTAGACACGACAACACGGAGACGAGAACTGGAGACAGATGTGTTGCGGTCATTTTTGACGGAGTTTCAGACGTCAATTTATTTGTCGCATTTTTTGTTCACCCTGGTCAAAGTTAGAGAACTATGTCTTAACTTTGCGGTGTCAGGTTGATTAGGGGTTATCTCCTCTTTTGGTTCATTCATTGTGTTTGACCAGTATTTAGAAAGGGTCAAAGGTACATAGTTCTGGGCTGTGTGCCATGCGCAGTGGAGAGCGCGAAGAGTGACTTCCGTCGGGTAGAGAGATGTGTCTGGCTTCTGTCGGACGTGAATGTCCGTTGTATTTTGGGGAAGGAAAATCTTCGAAGAGACTGCGTTGTCAGTTTTCCCCATTGATTTTCTGTATGTCAGGAATGACAGCAGTGTTTTTTGTGTTCTGATGATTCTGTGCAAGCTAACACCGACTTTATCATTACTACGCATTCAGTTGCAGAATTTGTTAAAGGTTTACCCCGCCTGTGAGAACAGCTCACAGCGCCTATAATGCAGAACCTATATTTTGTGCTCGAGGTAGTGTTGCGCACATATTCTTTGGTGGCACGGATTACGCATACGTAAGTAAAATGTATTTATTTGTTTGATAAAAATATATTTATCTTTGAATGCATGTTTTTGGTCTAAAGGGACAGAACTCAGATTAGGCGATGGGTATTCATTCTGTGAGTTATCGCTCCTTGTATCGTTCCTGAAAGTCGAACTCGGCGGAGGAATTTAGACTTACTTTAATCTATTCTGTGTTTGATTAGAAATAGATTGTTCTTGCTTCAGAATGTCTATGGCCCGAATCTATGTGTAGTTCTTGTCTATGTAGGACGAGTATGTCTTTTATCTTGATATCTTAGTATGTTTTAGTGGAACTATTTTTCTTGTACTGTACTTTCGGGGTCAGGTGCTTTTCGGCGGATGAAGATAGGTTAGAGAGTTCTTGGGTGATGAAGCCTATGGCGGGAAGTCATGTCTTAGACCTGCCCAGAGTTTGTGATCTCTTCAATTTATCATGGGGACGAAGATAGTTTCTTCCAGGATTGTTTAGTCTATGAGTTCCCCAGTGTTCATTCCATAACGCGAGGAGAAGAGCGTTTTTGTGCTTGCTAGTGTATTCTTATGTCAAGGTAAACGTACTTTTGCTGACTTCGTTCATTCCTAGGCTTAAGATGGGCAGACGTTTACATGAATCTACCTATGTCAGTATGTCAGAACGACATATTATCTAGCAGCACTGATTATGTTTCTATACAGAAATTATGAGGACAGATTATGCTGATGCTTGTGGAAACTTTGATATTCATGAATTGAATCTTTATTGAAGCTTAGTCGTGCTGATAACGCGAATGTCGTGGGTTCGATCCCCACACTGGCCACCACATTGATAAACGCCTTTTTTCCTTGTGGTACTAGTGATAAAGGCTGTTATTCATGGATGCTGTATACTGTGTTTTATCAGTGTACGTTGTAAAGATGTACTGGGAAACGAACTGGTATCAGTAGCTGTTAACTTCTGGTAAATGATCCACAATTGGTGTTAGACAGTCGCTTGTAGATCCTTCTCGTGCCACTGGAAAAGTAGTCAAATGTGTAACATTTGGCGGCACCTTAGAGAAATACTCTACTGCTATCATTACTATTGCTACTCCTTTCTTTACAGGAGATGTACACGCATGTCTTCTACCGAATCCGATCGCTGATCTTATCATCGGTCGTATTCACGGAGTCAAAGAATGCACTCTACAGCAAATTTCCGTTTGGGAAAAACAGAATATGCAAACCGCTAATGCTGTAGTCACTAGAGCTCAAGCTCTTAATGTGCCTCAATCTTCACCTACTGAAGATAATTAAGTGCATAACCAAGATAATCCCTTGGTAATTTCTCGTGACTCGTTTATAAAACAGCAAGAAGAGGATCCGACTCTAAAGAAATTCTTCACTCTTGCAACAAAAGGTGATCCTAATAAAGATACAAAGCGTAAATCTTGGATTACAATGAAGAATGGCGTGCTTGTACGTATGGTGCAAGACTCCGACAAGTCAAGTCATTCTCAGATTCTTGTGCCCAAGAATTTGAGAGTTAAAATCTTACAACACGCACACGACTCTCAGTGTGCTGGACATATGGGTTTTTCCCGTACAAAGTCAAGAGTTCTTGCGGCTTTCTTTTGGCCTTTTGTGAACAAAGACATACGGATTTATTGTCAATCTTGTATAGTATGTCAAGAAGTCAAATCCAAAGGTCCACGCCATGCTGCACGTATTCAGGCTGCAGACATTCCTATTCGACCATTTCAGAAAATGGCGATAGACATCATTGATCCATTTAAGATCAAATCTGCTAGAGATCAGTTTATCTTAACGTGTGTTGACATGTGCACACGTTGGCCAGAGGCTATCCCTCTGAAGAGCATTACTACTGCTGACATCCAGATGCTCTTTGGCTTATATTTTCTTGTCTGGGATTCCCCGGAGAAATATTATCAGACCATGGCACCCAACTGATATCGGATACCATGTCTCAAGTGATGTCGACTCTGCAGATAGAGAGATCTTTGAGTAGTATCTATCATCCTATGTCCAATGGGATGGTCGAACGGCTAAATAGAACACTCAAGAACTTATTAGGGAAGATAACTGAGGATCATCCTCAAGATTGGGACAGGGTTTTACCCGCGGCCCTCTTCGCTTATAGAGAGGTCCCCAATGAACATACAGGATTTTCTCCCTTTGAACTTGTCTTTGGCGCGCGACCGCGTGGCCCTATGTCTTTGCTTCATGATCTTCTTCTTCTTCTTCTTCCTCGTTCGCCTTCAGACTTCCACATTTATGACTCTAATAAAGGCAGCAGTCAACTCAAGGTTCCCGACATCTGCTTCATGATCTCATAACCGCTGATAATATTACCGATGACACGAAATCTTCTTATGAATATGTCATCGCGCTGAGGGAAAAGATTATCGAAGCATGCAAATTGGCAACTTCTTCTTCTGAATTTGCTAAGCAGAAAGCAAGACAATTTGCCAATAAGAAAAGAACCTTACGACAACTTTGTCCTGGTGACAAAGCATTTGTTTTACTACCTTGTAGGGAAAACAGACTTCTTATTTCTTGGAAGGGACCCAAAGATGCAGCAATAGTGAATGCAGTCAGCGACCCATAGCTTGACTGCTTGCATCAGGACCAGCGAACCAGAGCTGGTCTAGACCGTACTCCACCTCCACGTGGTGGTCCTGGAAACAGTCTGCAGCAGTGCAGTCTGGCTGAGCGAGTACGGATCGAAATGGGAAGGCAAACCCGGTCCCTAAAAAATGCCGTGCTGAAGTCGGATGTGTCGACCGAAAGGTGCAGATATCACAGCTTAGGCGTAAACAGACACAACGCAACCACCGTCCTTTTCAGGGCGAACGAGGAGGAAGAAGAAGAAGAAGCAGATTTCTTGGAAAGGTCCGTACGATATAATCTCGAAAATTTCCGATGTTGACTACATTGTCGATATTGATGGGATGCATAAAACCTTCCACATCAATATGCTTACGGAATTCCATGAACGTCCGGATTATTTACTGCCTATTTTCCAGGCAACGGACGATTCACCAGTCCAACATGGTCATTACTCATCACTGTCTGTAATACAGGATGAGGAAACAAGTTTTTCGGATGTTAATCTTCCGCTTCCGATGATTCCACTTCATTCTAGTGAATCATGGAAAAACGTTACTGTTTCTCCGGATTTGTCTCTAGGAGAACAGCGACAAGTTTCGGCTATGTTACAAACATTTCAGGATGTCCTTACTGACATTCCTGGACAAACTCATGTCATTGAACATGACATTATTCTAACTGACCATAATCCTATTAGAGTCAGACCTTATCCTATTCCTATACATTTTCAAGCACAGGTTGAGAAGGAGTTGGATGAGATGATAGATTTAAAAATAATTGAACCATCCACTTCTGCGTATTCTTCGCCGATGGTTATTGTCCGGAAAAAAAGACAATAACATACGTCTTTGCGTTGACTATCGCAAATTGAATCAAGTCACGAAGTTTGATGCTGAACCTATGCCTTTACTAGAAGAGCTACTTACTAGGCTCTCTAAATCTCATTTTTTCATTAAACTAGATTTGTCTAAAGGATATTGGCAAGTTCCTCTATCTGAACACGCCAAACCTTTTACTGCTTTTTCTACACCTAGAGGCCTTTTTCAATGGAATTTCATGCCTTTCGGCCTTATGAACGCACCAGCTACATTCGTACGCATGGATCGTCGAATTCTATCTTATCGGTCAGATGTCATCGCGTATCTAGACGACATCTGTCTTTTCAGCGATACTTGGGAAGATCACTATTCGGGGTTAGTTGAATTGCTATCTACTCTACGCGAGTATAACCTGACAGCGAAACCCTCTAAAGCCTGCATTGGTTTTAGCGAAATTTCTTTCTTAGGTCATCGAGTGGGTCATGGTTTCCTAAAGACAGAGGACCATAATACAAGTAAAATACTTAACATTTCTATTCCTAAGACTAAAAAGCAAGTGCGAAGTCTCTTAGGTCTCATACAATTTTATGGACGATTCATTCCGAATCTGTCGTCGATCATGGCATCTCTTTCTTCCTTGCTAAAGAAAGGGTCTCCTAATATAGTCCATTGGACTCAAGAATGTCAATCCTCTTTGGATAAGATCAAAACTATGTTTTCTACTGCACCTAGTTTAGTGTTACCTACTAAAGATAAGACATTTGTTCTTCGTAGTGACGCTTCATCCATTGGTATTGGAGCGGCACTAATGCAAGAGTACTCTGGAACTCTGCATCCTGTAATGTATATTTCCAGAAAGCTTAATGCTGCAGAAAGGAATTATTCGGTCCTAGACCGTGAACTATTGGCTATGGTATGGTCAATTCTCAAATTACAAAGATTCCTTCTAGGCGCACATTTCATAGTAGAAACCGATCAGAAAGCTCTTACGGCTATACAGAATTTGAAGAGTTCAAGGTCTACTCGATATGCAATTGCTCTTCAACCTTTTCATTTTTCGGTACGAGCTATCCGTGGCTCAGAAAATGTGATGGCAGACATTTTGTCTAGATGCCCACATGATTCCACTTAACTGTTGCGTCTTGGACTTCTTAACACTTCCAACTCGACATCAGATTTTTCTTTTCTATATCAAGATAGATACACATTGTAATTCGTAATGATACTACGTTCATTGATATATATATTCACCGGTACTCGTTGATGATTTTTCTTTTTGTCAATCATGTACTTAGAATGCTTAAACTGAAATTGTTATATGCATTGTGTCATTGCAAGTATAGTAGTATGCGTTGGTGACACCTCCCTGGAAACATTTATGCTTAAGAGAAATGCTTTCTCTGAGAGATCTATATTTCGACTTTGCATTAATCTGGGTTAAATAATTCCAGATATTTCTCATCTGCGCAGTACTTATGCGTTGGGAGCCTATTGTATGTTGCTCTCAGATGAAAAAAAGAAATGATTTTCATTTTTTTTCCCGGGGGGGTGTGGTAATCTGTTGCGCACATATTCTTTGGTGGCACGGATTACGCATACATAAGTAAAATGTATTTATTTGTCTGATAAAAATATATTTATCTTTGAATGCATGTTTTTGGTCTAAAGGGAAAGAACTCAGATTAGGCGATGGGTATTCATTCTGTGAGTTATCGCTCCTTGTATCGTTCCTGAAAGTCGAACTCGGCGGAGGAATTTAGACTTACTTTAATCTATTCTGTGTTTGATTAGAAATAGATTGTTCTTGCTTCAGAATGTCTATGGCCCGAATCTATGTGTAGTTCTTGTCTATGTAGGACGAGTATGTCTTATATCTTGATATCTTAGTATGTTTTAGTGGAACTATTTTTCTTGTACTGTACTTTCGGGGTCAGGTGCTTTTCGGCGGATGAAGATAGGTTAGAGAGTTCTTGGGTGATGAAGCCTATGGCGGGAAGTCATGTCTTAGACCTGCCCAGAGTTTGTGATCTCTTCAATTTATCATGGGGACGAAGATAGTTTCTTCCAGGATTGTTTAGTCTATGAGTTCCCCAGTGTTCATTCCATAACGCGAGGAGAAGAGCGTTTTTGTGCTTGCTAGTGTATTCTTATGTCAAGGTAAACGTACTTTTGCTGACTTCGTTCATTCCTAGGCTTAAGATGGACAGACGTTTACATGAAACTACCTATGTCAGTATGTCAGAACGACATATTATCTAGCAGCACTGATTATGTTTCTATACAGCAATTATGAGGACAGATTATGCTGATGCTTGTGGAAACTTTGATGTTCATGAATTGAATCTTTATTGAAGCTTAGTCGTGCATCGTTATGGTGAGCGATGTTTACAGGACCAGGAGCCATCTTGGAATCCTACCTATTGTCAGTCATCTATCCGAGAACAGGGATGCCCTTATTATCCGATGATGATCAAGAGATCACACTTATGAAAGGAAAATCTATTATGGGTGATTTAACATTCGCTCAGAAGATATTTGCTGAATGCTATTTAAAGAAATCTCCTCTAGAGTGCAAACTACACTTATGCTAAAGGAGGTTCTGTCCAGGAGTCACCGTAAACATTATTGATTAACTGACATGATTAGTCAGTAAGGCCTGATGAAGATTTGTTAAACATTATATATTAACTGACATGATCAGTCAGTAAGGCCTGATGAATATTTATATGAGATATGGAACTCTGAACGTTTGTATACTGATGTTCCATTGTGATTTTCCTCAACATGAATGCCAATTTGTTATTGTACACCGTGGGTCAACAATATGCTATTGATGTCGACCTGTGTTCCTGCAACTGTACCCGTTCTGTCAAGTGTGTGTGTCCCATTAAACTGTTGAAACGTTCACAGTAGTCTGTATCCTTAACTTCTGATACGTATGAGTGAGTATTTGTACTTCCAGTCAACTTTACAGAACAGTTCACACATTCGCGTATTAACAGTCACTCTACCACTCATGATACACATTACATCCTTGTCGAGTCCTCAAGACGTGTGGATCAAGATGACCTGTACACCTGACACTGTGCTCGGTTGTTTGAGTTGACTATCCAGTCCCAGTACATCTTTACAACGTACACTGATAAAACACAGTATACAGCATCCAAGAATAACAGCCGTCCAGTGACGAAGTTATATATGGTGGAAACCGCAGGTTAGCGGTATATTTATACCATCATTATAGCAGGGTTTATGCAACTTGCTTGTGGAGAATACACAGCTGACGTCATATTGAGGCCCTGTTTTTCGGCCAATACTCTACAGCATGATAAGATGTAAATGGCGTGTTATGCCAAGTTGAACGACGGCCCTGGTAATATTATTTCATGATCTAGGAGCTCGTCTTTTGTATGACGGAATTATTAAGGTATCTGACGCGTTCAGTCAGGGATACCAAAGCGGCATTGTGAACTTTACGTTAAAGGACATACCACTATTTACCATGCCCACATATTTGAATGTTTTCCAGCTTTTGAATGCCTGATGTATATACCAATCGATGTCAGTTAACATGATGTACATGATCCTGATTGCATTGACACTTCCTGTGTTATTACTGTTAGTCCTGTGATTAAATGTATGAACTGTTACCAGTAGTTGCAACCATCATTGGCTTCCGTACGAGTGTGACTGGGTGCATTGTTTAACTATATATGAGCCTAAACGCATTCGCGTCTACATACACCCATGTCTCACATCATCATCATTATCGTACAAGAACCATGTATGCTGTCAGCGTGAGTGACCTAGATCTTCACCGCACCATTACACTGTTCAGGTGACATCAACACGTATACCTGGTCAACTACACATCGACATTAGAGGACCCCATAAAACACATTAACCTTTCTAGTGTCCGTTACATTCCTAGCAGTAACATTTCTGGTGGACCAATTTCATGGGCTTTTCGGCTACAATTTTGGTGTCTGCTACATATCGGAATGATCATGACAGTTTATAAATAACAGGACAGCAAAATAGGTCATCGACTGTTGACCCACATAAACAGTGTTAGCATCTGTGTGATAATGCTACATGAACCACTGTTGGTACAAGTATTGGAGTTAGCATCTATACAATATTGCTACGTAGACCACAGCTGCACACAAGTCGATTCCTTTTTGTAAACAGTACCGCTGGTTGTTTACACGTTACAGCTGCACACAAGTCAAGTCCTTTTTGTAAACAGTACCGCTGGTTGTTTACACGTTACAGCTACACAGTCAAGTCCTTTTTGTAAACAGTACCGCTGGTTGTTTACCGTTACAGGCAACAGACTCTCCAACGTCTGAGCGATCAAGTTACATAGTTTGAGGGCAAATTCTTTTCGTAAACAGTACCGTCTACGAACTTTTCAACATTGGTCTCAAGTCTCAACTATTTGTCGAGAAGGTCATAGTGACTTTATGTTCTTGAAGACCACTACATGTTATCGTCGTACAGTGGATCTGACAATCATTGCGCGCTTGACATTGTACTTCTGTGTTGACAAAGAGCAAGAGAGTTACTTTAATATCATGTGTAACTGAGCTTTGTTTTGCAACACATTCCTTTATATGATATTTATGTTATGCGTGATATTGTTGTGTATATTTCTGCGGGTTCAAGGTTGGGCGGTGACTAGTATAGGATTTCCCACGTCATAGAGGGCCTATATTAGCGATTCTGTAGGGACTGCAATGTCCTTAATTGGAAATTGTTAGCAGTATTTATTGCTATTTACGTTTAGGTGTGACGAAGCGTACCTTTTCGTTGTTTTCGTTATATTTTTTTTCTGTGCCTTAGTTTTGATTTCATTTGTTTGTATTTGCAGGTCTCTCCTTCCTTTCATTTATTTCTTTACACCTTTTCGTTTATAACTGTGGTGTCTTTGGTTTTATTCATTTTCGCAGTTATCGTCACATGCTTTGTGATATTTTCCTTAGTTTCGCTGTATTATTTATTTGACTTCTGCGAACGTTTTTGGTTGTTGTTCTGTATCTCTGTCTTTGTATTTATTATTGTAATACATTGTTGTCATACACAGTCTACATACATATACTTGATCATGTATTATTATTATTATTATTAATATGGTACACTCTTCACATAGAGATTATTGATAGAATATTATTATAAAGAAACAAGGTAATCATACAAGGTCTTTTATTAAGACTTGTCTCTCAAAGAGAGTTGAATAAAATGAAGTGAGTATACAAGTCTAGTATTACAGACTTGTCTCCCATCAAAGTGGGATAGGTGATTTATTGAATTTTTCAGGTCGGATCTCACATAGTTAGACATAATGTCTACACTGGACGTCTTTATTGAACAAGGGAAAGCCCTTGGGAAAACAGGGGAGAAGTTAGAAGAATTCGCACTTGCTCAATATGCCAAGGCACAGAAGGCTGAAGAAAAAAGGATACAAATGCAGTTCGATAGAGAAACTGAAGATAGAAGAATACAGCAACAAGCTCAAGCTGCTGCTGAGGACAGACAATTTCAAGCTGCTGCAGAGGAGAAAAAGCTTCAATTACAAGCTGCTGCTGAGGAAAGAAAATTACAAGCTGCTGCTGAGGAAAGAAAATTTCAAGCTGCTGCTGAGGAGAAAAAGTTTCAATTACAAGCTGCTGCTGAGGAGAAAAAGCTTCAATTTCAGGCTGAGGCTGAAAATAGAAGATTGGATAGGGAAGCCGAGGAAAGGAAAGAGAAACAGAAAATGGAACATGAGGAAAGACTCGCAACTTTGGAATTAGAGAAATTAAAGTTGATGAATGCTGATGCTCATCAAGCAACTTCAGATACAACAAAGGAGAAGTCTAGTAAGATCAAATTACCTCATTTCAATCCTTTAAAGGACGATATAACGGATTATCTTGATAGATTCGAATTTTTATGCGATACGCATAAGATAAAAAAGGAAAAATATGTCGAACAACTGATGGAATTTTTTACAGGTGAACCAGTGACTACTCTTATGACAATAGAGGAACATGACAGGACTAATTATGATGTTGTCAGAGCAGCATTACTAAAAAAATATCAACTAAAAGAA
The DNA here is from genome assembly GCA_024509875.1 of Oreohelix idahoensis. NCBI lineage: Eukaryota > Metazoa > Mollusca > Gastropoda > Stylommatophora > Oreohelicidae > Oreohelix > Oreohelix idahoensis. The sequence goes on along the minus strand of JAMPIV010006227.1, from coordinate 322,942 downwards.
GATGGTTATCGTCTTCGTTTTAGGACAATGTTGCCAGAAAATGGAGTAGATTTCTCTGATTTTGTTACAAAGATACGTCGTACATTCACACAATGAATTGAGTTGTCTCAAACTGAGAAAACATGAAGGTCTAAAAGACTTATTGCTTCGAGACAAAGTTTTGTCATCTGTTAATGATTCTTTCCTTGCATTTCTTCATGAGCGTAAACCTAGAAACTTAAAAGACATGGAAGAATACTGTTGCCAGTATGCCACCGCGCATCCCCATGCTACAGTTAGCAATTCTAAAGTGAAAGAAGGGTTGCCAGTTGCTTCGGCAGCACCATATGGCCCTAATTTCAATAAGAAATTTCAGGGTGCTCAACAAAACTGGAATAGGAAAAGTAATCAGAACTACACTCAGAATCAGAGTAATCCAACATATAATGGTTCTTCTTCTAAGAACTGGAGACGTGATGGTAGTTCTCGTAATTTTGGTGGTAATAATTATAGACACTATCGGAAAGGTTATCACAATAAAAACTATCCGAGCTTTTCTTCTCGAGATAATTATTCTCGACGTCAAGGATATGACGATGGTGATTATAGTAACCGGTATTCAAACCGGAATAATGATTACAATAGGCAATATGAAAACAATTACATGGGAAATGATAATCGCGGCAGACCTAGACATAACAAAAGAAAATCTTACCAACAGGCAAACTCTGCGCAACAAGAGTTTAATGAAGCCTGTAATCAGGTAAATGATAATGGGAACTCTAATAGTATCACTGGTTGTGCTTTCGATTTTGGGAGAGCAACTGAATGCCCCAATGCATAACATTGTTCGAGCCATCGACTGTATCTACCTTAATTTGTGGTCACCCTCTTCCTGCTCTTCCTGCTACAGTTGCGCATGATGGGAAAGGATCTCTCATCTTGCATAAAGGTCTAGTAAATGATAGTCTAGTCTCAGTGCTTTTTGATTCTGGATGTACTACTGTCTGGGTTAGACAGTCTCTCATAGATAAGCGCTGTTACACGGGAAAGGTGGTCAAATGTGTTACATTTGGTGGTACCATGGAAAAATATCCTACTGCTATCATTAGCATTGACACTCCCTTCTTTACAGGAGATGTCCACGCGTGTCTTCTTCCTAATCCTATTGCGGATCTTATAATCGGTCGTATTCATGGGGTTAAGGAATGCACCCCGCAACAAATTTCTAGTTGGGAGGAACAAAACATCCAAACGGTCAATGCAGTGGCAACAAGAGCTCAAGCTCTTATTCCTCCAACTTCATCTGATGATAGTAATGGAGTTGATAGCCAAGACGATCACTTGGTGATTTCGCATGACTCGTTTGTTAAACGACAAGAAGAAGATCCTTCTTTAAAGAAATTCTTCTTTCTCGCAAAGAAAGGTGATCCTAATCAGAATACGAATCACAGATCGTATATCACTATGAAGAATGGTATACTGGTACGAATAGTACAGCACTCAGACAAGTCTATGCATTCGCAAATTCTTGTGCCTAAGTGTATGAGAGCCTTAATTCTTCAACATGCACACGATTCTCAGTGTGCTGGACACATGGGTTTTTCCAGAACTAAGACTAGAGTCCTTGCGTCTTTCTTTTGGCCATTCGTGAACAAAGACATACGAATTTATTGGCGATCTTGCAACATTTGTCAAGAGGTGAAGTCTAGAGGTCCAAGACATGCTGCACCTATTCAGGCTGCAGATATTCCTATTCGGCCGTTTCAGAAAATGGCAATAGACATTATTGGCCCATTTAAGATTAAGTCAGCCAGAGGACACCAATTTATCCTTACTTGCGTTGACATGTGCACGCGTTGGCCAGAGGCTATTCCTCTTAAGAGCATATCAACTGTCGATATCGCAGATACTCTTTGGCTCATATTTTCTCGTCTGGGATTCCCCGGAGAAATACTGTCAGACCATGGCACTCAATTAATATCGGACACTATGTCTCAGGTAATGGCCACTCTGGACATTAAAAGGTCTCTCAGTAGTATTTATCATCCAATGTCCAATGGATTGGTTGAACGTCTTAATAGGACACTAAAGAACTTACTAGGCAAGATAACGGAGGATCATCCTGATGATTGGAACAGGGTTCTACCTGCAGCTCTCTTTGCTTATAGAGAGGTTCCCAACGAGCATACAGGGTTTTCTCCTTTTGAACTTGTCTTTGGCGCGCAACCGCGCAGTCCTATGTCCTTGCTACACGATTTGATAACTTCCGATAATATTGACGATGATACACAATCGTCATATGAGTATGCTATTGCTCTTAGGAAAAAAATTATCGAATCATGCAGGCTAGCAACTTCATCATCCAAATTTGCGAAAGAAAAGGCTAGGCGATTTGCTAATAAGAAAAGACGCCTACGTCAACTTTGTCCTGGAGACAAAGCGTATGTCTTACTTCCCACGAGGGAGAATAGACTTCTCATTTCATGGAAAGGTCCATACAGTATAGTCTCGAAAATTTCCGATGTCGACTATATTGTCGATGTTGATGGTAGGCATGAAACCTTCAATATAAATATGCTTACTGAATTTATTGAACGACCAGACTATTTGCAGCCTATTTTCCAGGCGACGGACGACTCTCCAGTCCAACATGGTCATATCTCATCCCTGTCTGTTATACAGAATGGGGAAACTACTTTTTCTGATGTTAACTTACCTATTCCTGTGATTCCACTTAATTCTACTGAATCATGGAAAAACGTTACCGTTTCTTCGAATTTGTTATTTGAGGAACAGCGTCAAGTATCTTCTACGCTACAATCATTTCAGGATGTCCTTACCGACATTCCTGGACACACACATGTCATTGAACATGACATCATACTTACTGATCGTAATCCGATCAGAGTAAGACCATACCCTATACCTATTCATTTTCAAGCACAAGTCGAGAAAGAATTAGATGAAATGATTCAGTTGAAAATAATTGAACCATCCACTTCGGCTTATTCTTCGTCGATGGTTATTGTTCGAAAGAAAGACAATAACATACGTCTTTGCGTTGATTATCGCAAATTAAATCAAGTTACGAAGTTTGATGCTGAACCTATGCATTTATTAGAAGATCTACTTATTAGACTTTCTAAATCTAGATTCTTTACTAAACTAGACTTGTCGAAACGTTATTGGCAAGTCCCTTTGACAGAACACGCCAAACCTCTCACTGCTTTTTCAACACCTAGGGGTTTATTTCAGTGGAATTTTATGCCTTTCGGGTTTATGAACGCCTGTCGTGAAACGAGTGTAACCCACTACTTTGTTAATCACTATGTCGAGATACAGATTTGCTTTAACCAATCAACGAGCAACGTTCACCAGTCTCTGAGACAGAACAAATTAACGGCCATCTTATTCATGCAATATGGCGGAGGAAAACTGAATAAAATTAGGCTGTACAAGACCAGGTACTAAACTGCAGGAAACCAATCAGCTTGCTCCGCCAGGAACCAACCAAAAGCCTTGCTTAAGCATTCACCTACCTATATAATCGGGCGGATTTTATGCATAATCACACATCACCGACACGACGCCAGAGATACCGACCGACTGAAGAGGAGAAGCTGTCACCTTGATTTATAGCTTACCTGGAGTGCAATGACTTGCAGCCTGCTTTGCTAAGTCGAGTCAAAATCTGGCCGGTTTAAAATCTTGGAGGGTAAATATATCATTTACTATTTGTAGGCAAATAGGCTTACAGCAGACCTGTATATATTTAATATATTTTGGTTCACTATGAATGTATCAGGTTACTGATTGTATCTTGGGGGAATTAAGTATAATGATTGTATTTCCTATTATGATTGAATAGACGAAGACTAATAGGACTCATACCTCAATCTATTGTCTCCTATAACTCAATCTATTGTCTCACATGACTTCAGTCTATTATCTCAGATAAAACCAACTGAAATATAACCAAAACAGTCCTTGTTAGGACTCAATCTATTGTCTCCTATAACTCAATCTATTGTCTCACATGACTTCAGTCTATTATCTCAGATAAGACCAACTGCCATATAACCAAAACTGTCCTTGTTAGGACTCAATCTATTGTCTCCTATAACTTCACTCTATTATCTCAGACCAACTGCAATATAACCAAAACAGTCCTTGTTAGGACTCAATCTATTGTCTCATCTAACTCCAATCTATTGTACCATATAACTCCAACCTGATATATAACCAGACAGTCCTCGTCACATATACTCCTACCATCAGAACACAACAATATTGTTAGGATATATTACAGCACTTGTCAGAGAGGGCCTGGTATATTATAGGGGGAAGGAAATGGTTGTATCACACCTAGGTGTACATATTATTGAATGTATTCATGTATTGAATTTATATTATGGGGTGTATTCATGTATTGAATTTATATTATTGAATGTATTCATGCATTGAATTTATATTATTGAATGTATCCATGTATTAATTTATCAGAAAGAAGGTTTTGCAAGTAGACACCTGTCTTGTCTCGCTATTGCTAAATCATACTGAGCCATGTTGTCATTCATCCTACATGCAGACACTGAGGCACACGCTCATTTCATCCACATTAGAAATAGGTGGGCTTGAAGACAGAAATTAGCCCCTATTTTTCCTTGTTACAGGTTTTATTCGTGTCATCAAAACTGAGATCGTGGGTCTTCAATCCAGCTGCCTGGAACTCCGCAGGAGCATAGAGGTTGCCCAGACTCTACATCTTTAGTCCCCCTCAGTCTTGGGTGGGCTAACGAAACGATCAACAGCTGGGGTCTTGTGTCAACCAAACCAAGAAGGACAGAACTTCTAAGAGATGAGTACACATTAGTACCATTTCTGTCAGCATTGTGAGCAACAGTTAGTGCCAATGACGAGAAAGTGAATTAGCATAGCAAGAGACAAAAATAACAGCATAGCTGATAAATGATATATACTTAATTAACAGCACCGCTGATACATGTACTATAATTGAATAACAGTACAGCTGATATAATTTTAGTTCCTATAATTGGAAAACTTGTTGTAATATATTTATATATCTATATAAAATTAAATATTTGTAAATCATATGTAAACTTTCAAATCCATTACATTCCATTTTTCAACATTCACTCTTCAGCACAAGAGTAGATAGTGTATATACTAAATAAATAATAAGGAAATTGTATTTGAACGACTTGTCAATTGTATCATTGTTAAGTAAAATCTGTTTCTTTGTCTTAATATCACAGTTAGTTACACAGCGGAGGTGGCAATTTATGTCGGTCTCCTCTCTACTAATTTTTCGAGATCAGAACATTCACAGCCGTAACTAATTTGTGATACCAGTAGTTCTCTCAGACACTGGGACTTCACCATTTTCTGCAGAAAGTCTATTTCTGTAAGTGTCAGTACTATACTGATCTTAGAGCCAAATAAAACCTCACGCCACACTGGGGGCTCGTTCCTGGGATATTTCTGTATATCATGAGCCATACTTAGTCTATTCATCTATCTACTAATTCTATCTTGTGCCACCCATAGATAACATAAGAAACAGATTTTTGAAAAAAAAATTCTATTTTAGGATTTAAAAAAAAATTATTTTCTTAGGAGGAGTACCATTTAGTACTCAGTAAATAGTTGATGCTCACAAAGTTGCACGGAAATTTTTTGTTCATTTAAAGTAATTAAGTTTAATTACAATAATTTGGTTATAGTAAATTTACATACCCCCTCTAAGTAACGCCATGGCTGATCTATTGAAGTTCAGGACTGCGATCATGCAGATGGGTAAGGAATTAAACATGACAGGTGATGCTCTTACTCAGTATGTCACAACAGAAGTAGACAAACACATGGATAGGGAAGAAAGAAAGTTGCAATTAGAGACAGAAGCCAAAAGACTGGAAGCTGAAAGAGAAGCCAAAAGACTGGAAGCTGAGAGAGAAACCAAAAGATTAGAAATTGAAGCCAAGAAATGGGAGGCTGAAAATGAGGAAAGGAAATTACAAGCAGGGAGAGACCATCAGTTGAGATTAAAAGAGCTTGAAATTCAGGCAACTACTGGCAATAATGGTAGTAGCTCACCTCACTCTGAGAGTAGCTCCAGCCAGAGCACCTCAAGTGGGGCCATGAATTTTCATCTGGACCCATTTGTTGAGAAAGAAGACGCCATTGAGTCGTACCTGGATAGATACGAAAGACTTGCCACTACCTATGGCTTAGTGAAAGAAAAGTGGAGTCTTAAACTATCTCAGGGATTGAGAGGTGTTGCCTACGATGTATATTTGAAGCTCTCAAGAGATGACCAGGAAGATTATGAAATCCTGAAGCAGGCACTGCTTGTGAGATATGAAAAGAACTCCGAATCATATAGAAAGAAATTCCGAACAGCTAAACTTCTTCCAGGAGAAAACTATCACCAATTCTTTGCTAGATTGGAAACCTATTTGAAAAAATGGAGTAGTTTAGGGAAGTGTCAGGATCTGAAAGAAATGATAATGATGGAGCAAGTGAAAGAGTCCATGCCTCAAGAAATGAGGAAGTTTATCATGGAACAAGGAGCAGAGAGATTGGGAGATATTGTAACTGTTGCTGAGAGATATCAAGCAGCTCAGGCAGAAGTATTAGGAAATAAGAATAAGCAGAGTGAAAACTTCCAATCATCACAAAACTATTCCAAATATGAACAAAAGGACCATACCACAAGGAACAAACAAAGATTTGACCAAAAGGACAAAAACCCTCTAAGATCGGATAAGACACCTTACCGGAAGGAAGGAAAGTGGTGTAAAACTTGTCTAATGAGTAACCACTATACTGCGGACTGCAGAAGGAAGAACCCTCCTTATCTAGCTGCGTGTCTCACAACAGGGAACAAGGGAAGGACGGAACTGGCAGTTAGTCAGAATGACCTCCGTCATCCCTCTGTCTGTGAGGAAGTGACATGTAATGGCACTAAAATTCAGTGCTTATATGATTCAGGTTTGGAATTCGACTCAGTCGTGAGTGCAACCCTAGTGCACCCTGATCAACTTACCACAGAAAAAGTGGACATACAAGGGGCAATGCAGGGAACCGGCACCATGACACTTCCCATAGCAAGGATCAACGTGAGAACTCGCTATGTGGAAGGAGTGATAAGAGCAGCAGTAAGTGATGATCCTATATACCCGCTGGTAATAGGATGTAAATATGTCTTTTTGGGTGACCCAATAAAACCTGTTGTCATGGCAGCAAACCATACCAGGTCGAGCACCAAAAAGGAGGAAGGAGATCCAATAAACATTCATCGTATAAAGATAAAAAAGGCTCAAACAGCGGACAGCACATTGAAACCTTGTTTCGGCAAATTGCCAAAGTCCCATAACCCTCCAGAGAAAGGAGACTATTACATGGAAAATGGCCTACTCTACAGACAAGCTGGAAAAGGACCTAAAAGGCATGGACAGCTGGTAGTGCCAAAATTCTATAGGGAGGAAATTATGGAGCAAGAGCATGCTACATCAGGCAGTGGTCACAGAGGAAAAAGGGCCACTGGTCAACATATAGCATTGCGATATTACTGGCCAGGAATAATTGAAGACATAAGTTGGTATATGAAATCCTGTTCAGAATGTAACCAGGTAACCTCATTTAAAAGTGTAGACCAGTTACAGGACCTAGGGAAGCATTGTTGCGGACGTAGACCCACAAAGAAAACACCCAAGAGAAAACAACAGGTAGATGCAGTGATAAAGAGAAAACAAAATCACAACAAGTCTACTGTTACACCAGTAACCATGGCAACTCTCCGTATTGTACAGAGAGGGGACGAGAGACATCCCACCCCGACTAGATATTGTTCGGAACACCATGGCCTGGATCATTGGGAAAATTTGGTTAGTCAGCAACCATTATTTAAAAAAAGCTGCAGAAACAAACCCGAACCATAGGAGGTAGGAACCAGGGCTGTACCAAACAGTTGATGGAGACAGGCCCCACTTCGGTATACTGCCCCTTACAATAGAAATAGGTGTGGGTCCGGCAACGTTGTTGTATTGCCGTCCCCATACCCGGTCCACTGGAAGCATTGTTGCGGACATGGACTGAACAATAGCAAGCACAGGCACTCAAGGATGAGATTGACTATCTCTTAAAAGAGAAAATTATTTCAAAGTCTGAATCTCCCTATAGCTCAAGTGTGGTGCTATTAAGGAAGTCTAGTGGTGAACACATGTTATGTATTTACTACAAGAAACTATATGCTATCACAGAATCTCAGGTGGACCCATTACCTGACACCAACCAGCTGTTCTCTACACTGAGTAAGGCTAGGTATTTATCGAAGGTAGATTTAAGCAAGGGATACTACCAAATACCAGTGAAACCAGAAGTTAGGAAAATGCTGGCATTTAGTACATCAGACGGACACTACGAGTTTAATGTACTACTCTTTGGGCTGAAAAATGCTCCCAGTATCTTTTCAAGAATGATGAGGAAATTATTGGAACCTCTACAAAATCCCCATATCACTAACTTTATGGATGACATTCTTGTTGCTACAAACACATTTGAAGAGCATATAGTAGCGCTCTCCATGTTGTTTGACAGACTGAGAGCCACTGGATTGACTGCACGTCCAACCAAGTGCTATATCGGTTGTAAGGAGTTGGAATTCTTAGGTCACACTATTTCTACAGGTCATATGTCTCCTGACCCAAAGAATATAGAGAAGTTAAAGAAGGCACCCCGACCTCAAACGAAGAAAGATGTGAGATCATTCGTGTCATTATGTGGGTTCTATCAGAAGTACATACCCCACTTTAACTCTCTGTGTGCACCATTAACCAACTTAACAAAGAAAGAACAGCCGGATAAAATCCAATGGAATGCTGATTGTGAAAAAACTTGCACAGAGCTAAAAGCAAAACTCACCAGCAAACCCATCCTTACACTACCCGATATCACACAGGAATTTGTATTAAGGACGGACGCTAGCAGTATAAGTATTGGTGCAACTCTCTTGCAGAAATCAAAAGCCCAGCCGGAGGAACTTTTACCAGTCGCCTACGCCAATAGGAAGCTGAATGCAGCTGAGTTGAACTACTCGACCATAGAGAAAGAATGTTTAGCTCTAATTTGCTCCATCAACAAATTTTCACCTTATCTGTATGGGACATACTTCATTGTCCAAAGCGATCACCAACCTTTAACATTCTTGGCTGCATCTAAAAAGCTAAATTCGAGATTGTTAAGGTAGCGTCTGCTTCTGGCGCCTTATTCCTTTACCGTGAATTACATTCCGGGAAGAGACAATGTAGGAGCTGATTTTTTAAGTCGACACCCTAGTACTCTGGAAGGACAGACGCAAAAGGATTAACCACAGCAGGGGTTTACACGTCAGCTATGACAAGTCACAGCTAGGAAAGGATGGGGCTGTGTCGTGAAACGAGTGTAACCCACTACTTTGTTAATCACTATGTCGAGATACAGATTTGCTTTAACCAATCAACGAGCAACGTTCACCAGTCTCTGAGACAGAACAAATTAACGGCCATCTTGTTCACGCAATATGGCGGAGGAAAACTGAATAAAATTAGGCTGTACAAGACCAGGTACTAAACTGCAGGAAACCAATCAGCTTGCTCCGCCAGGAACCAACCAAAAGCCTTGCTTAAGCATTCACCTACCTATATAATCGGGCGGATTTTATGCATAATCACACATCACCGACACGACGCCAGAGATACCGACCGACTGAAGAGGAGAAGCTGTCACCTTGATTTATAGCTTACCTGGAGTGCAATGACTTGCAGCCTGCTTTGCTAAGTCGAGTCAAAATCTGGCCGGTATAAAATCTTGGAGGGTAAATATATAATTTACTATTTGTAGGCAAATAGGCTTACAGCAGACCTGTTTATATTTAATATATTTTGGTTCACTATGAATGTATCAGGTTACTGATTGTATCTTGGGGGAATTAAGTATAATGATTGTATTTCCTATTATGATTGAATAGACGAAGACTAATAGGACTCATACCTCAATCTATTGTCTCCTATAACTCAATCTATTGTCTCACATGACTTCAGTCTATTATCTCAGATAAAACCAACTGAAATATAACCAAAACAGTCCTTGTTAGGACTCAATCTATTGTCTCCTATAACTCAATCTATTGTCTCACATGACTTCAGTCTATTATCTCAGATAAGACCAACTGCCATATAACCAAAACAGTCCTTGTTAGGACTCAATCTATTGTCTCCTATAACTTCACTCTATTATCTCAGACCAACTGCAATATAACCAAAACAGTCCTTGTTAGGACTCAATCTATTGTCTCATCTAACTCCAATCTATTGTCCCATATAACTCCAACCTGATATATAACCAGACAGTCCTCGTCACATATACTCCTACCATCAGAACACAACAATATTGTTAGGATATATTACAGCACTTGTCAGAGAGGGCCTGGTATATTATAGGGGGAAGGAAATGGTTGTATCACACCTAGGTGTACATATTATTGAATGTATTCATGTATTGAATTTATATTATGGGGTGTATTCATGTATTGAATTTATATTATTGAATGTATTCATGCATTGAATTTATATTATTGAATGTATCCATGTATTAATTTATCAGAAAGAAGGTTTTGCAAGTAGACACCTGTCTTGTCTCGCTATTGCTAAATCATACTGAGCCATGTTGTCATTCATCCTACATGCAGATACTGAGGCACACGCTCATTTCATCCACATTAGAAATAGGTGGGCTTGAAGACAGAAATTAGCCCCTATTTTTCCTTGTTACAGGTTTTATTCGTGTCATCAAAACTGAGATCGTGGGTCTTCAATCCAGCTGCCTGGAACTCCGCAGGAGCATAGAGGTTGCCCAGACTCTACATCTTTAGTCCCCCTCAGTCTTGGGTGGGCTAACGAAACGATCAACAGCTGGGGTCTTGTGTCAACCAAACCAAGAAGGACAGAACTTCTAAGAGATGAGTACACATTAGTACCATTTCTGTCAGCATTGTGAGCAACAGTTAGTGCCAATGACGAGAAAGTGAATTAGCATAGCAAGAGACAAAAATAACAACATAGCTGATAAATGATATATACTTAATTAACAGCACCGCTGATACATGTACTATAATTGAATAACAGCACAGCTGATATAATTTTTGTTCCTATAATTGGAAAACTTGTTGTAATATATTTATATATCTATATAAAATTAAATATTTGTAAATCATGTGTAAACTTACAAATCCATTACATTCCATTTTTCAACATTCACCCTTCAGCACAAGAGTAGATAGTGTATATACTAAATAAATAATAAGGAAATTGTATTTGAACGACTTGTCAATTTTATCATTGTTAAGTAAAATCTGTTTCCTTGTCTTAATATCACAGTTAGTTACACAGCGGAGGTGGCAATTTATGTCGGTCTCCTCTCTACTAATTTTTCGAGATCATAACATTCACAGCCGTAACTAATTTGTGATACCAGTAGTTCTCTCAGACACTGGGACTTCACCATTTTCTGCAGAAAGTCTATTTCTGTAAGCGTCAGTACAATACTGATCTTAGAGCCAAATAAAACCTCACGCCACAACGCCCCAGCAACTTTCGTGCGCATGATGCGACGAATTCTATCATATCGTACAGATGTCATTGCATACTTAGACGACATCTGTCTTTTCAGCGATACTTGGGAAGAACACTATTCGGGTTTAAATGAGTTACTGTCTACTCTACGCGAGCATAATTTGACTGCAAAACCCTCTAAAGCCTTTGTTGGGTTTAGTGAAATCTCTTTCCTAGGTCATCGTGTTGGTCATGGTCTGTTGAAGACAGAGGACCAAAACATTTCGAAGATATTAAATATCTCGGTTCCGAAGACAAAAAAGCAAGTACGTAGTCTCTTGGGATTAATACAATTCTATGGAAGATTCATTGAGAATCTATCCTCCATTATGGCACCACTTTCAACATTATTAAAAAAAGGTTCTCCTAATATGGTGCGTTGGTCCCAAGAATGTCAATCGTCATTGGATCAGGTTAAAAATTTATTCTCATCTCATCCTATCTTAAGACTACCAACGATTGATAAGACTTTTGTCCTTCATAGTGATGCCTCTTCCACTGGGATTGGAGCAGCACTAATGCAGGAGTATTCAGGCACTCTGCATCCTGTAATGTATATCTCTAGGAAGCTGAATGCAGCAGAAAGGAATTACTCGGTTTTAGACCGTGAATTGTTGGTCATGGTTTGGTCCATTCTGAAGCTACAAAGATTCCTTCTGGGCGCGCATTTCATTATGGAAACTAACCAAAAAGCTCTTACAGCTATGCAAAGTAAAGATTTGAAGAGCTCGAGATCTACTCGTTATGCAGTTGCTCTTCAACCTTTCCATTTCACGGTGCGAGCTATCCGTGGTTCGGATAATGTGATGGCAGAAATATTGTCTAGATGCCCACATGATTCCATTTAAATCTTGTGTCCTAGATCTCCTGATATACTTCCAAACTTTGTATGTTCTTAATATCATAATATATATTAACACAATTGTGTCGTTATTTGGATGATGTATAATGACTTTAATAAATTTGGTTATGTCCATCCATGATATATATCCATTAGATATGTTGATAGTATAGCATTGTATTTCATGATATTTGTATATTGCTATAATTATAGTATTTCATAATTTTTGATAAGTATCTTGGGGTTGCCAGCATCTTAGATTTCTTTGTTGGTACCTCCCGAGTTTGTTTTGCTTAGAGGAAATATTTTCTCTTATGTTGGGGGATGATTTTATTCTATCTAGACGCTTTATTTGTGCGTCCATTGTACCTGATATTAGGTTCATTCTTTCATAGGCGCATAATTGATGCTTGTGCTATCTTGCTCATGGTTATGTTTAAAAAAAAAAATGTGTTATTTTTTTTACAGGGGCGGTGCAGTAATATGTTGCGGTCATTTTTGACGGAGTTTCAGACGTCAATTTATTTGTCGCATTTTTTGTTCACCCTGGTCAAAGTTAGGAAACTATGTCTTAACTTTGTGGTGTCAGGTTGATTAGGGGTTATCTCCTCTTTTGGTTCATTCATTGTGTTTGACCAGTATTTAGAAAGGGTAAAAGGTACATAGTTCAGATGATGCGTAGATGGCAGGGAGGTTAGTGTGATTCGCTTGCATGGCTAGGCGGGGTTGTCGCACGGAAGGTCCAGTGTTCAAATCCTGGGTAAGCCACTCATGTCTGTTGTTTTTCTGTTGTCTGGTGTTCTACTTCTTTATTTCCTGCGAGTGCCTGATAACATACCTTTATATTTGTTTCATATTAATTTACATAGTTCCGGGCTGTGTGCCATGCGCAGTGGAGAGCGCGAAGAGTGACTTCCGTCGGGTAGAGAGATGTGTCTGGCTTCTGTGGGACGTGAATGTCCGTTGTATTTTGGGGAAGGAAAATCTTCGAAGTGACTGCGTTGTCAGTTTTCCCCATTGATTTTCTGTATGTCAGGAATGACAACAGTGTTGTTTTGTGTTCTGATTATTCTGTGCAAGGTAACACCGACTTTATGATTACTACGCATTCGGTTGCAGAATTTGTTAAAGGTTTACCCCGCCTGTGAGAACAGCTCACAGCGCCTATAATGCAGAACCTATATTTTGTGCTCGAGGTAGCCATTTAAGACTATTCGTCTTCAATTGATCAGAAGTCCAGTGACGAAGTTATATATGGTGGAAACCGCAGGTTGGCGGTATATTTATACCATCATTATAGCAGGGTTTATGCAACCTGCTTGTGGAGAATACACAGCTGACGTCATATTGAGGCCCTGTGTTTCGGCCAATACTCTACAGCATAATAAGATGTAAATGGCGTGTTATGCCAAGTTGAACGACGGCCCTGGTAATATTATTTCATGATCTAGGAGCTCGTCTTTTGTATGACGGAATTATTAAGGTATCTGACGCGTTCAGTCAGGGATACCAAAGCGGCATTGTGAACTTTACGTTAAAGGACATACCACTATTGACAATGCCCACATATTTGAATGTTTTCCAGCTTTTGAATGCCTGATGTATATACCAATCGATTTCAGTTAACATGATGTACATGATCCTGATTGCATTGACTGTTCCTGTGATACTACTGTTAGTCCTGTGATTAAATGTATGAACTGTTACCAGTAGTTGCAACCATCATTGGCTTCCGTACGAGTGTGACTGGGTGCATTGTTTAACTATATATGAGCCTAAACGCATTCGCGTCTACATACACCCATGTCTCACATCATCATCATTATCGTACAAGAACCATGTATGCTGTCAGCGTGAGTGACCTAGATCTTCACCGCACCATTACACTGTTCAGGTGACATCAACACGCATACCTGGTCAACTACACATCGACATTAGAGGACCCCATAAAACACATTAACCTTTTTAGTGTCCGTTACATTCCTAGCAGTAACAAGATGAAAATGACGAGGAAAGTCGTAAAGAGCTTGAGCTGATGGCACGTGACAGTAGAGCGTGGCATGTACTGTTAAAGGCCTATGCTCCTTGTGGAGCTAAATGTACAAGATGATGATTCTCTCCCTTTCCTGAGCGTCAATAATATAATAATAATAATCGCCTCTTCAGTCATAACTGACTGTGGGAATGCACCCCTGAGGGGACAACCCTCAGCTGCTTATTTTCGTGGTGTTCCTTTCGACGTTGTCTCCTCTGTTCTGCTTGTTGTGTGAGTTTTTTTGTCGCTTAATCTGAGGTGGCGCCGTAGATAGCATCGCCACTTCGTGCGATCGGCAGCTTCATCCTCCCACGTTACTGGATTTATGTCCAGTGCCCTCTTGCACACGTCTTTGATCCTCAGCTGCGGTCGCCCAACTATTCTTTTGCCATCTGCTATTTGGCCATAGAAGATATCTTTTGGGATGCGACCATCTTCCATGCGGCGGACGTGGCCAACCCAGCGTATTCTTCGCTGTCTGTGTGTGCGTCTGTCTTACATTAGACATATTCTTAACCTGTTATGTTATAATAAGAACTAGAACTAGAGGGATATAAGTAACAAATTAATTTAATTTAAATCACATGGTTCCTGAAATAACAAATGCAGCTTGACTGGCTGACAGCCTAGTCATCAGAAGCAGCGAAGACGGTTGATCAATGCTGTTCACTGTGCATGCACTTGTGTCAACAAACGTGTGTAGTCAAGGGACTGTTTGAACTGAATCGTTCAGCAGGAAAACACTACATAACCACCTCGCGACAATGTTCCAGAGCTTTACAATAAGAATGACTTGACTTCTGAGTTGAAGATTATTACTTGTGAGTTGAAGATTATTACTTGTGAGTTGAATTTGAGTTCTTTTGATTGAGATATTACTTTCTAATGAAATGGAAGCGCCTTTTAAAAAATCCTGGTTTTAATATCACTGTCTTGCTTTGATATAACTGTCTTGCATTAATATCACACACACACACACACACACACACACACACACACACACACACACACACACACACACACACACACACACACACACACGCACACGCACACGCACGCACGCACACACACACACACTCACACACACACACAGATATGGAGAAATAGTTGTACAAGTATACGACTTTTGAGAAATATCGGAATGCTATCGTTACATATCGAATAAACGTATGCCTGTAAGACTTCTACACCCTCAAACATGTCGTAAAAGGCACCTAATAGCTGGGAGGGGGGGGAAGGGGGGGGGGGGGGGGAAACAACCTCATCATATAAAACAAATTGTCACAGAAACTACTGCTACAAGATCATGTACAGGCTTCCTACAAGGTGACCAACCCGCACTGATGGCCGCACGCATTGTTATGAGCGCATATGAATATGATGATGATGATGCTTCCCCAATAAACGTAATGCCACACCCTTTTTAAACCTTATATGGCCTGTCATATAGTTAATATTCACCTGTATGTTGGTCTGAATACGTTCTCCTTACATTTTCTACCAATGAACCCCCCCCCCCCCCCCCCCCCCCCCCCGCATTTACTCCCCCCCAATTTCTCCCCCCCCAATTCCCCCCCTCCCCCACACACCCACCCACTACTCAGCTTTTCGTTGTTGTTCGTAGCGCTTTCCCGGGGTTCCCTCTGCTATTTATAGCGCAGGTCGCCAAGAAATTACGACGCAATTGTGTTGCAGTTTCTTTCGTTTTCTGCTGAGGAGCGTGACACCAGAAGCGTGGCTCCTGATTGGCAACCTTTTTACCAACCACTCATTAACTAATAGTCAGACAGACAAACTCGTAATCAGTGCACGTCTCATAGCATTTTGCTAAAATCAAAGTGCAGTTGCATCGTGCAGTGGCAAGTGTAAATTGACTGTTATTACCTGCTGTTAAATATTTTTAGTTCTCTGGTATAAGTTAAGTAATGTCATTATAACTATTATTTTGGAGTGTTCAACTTAATCGATTGATTAACATTTGCAAGAACAAAAAGATCAAACAAGATTATTAGATTATGTCATGTTTAAACACAATTTACAAATCCTGTAACATTAAAACAGACCTACACGAGATGTTATACTAATGCTGACTGCGTATCCCCGTTAGATGAATGATAATGAGTGTAAACACAATTACTGTCTCCATCCTGGCACTGTGTTTTTATTTTCTAGAAGGATTGAAATGGTATGTGGAGCAACCAGACACGGGCAGTGGAATAGACGACAAGGCGACGTTGTATATGGAAAGAACATACACTGAATAAACATATTGATAGCATTACACGGCAGTCCTTGTTCTGGAACCCCCGGAGTAAGCGAGGCAGGGGTAGACACGACAACACGGAGACGAGAACTGGACACAGATGCAAATGACGAGGAAAGTCGTAAAGAGCTTGAGCTGATGGCACGTGACAGGAGGGCGTGGCATGTGCTGTTGACGGCTATGTTCCTTGTGAAGCTAAACGTACACTTTGATGATCCTCTCCCTTTCCGGAGCGTCAAGAACATAAACAGCCAATAAACGGACTTTACAATAGACGGCAAAAACTGCTTGTGTGTGTCTGTGTGTGTATGTTTGTGTGGATGTTTGTGTGTGTCTGTGTTCGTGTCTGTGTGCGCATCTGTCTGAGTGTATGTGTGTGTATGTGTGTCTGTGTGTGTGTCTATGTGTGTCCGTGTGTGTCTTTGTCTGTGTTTATTTCTGTGTGTATGTCTGTGTGTATATCTGTGTATATGTTGGGGAGGGTGTTGTGACGGTTATTGCCCCCACCCTTTTTCCCCCCCCCCCCCCCCCCCCTACCGACCCCCCCTCCCCCCCGCTTTTGCAGGTAGTGGTTGTTGGGCAGTGGCCAAAACTCAAAGAGTATCTATTATAGGCTTCAATGGAGTCTATCTTTACACAAGATTACTCTTGGCAGAAATGTAGATAGAAGAGTAGTAAAGCTTCTATCACATGGGAGTCTTCACAAGATATTCAGATAAGCGAAAAAGAATTTGGCTGTTGCTGAGCACGTTAATTTTGTAATCTGCCGATACTTTTATGAAGAATTTAAGGAATGGTTTATTCTACCTCGTTAAGCCCCCACCCCTGAGTTAATCAGTGTAATTATTATTAAAATATAGCTCTGTTTAGAGTGTGTGTTTAGTAATTTTGACTGAGACAACAATGTAGTACATTTAGGATGATTGAATAAAATTTAAATTGGTATAATTACAAAAAACAAAATTTAATAATCACTTTAAGTTTAACAGTTTAAAAGAAAGGAATAATAGTTAATTACAAAATAAAGTTTTCATCACTCCGGTGATGGTTTTTGATAAGAGGTTCAAGTAGTAGCATATGGGCTAACGTAGCTGCCAGTGACGATTCTGATCCTCCTCCTCCTGATGAGTTGGGTTTCTGTACACTGTGCTCACTCGTCTCTGGTCACGGGTCGTAGGTTGAAGCTCGTTTCGCAGGAAAGTCTAGGATAGTCTTCAAAGCTGGTCTTCCGTCTTAAAGCGTAACCACTAGTCCATTCTTGTCCCAGAAATGGTCCTTTTTGCTGATACTACCAATAATTGGTAATAGAAATAGAAACAAAACGCTCTTCTGAGAATGGCGTTTTCCGACACATAGTTATGTGCCCCCCTCTTCTGTTCTACCATCCGATGTCAGAATTCACCCTCGATGAGAATTAAACTTAATCTTTCTAGATAAAACTTTCTTTACATTTTAACTGAATAGCTTTAGCTTTACATTGCATTTAAATGAAAAGGTTAAACGTACACATATAATATGTATACATTTACATCTCCACTGTTTGAAAAGTGTTCACAATATAAATTCATTTATGTTTCCTTTATAATTTACACTGATTGAAAAGTTTGAAACTTCTATTACTTTAAAATGAATATTTTTACATAGACATTTACATTGGTTTAAAGCTTGAAAACGTACATTAATTTTGAAGTGATTATGTTTATAGGGAAATATACACTTCTTTGAAAATGTAAGCATTATACAACATTTCTTTCATCTTTCCCTCCCTGCTCCACAGAGAACCTGGAACTACTTTATGCCTTTAGTTATCTTTACAAAACTATCAATAAAGCAATCACCAGCCCGTATATTGGTTGTTCATGAATCATTACTCTAGATACTGAGGTTGCCAGTCTCAGTTGACTTTGACATCCAATAGCGCGTTTCACACATTAAAATTCACACGGTTATATATATATATATATATATATATATATATATATATATATATATATATATATATATATATATATATATATATATATATATATATATATATATATGTTCACATGTTAGTAATGAAACATGGAATGAAAAATTCGCTAATTACGCCAGTCTTGGCTACAGACTTGTTGCTCAGATGAATAAAAGAGACGAGTCGGTCCCTCACACGTATCTTTGGTGTTTTTAATTTTACAATAGATTCCCTCTGTGTGTGTTTCTTCAGTTTTCTTTAACCTGGTTTTCCTTGTTACAATGCTAGAGATTTCCTGGGCTGTTTTTTTGTAAGTTCTTTTGGAATACTCTAATAAAAGGTCCAGTTCGATAAAGGAATTTTTGATTTCTAGCTTGGCAAGCCTAGGTTCTTCTGGCGAGCGTGTCTCACAGCAGTTGTTACACAGTGAAGTGGGTTTGAACAAACGCCAGGTTATATTCCCATTCAAGTGTTGAAGTTCTAAGGTTAGAAATCACCAGCTTGGCTACCCAATAAACTATTGCGTGATAATATGGTTACTGTAGGTAATCTGATCAAGTTCATTATGGTGTATGGTTTTATGATTTTCTTCAACGGTCAATAAATACTTGAAACAGCAACAAATTGAATGAGTGCAGTTAAAAACCGTCAGCGTCCCACAAGGTTTAATTACACTGCATAGAAACAAGCAGCTCCACACTAATACAGTAGACATTCAAAAATCCGGCAACCTCCGGACCTGAGGAGTGCCGGATTTTTGAAAATGCCGGATTTTTTATGGTTATATATTCTGTATATATTTAACAGAAAATGACTACCTGTACACTTTATCTGCGATCGACAATGCACGATGTTTACGTTTTACACCACTTCTTTTATTTGCTAAATCCATAATGGGGCTAAACAGCAGCAAATAAATGATAAAATGAGAAGGAATGAGCAGGAATGCCTGTTAACACGTGCAAGCAAGACCCAACAGCTGCATCAAAACATAAACTACTCCAGAAAATAGTGGCGCGCCAACGCGGTAAATTTAAAAATGCGCTCCTAAATCCATGCCGGAAATCTGAAGGAACCGGATTATCGATGGCCGGATTTTTGAATGTCAACTGTATAATAATTCGTATTTAAACACAATCCGTCGGCCATCTCTACAGGGCCATAATTCAAGTCCGTTACACTGTAACAATGATGGTGAATACAGCACAAATAAAGTCCGTCAGATTGAGGTCCGCGACATAATTATATGATTTATCAATATTCTCAGCATACTCAACTACATTACAGGAATCTCCTATCATCAATAGATGCAGTTACTTTCTTTATACACAGTCAGAATGGCAGACTTAGCGGCCTCAAGAGAACACATATGGACCACACAGGAAACGCAGCTTGCCGGCTCAAGACACAGCCCAAAAGTCCTCTACTTCTGCTCTACACGTGCGCCTACGTAATTATTGAATATGACGTCATTTTTAATGAAGATGCGTTCTATTTGAGTACCGCGATGCTTCAAAATCATGAACGCTTCTCGGTGCGCAAAGAGAGGCGTAACACATACATACATATCAGAATCTTTATTCTCCAGGTGGTTGCTACATTGATATGTACTGAACATTGATATCTTTTGAACACAACATGGCATTCATAGGTGAAAACTCATTTACAATTTGGTAAAGTAACTTTTTTTTTTTTGTTTATTTTTGTCATACTTTGGGGTTAATTTTTGGGGTTGTTACTACATTACAGGGGGTGGGGCGGTATGTGTGGGGGGTACAATGGGGGATCGGAGGTTTTACAAACAGGTGTTTGTATTTTGGTGTGTGTGTTTTGTTGTGTTTGTGTGTTGTTTGTGTGTAAGTGTGTTTTTTTTTATGTTGTGTATGTATACATGTATTTATATATGTATGTATGTATATACATACATACATACACACACACGCACACATACACACACGTACGTACGTACTTTTGTACATACATACATAACATAATCTTTATTCTCCAGATTGATATGTACTGACATTGTATAATAAAATACAAAATAGCATATATGAGAATCATTATAATTTACTTAAAGTTTCACTACGTGATAGTTATTTCTGTCGGTGAAAAGTCTTGACGTCATAAGCCGCACTAACACCCCGT
Organism: Oreohelix idahoensis; assembly: GCA_024509875.1. Lineage (NCBI taxonomy): Eukaryota > Metazoa > Mollusca > Gastropoda > Stylommatophora > Oreohelicidae > Oreohelix > Oreohelix idahoensis. The sequence continues at coordinate 302,050 of JAMPIV010006227.1, read as the reverse complement.
CTTGGCCTTGACATTCAATGTTCAGGTTTATATTGGGGATAAATTGGAAATAACTCGACGCTCGAAAGTGGATCCTATAAGCGACGTTGATAATAATACCAGAGTGGCTAGTGATTATTGATGTTTCAGTGCAGTGTTTGTATGTTAACACAACTTCTATGAGGACGGTAAGAATAATTTTTATTTGTTTGTTTGTTTGTTTCTTTTTTTTAATTGAACAATATTCATTTATCGCGCTCGTTTTGAGGTTTCAACTTGAATAATTTTTTTTTTAATTAAAAATTTTTTTTTTTTAAAGCGGTGATCAGCTTGAAATTATCGGTATCTTCAAAGAGTTTGTCTTTGTCCAGGTGTGGTACTGGTAAAAGTCATATGTGCTTTTTCTGTTCTTCATATGTTGGGTTCTTTTGCAGCATGTTTTCAAACGTCATTTTATCGGTACCGCAGCTACAGTCATTGGTAATGTTTCTATGTGTTCATGAAGTGATTGATTTTTAAATAATAAAACTGCTAGTTAATTTTGATTAATTGTGTAATATTTCTTTCTTTTTTAATGCATTTGGTTTAAACACAAACACGGACACAAATAAACAAACTGATGTGAAAGTAAAGAAAGCGAGTTTGCCTTCCCTAACTGAAGGTCTTAATAGAGCTGTTTTTTTTTTTTTTTAAAGACGCGAAAGAAACACATTTTAACAGCACATATCCGACACCCACCCTTTCAGCTGCGAAACACACAATAAATATTATTCGCCTCGCACCTTTACCGTACTTTAAAAAAAAATATTCTGTTTTTAACATTTGGACTGGATATGTAGGTCAAGACAGAAGTATTGGTCGTCTCCAAAATAATGTCTTCCTCAGAATGTACCATCAAAGTAAATGGAGCAGTTTTAATACAGGTCAATAAATTCCACTATCTGAGCACATTAATAACATTGGATGGAAGATGCATCTCAGAAGTGAAAAGCAGAATAGCTCAGACAAAAACAGCATTCTATAAAATAAAGAGTATTTTATGTAACAATTCTTTGTCATTGGAAGTGAGAAAGAGATTTCTTCAGTGTTACATAGAACCAATTCTGACATATGGGAGTGAGTCATGGACAATTAGTAAACTGTTAGGGAAAGCACTAGAGGCCACAGAGATGTGGTTTTACAGAAGAATGTTAAAAATACCATGGACAGCCAAAAAGAGTAATGAGGATGTCCTGACAGAGGCCAATGCGCAAAGGAAACATATTTCACAAGTTAGAAAGAAACAATCCACTTTTGTTGGGGCATGTTATGAGAAGAGGAAAGCTGAAATATATCGTAACAACAGGTAAGATGGAATATATCGTAACAACAGGTAAGATGGAATATATCGTAACAATAGGTAAGATTCTAGGAAGAAGAGATAGGGGAAGACAAAGAGAGCAAATACTGGACAGTTTGACATCGTGGAATGTAAAGAAGTCAACAACAGAATTGATAAATTGTACTGGAGACAAGAATCTGTGAACAGACTTGATCTCCTACGCCACTAGATGTAGATCAAAACTTGAAAGTCAAAAAGAATCCCTCAGACCACAAGGTCTTTTATATTTGGACGCGCCCTAATATAACCAACGTACCTTTTGTATAGGTTGAACGAGGCGCGTTACAAAAAAAAAGCTGTTTGAAAAAGGATCCAAAGTAGACTTTTAATTTTAAAAAAAGAAAAGATATAACACCAGCAAATTCAGCAGCTTATACAGGCACAAAAATTAACTTTAGGTGGAGGAGACAGAAACAAAATCAACTGAAAAAAGTGAAACAAACGCGTATTCTGTCTTTACTATCACTTGAGTAGCTTGCTATGACCTCAATAACAAGAGTAACAGAAAGACCAGGACCATTGTAGTAAACAGTCACAGGTTTATAATAAATCAACTAACAATCACCTTTAGCTCCCAAAGGATCATAGACCTTCAGTAACCACATTCTCTCACATACCATCAGCTCAAGATCCTGCTTATTATTATTATTTAAGTCTCCATCTCTCTTCTCCGTGTGTTCTGCAGTCTATCTCCACGTCTCTTACCATAGGGATTACAGAAGCAGGACTGGGTTTTAAGTTTCCTCCCTGTCTTCTGATCTCTTTGTGACGAAATGGGCAACCACTTCGAGATCTCTGTTTCTCTCTGGCAGGATCAGAAACATCTTTTGTACTGATTGTATTTTGTGTACTTCTAAAAGTAAACAATTTCTTCTCATTATCTGCTTTGGAACAAGTAGTTTGTATGTTCAAACATTCGTGATACTCCTTGCAGATAATGTCTTCTGTTTGTTAATCGTTTATCCCAGCTTGCGAGAAGCAACTAGATAGAGGCTCGCAAGCGTGCGGAGATTAAACCGATGATAAGCCAACTCGTTTGTTAACAGGCTGGGCAAACACGGAGTTTTGTGTACTCATACGACAGATTACGAGATTACTGTCTGTGTGGCCCAGTGTGGACAGACAAGTATGACATAAGCGCTTCCAGTCATCCTTGATACACCGACATTACTTTCTAATAAAGTAATAAGTATTACAGCTTAAACATGTTGTCATGTGTGTCCACTGATGTGTTTGCAAAAGTGTATACAAGGCATCAGATGTCCATACATGGTAATGCGGGACCTCGGCAGTCACGCACCTTATTTCACGTGGGAATATTTTGAAAATATCACACCCTACCTGCATGATTTGAAACGTTTGGATCCTTCTGATTTGTTTCATAACAACAGATGAGTGAGAGACCGGGAATATATCTTTGCGTTATTCAAGCCCACTTCATTGTGCAAAAACTGCTGAGAGAAGCGCTCGCCAGGAGAACCAGACTTGCCAGAGTTAGAATTTAACGATTCTTTTTATTTAACTGGACCTTTTGATAGAGTTTTCCGAAAGAACTTATAAAAACAGCTTAAGAAATCTCTAGCATTTTAACAAGGAAACCGGGACTAAGGAAAACTGAAAACACACGGAGTCAGAGAGGGAATCTAAAGTGAAAATAAAGACACCCCAGACACGTGTAAGAGACCGACCTAAGTTCTCTTTTGTTCATCTGAGCAAAAAGTCTGTCAGCCAAGATTGGCGTAAGTTGATAATTTTCATTTTACATTTTTTTCATTTCTAACCTGTGAACTAACAACGTATATATAACAATGTGCATTTTACTATGTGAAATTCGCGTGTGGATGTCCCAGTCAGAAGAGACTGGCAACCTCAGCGCATAGAATAATGATTTCATAAACCACCACGGCAAGGGCTGGCGACTGCTTTATTGCTAGTTTTGTAAAGAGATCTAAAACGCATAAAGAGTCCCCAAGTTCCATATGGAGCAGGGAGGGAAAGATGAAAGAAATGATGTACATTCTAGTTATAAGACTTACAGTTTCAAATCAGTGTAAATGTAAAACATATTCATGTTAAAATTAGTAGAAGTTTTAAACTTGTCAATCTGTGTAAATATACATGAATTTATATTGTGAACACTTTTCAAACAGTGGAGATGTAAATGTAAAGCATATTATATCTGTACGTTTAACCTTTCCATTTAAGTGTAATGTAAAGCTAACGCTATTCAGTTTAAATGTAAAAAAAATTGTATACCGATTAAATATAATTCTCATTGAGAGTAAATTCTGATATGGGATAATAGAATAGAAGAAGGGGGCACATAACTATATGTCGGAAAACGCCATACCCAGAAGAGTTTTTCGTTCTACTTCTATTACCAGTTATTGGTGGTACCCGCAGAAAGGACTATTTCTAGGACAAGGTGGGACAAACGGTTTACGCATTAAGACGGAAGACCAGCTTTCAAGACTCTCCAAGTCTTTTTTGAGACACGAGCTTCACCTTACATCAGAGACGAGTGACAGTAGGGTACAGAAAACTAACTCACCAGGAGGAGAATCAGAATCGTCATTGGCAGCTAAGTTAACCTATATGCTGCCACTAGTACCTATTTATCTACACTATCACCCGCATGATGAAAAAAGTAACTTTCTTTTGTAATTAATGATTATTCCTTCCATTTAGAAACTGTTAAACTTAAAGTGATTATTGCATTTTTTATTTGTAATTATACAAATTTAATCATTTTAAATGTACTACATGTTTGTTTCAGTCAAAGTTACTAAACGCACACTCTAAACTGAGCTATACTAGAATAAATATAATTCCAATGAGTAAATCATGGAAGGGGGCTTAATGAGCTAGAATAAACCATTGCTTAAATTCTTCACAAAAGTTGTCGGTAGATTCCAGAGTTAAAGTTCTCAGCAAATCCCAGCATTTTTTTCGCTTATCTGAATACCTTGTGAAGACTCTTTTATAGTAGAAGTATAATTAACCTTCTTTCTACACATCTGCCAAGGGTAATCTTGAGTAAACAAGATTTAAGCAGAACCCAGATAATACAATTTTCCTGTAACAAAGAAAATATTCACTCTCTCTGACATACGTGGCTACTCAATCACGCTTATCCTATTCTTGGTGAAGGAATCTCTTGTACGTACAATGTCTGAATATATAATATCCAACGTTTTTATTTTCCACATTGACCCCAGTCCCTCCTTCAAATAATTAAATCTTTATAAGGTGGAACCCTAAGTTGGTGGTCGATTCCTGGCTAGACAAATGTCACTTCAAATAGTTTATGTAGCAAAACCGAGATGTAGAGTTCACAGTAAACAGTAGGAATACTTCCAGGATATGGAAAACTTCTGGTTGCTAAACTTGTTAATTATTGTTAATTGATGATGATGTTAAATCCTATCGGCTGGCTCTGGGGTGAGTGCCGATTTTGAAACAGCGTAACTCTTCTGGATAAAATCCGCTTGGATACGGCTGTCAAAAGTCGGGAGAACTGATATTGGTATTACGCCACAATGGGCTGATAAAATTGAATAGATATCTGGGTATTTATGAGTCCCGTTAGATGTACTATTAAAATGTTAATTTGTCTCTTTGGCCTGTCCTGTTTACAACTGAACTTGGGGACGCGTATGCCAAGAAGAAGACAGCATTACTCACTCAGTAAATGAAGAAAAACGACCAAAATAGACCACAATAGACCAAAATAGACCGCTGGTCGCCGTTTGATCAGGTCTGCGAGAATAGAGAAACATTATGAAAAAAATGCTACTATTATATCTCTACAAACATATGCACGGAAGGGGACAAGACCATCTCCTATCCTCTCCGTCAGTCCTGATTAAAGTTAAAAGGCACACGGTATTTATAGCCTATCCTATCGAGCGTCGCTTAGCGAGTGCTGGTTTGGTTGAGGCATGCGGCCTTTCCTCTTCTGTCTCGGTCAACGATCAGCGTACAATGTCAATTATTATTTAATTATCCCTATGCGCACTTATCACATATCGCCTGCAATTAATAGCTATTTGATTGTCGGCGTCTGGTATAATTAACAGTCACTTACTAAAATTACACAAAATGGAATAAACGTGAATTCTATAGTCCAATATCCGTCGCGCTTATCATATTAATTCAGTCAGCTAAACCGTATCTTCTGGTGTGAGAAAGTGGGTGATGGAAATTACATTAAACTGCACAACTGGTAAAATAAAAAATAGCTACGCGTTATTTATTTCACTAGTTCTAACAGCTAGAAAGCACAGTGAATTTAAGATGATAAAACTTAGCATATTAAATCACGTAAATGCTAATTTCTATTACCGCAAATCAGAAATGAAAATCCATATGAAATGCTAATAACACATCTAACGCAATGGTTCTAGACAACGTCTTTAGACTATCAAATATTCTAAGCGACAACTGATAACTGGTTTTAGAAGCCACAGTTTATATACATTATTGTCTCTCTGATCTATAGATGACGTTGCTTTTCACACTATAGTGCATAGCAGAAAATCAGGAAACTACGTTTTTCCCAGATAAAAGGTTTTACGGTCGCTCTGTTTCAGCGTATTAATCGACAATAGAGACTTAAATGGATTTCATTCTGAGATGTTTCCCGTTTCTGGAGATCAAAGATTTGTCTCCCCCTGTATGTATGAATGTTGCGTGAGAAATTCTCGCAACATCGTTTTATTACAATATATATTTTGTAACGCAAGGGCAACAACTGCTTGAAATTTATAGTCACTTTTCTCGGTAAGCAGTTGTCTCCTCGCGTTGGTATTGAATGCAGTTAAGTTTGCTATGCTAGGCCGTTTTCTCAGAAAACGGTTGGCAACCTGTTGGGTTATCCTTTTAAGGTAATCATTCTTACGCTGATTCGTAGTAAAGGTCCTTGCGTCTTAAGTTCTGAGCGCTGGACTGCGCATGACTGGTCTTGCTTCTTGGTCGATCGATTTCCGCCCACCAGTCAGTGAGCGATTTTGAATAGGTAGGAAGATGCCTCGCTGAGAGGGGATCTCCGCTATTTTTTTGTTCTGTCAGGAATGTGAAGTCCTCTTAATGGATATTTCGTTTATTCGAGATAATACCTCTAGTGTATTTCCACATGCCGGGAGGCGTAATATTTCTGTGTATTTCCTGAAGGCAAGGTAAATTAACTTTTCATTAACTCTATCGATTTTTGGTCGTGAGCGATTTTTGATTCATAGCCTGTCTTCGAAAGTCGTCGTCACGAGATGTTTTCCCAGCTCACATGTCGCTGTATTGTACTGCATCGGTTGATGCATGTCCCAGGGACCATTACTTGCTACTTTGTTACATGAACTAGGTTTGGAAAACCTTTGTTATCTAGAGGATACTTTTGAGGACATTATTTATACTTCGGCAGACGTGTCTGTCTTGCTGAAGTCAGACTAAGGAGAGTGAACTGATCTCATACATCTGGTTATCTCTGGCTAAGATAGAAAGGATGGAGAGTTTTCCCGACTACATTACAGCCTTATAATGTATTGACATGCCTGTGAATCACCTTTATTATGATGCTGTCTACCGTCCATTGCTATACTGACATTGTTGCTGTGATAATGACTGTCTGATGTACCTACATATTCGCGTATACATTTTGTCACTGTGGCGTCCACAATAAATGATACAGAAAAACGTCACTAGCTGTTACAAGCATCATTGACTTTATACGTCGTGAGTTAACTGACGTCCTTGTGTGGATTGCCCTGTTTTTGTATGATCATTGTTTGACTGTACATCATCTACACACTTCACAAAACCAGACATGCGGATACCATCCATCATCATATGGCATCACGCATCATTTGGTGGCCATAAGCTGGTTTGATCTGGTACCAGCAAACACGGGGTCCCTTACCCACTTCATTTTCAACAAGAATTCATCAGCATCCTTCAAGAAATTAACATTCTTCAAGACAGTCAACATCTTCAAAATTTTCAAAGTACTCGGCGTTGCCCGGTAAATGTCAAAATTGCAATTTTTGACGGAAACAAGCATTTGACAGTACCCGGCGTTGTTACATGTTGCCGGATAACTCGGACTGCTGTTATCTTTTACGCAAGTCAAGCAAGTTGCTGCTGTCAAGGTTCCAGTGCTGTCGTTTTTTGTGAAGGTCAAGTGCCGGTTGAAACGGGTTGTTTTCTGAAGAAGGCCAAGTACCGATTTCCATCAACTTACTTTTGGATAAGAGGGTCAAGTGCCGAAACAACTCAACATACAGTATTTCAGAAGCTCTTGTACCATCGTGTTAGCAGTGGAAGCAGTTCAGATGTGCCATCATCGTTGGAGCTTCGCTCTTTAGGACGTTGATTGACATCCGTTTTTTCTGCTGTTCTACGATTGGAAGCCTATAAGTTAAGTGGCCTGTTTGTATGTAAACTGTGCCCTTATACTTCTGCTGAGTCTTCTGTGTATCATCTCATTCTATATGTTATATGTTTATATGTTATTTGTATATTTATATGTTTATATTTCGCGGGTCTGGCTGGGTGGCGACTCCTATAGATCATACCACATAGCAGAGGTTTTCTATTGAGAGTGTTCTGTAGGGTGTGCAAATTTCCGATACTGGAATTTGCTAAGCGACTTCTGTTGCTATTTATGTTAGTTGTGATGACATGTATTAATATTGTTTTCGTTATTATTTCGCATTCTTTAGTTTTGTTTTGATTTGTTTGTATTTGTTAGCCTACTCTTGACTATAGTTTAGTTTCATACAACATTTTTGTTTATACACTGTGGTGTCATGTATTTCGTTTAATTCTATCGCAGATATCGTCACATTTTTTGTGATATTTCATTAATTTCTGCTTTATTTTTAGTTGATTTCTGCGAACGTTTTTGTATTGTTGCTGATCTTTGTTATTGTTTACATTGTTATTGTTTACATTGTTTGCATTGTTTACATTTTCAATGTTTACATTCTGCATGTGTTTACATAGTCATTGTTTACAGTTATAGTAATTAGTTAATGGGCTATGTTAATGCACTGTTACTACTACACTGATGATAAATGAATGATGAATAGTGTCGTGCACTATTGAATGAGAAGTGCACTTATGATCAAGAATTGAGTGTTGATATTTCATATACAAGTTCTTTGATTGGAGACTTGTTTCCCACAGAGACTGGGATAATATAATGTGATGTGAATATACAAGTGCTTAATTAAGACTTGTTACACTTAGGTTTGAAATAAATTAGTTAATTATTTCAGGTTTTTGAACTCATATTATTACTCATCATGTCTACATTTGAGCACTTTATTGAGCAGGGTAAATTGCTTGGGAAGACTGGTGATAAGTTAGAAGAATTTGCAACTGCTCGATATGATAAAGCAATGGAAGCTGAACAAAAGAAACTGCAGATGCAGGTGGATGAAAAAAGATTCCAAATGGAAATGGAAAAACAAAAAAGGGAATCAGAAGCTGAGGAAAGAAAACTCCAGCTACAACTAGAAGCTGAAAATAAAAGACTTGAAAAAGAGGCGGAAAATAAAAGACTTGAAAAAGAGGCGGAAAATAAAAGACTTGAAAAAGAGGCGGAAAATAAAAGACTTGAAAAAGAGGCTCAGGCTGAGGAAAGAAGATTACAGAGAGAGTCTGATGACAGGAAAGCAAAAATGGAACATGAAGAAAAAACTCTTAGCTTTAGAGTTGGAGAAGTTGAAATTGACGAGCATGAGTAATGCTAATGATGCAAACAAGGGTTCATCTTCTGATAAGGCTAATAATGATACTTTTAAGATTAAGTTACCAACATTTAGTCCTTCCAATGATGATATAATGTTCTAGCTGGACAGATCTGAACAAGCATGTAACGCTCATAACATAGACAAAGCAAAATATGTTTATCAGTTATCAGGGATACTGACAGGTAAAGCTCTAAGTATGTTAAATATGGTGGATGAACCTGACAAGAACAATTATGAGGTTGTCAGGGCCGCTTTGTTAAAGAAATATCAGCTTAACGAAGACGGCTATCGTCTACAATTTAAAAAACATGTTACCTGAAAATGGAGTTGAATTCTCCGAGTTTATTGCAAGAATACGCATTACTTTCTCACGATGGGTTGAACTATCTAAGACGGAAAAAACTTATGAAGGACTTATGGACTTAATACTTAGAGACAAAGTCATGTCGTCTGTCAATGAGTCTTTCCTTGCTTTCCTTCATGAACGTAAACCTAAAACAATAAAAGAAATGGAAGATTTCTGTTGCCAGTATGTAACTGCGCACCCACACATAACCATTGGTAACTCTAAGGTGAAAGAAGGTTTACCGGTTGCTTCGGCAGCACCGTATGGTCAAAACTTTGCTCGTAGAGCCCAACAAAATTTTGATAGAAAGAGTAACGGTAATTACTTTCAAAATCATGGAAATCAATTTCATGGTGATTCTTCTTCGAAGAATTGGAGACAACCTGATAGTGCTCGTTACTATCACCCTAATAATTATAGGCATTTCAAAAGAGGATATGGTAATAGAGGTTATTCCTGCCGAAGACCTCAAAACCAAACAAATAGATGTTCGCATCAATGTGGACATGATAGTAATCGTGGAAACTGGAATTCGAACCAGGATAACAATTACAATAGAGACAACAATAACTTCAGAGATAATAATAACTCTGATAACTTCAGAGGTAATAATAGTCGCGGTAGGTCTCAACACAAAAAAAAAGAGATATCAGCAGGCTAATTCTGTACAACAGGAAACTGAGGGAGCCTGTAATCATGTTGTTGATAATAAAAACTTTGACGCTGTCACTGGTTCTGCTTTTGACTTTGAGAGAGCAAACAAATGCCCCCAATGCAGTACTTTATTCGAACCGGGTACCATAACTACTTTGAGTTGTGGTCACCCACTTCCCGCTCTTCCTGCTGCTGTTGCGCATGACGGGAGGGGTTCTTTAATCCTACATAAGGGTCTTGTTAATGATACTCCGGTCTCACTACTTTTCGATTCCGGATGCACCACTATTGGTGTTAGACAATCGCTTGTAGATCCATCTTGTGCTACAGGAAAGGTTATTAAATGTGTCACATTTGGCGGCACTCTAGAAAAATATCCTACTGCTGTAATTCGCATTGCCACTCCTTTCTTTACTGGAGATGTGCATGCTTGTCTCTTACCTAATCCTATTGCGGACCTTATTATTGGTCGTATTCACGGAGTTAGGGAGTGTACCCCACAGCAGATTGCTGCTTGGGAAGATAATAACATGCAAGCTACAAATGCAGTGGTTACAAGAGCACAAGCTCTACAAACACCCGAAACTTCACTGAATAGTGATAATGAAGTTGATAGCCAAGATAGTCACTTAGTAATCACTCGTGACTCTTTCATAAAATTGCAAGAAGAAGATCCTTCTTTAAAAAAATTCTTCATTCTTGCGAAGAAAGGTGATCCGAATCAGGATACAAATAGAAAATCTTGGATTGCAATGAGAAACGGCGTACTTGTACGTATGGTACAAGATTCGACTACGTCGGCACATTCGCAAATTCTTGTTCCCAAGAGCATGAGAGTGCAAATATTGCAACATGCTCATGACTCGCAATGTGCTGGACATATGGGTTTTGCCCGTACGAAGTCGAGAGTCCTTGCGGCTTTCTTTTGGCCTTTTGTCAACAAGGACATTCGTATTTACTGCCGATCATGCAAGGTATGTCAGGAGGTCAAATCTAGAGGACCACGACATGCTGCGCCTATCCAGGCTGCTGACATTCCTATTCGGCCGTTTCAGAAAATGGCCATAGATATTATTGGCCCTTTTAAGGTCAAGTCGGCCAGAGGACATCAGTTCATCCTTACATGTGTCGATATGTGCACACGTTGGCCAGAGGCTATTCCTCTTAAGAGCATATCTACTACAGATATCGCAGATGCTCTTTGGCTGATATTTTCTCGCTTGGGGTTCCCCAGAGAAATATTGTCAGACCATGGCACTCAACTCATATCTGACACTATGTCACAGGTAATGTCTACCTTACATATTGAACGATCTCTCAGTAGTATCTACCATCCTATGTCTAATGGGTTAGTTGAGCGTCTGAATAGAACGCTCAAGACTTTGCTTGGTAAGATAACTGAAGATCATCCTCAAGATTGGGACAGGGTTTTACCCGCGGCTCTCTTTGCCTATAGAGAAGTCCCTAATGAACACACAGGATTTTCTCCCTTCGAACTTGTCTTTGGCGCGCGTCCACGCGGCCCTATGTCTTTATTACACGATCTCATCACTGCCGATGATATTAGCGATGAAACTCAATCCTCATATGAGTATGTCATTGCTCTTAGACAAAAGATCATTGAGGCATGTAAGCTAGCAACTGCTTCATCAGAAATTGCTAAAGAGAAGGCAAGGCAGTTTGCTAACAAGAATAGATGTCTACGACAACTTTGTCCAGGTGACAAAGCATTCGTCCTACTCCCCAGTAGGGAAAATAGACTTCTTATTGCATGGAAAGGTCCGTATGCAATAGTCTCTCGGATTTCCGATGTTGACTATGTGGTCGATATTGATGGAAAGCATAAAACTTTCCACATAAACATGCTTTCGGAATTTCACGAACGTCCGGACTATTTGCTGCCTATTTTCCAGGCAACGGATGATGCTCCTGCACCTCACGGTCATTATTCATCCCTGTCTGTCATACAGGATGAGGAATCTACCTTCTCTGATGTCAATCTTCCCCTTCCAGTGGTTCCATTACATTCCACGGAATCTTGGAAAAAACGTTTCTGTTTCTCCTAATCTTTCTGGTGACGAACATCGACAAGTCTCGTCGATGTTACAAACATTTCAGGATGTTCTCACTGACATTCCTGGACACACAGATGTCATAGAACATGACATAATTCTTACCGACAATAATCCAATTAGGGTTAGGCCTTATCCTATCCCTATACACTTTCAGTCGCAAGTGGAAAAGGAATTGGATGAAATGATTCAATTAAATACAATTGAACCATCGACTTCACCATATTCTTCTTCCATGGTTATTGTCCGGAAGAAGGATAAGAACATACGAATTTGCGTTGATTATCGCAAATTGAATCAGGTCACAAAGTTCGATGCTGAACCGATGCCTTTGTTAGAAGATCTACTGATTAGACTTTCTAATTCTAGATTCTTCACTAAACTTGACTTGTCTAAAGGTTATTGGCAAGTGCCTTTAGCAGAGCATGCCAAACCTCTTACTGCTTTTTCTACACCTAGGGGTCTATTTCAATGGAATGTTATGCCTTTTGGTCTCATGAACGCCCCTGCCACTTTCGTTCGCATGATGCGTCGAATTCTGTCACATCGTTCGGATGTCATCGCATACTTAGATGACATCTGTCTCTTCAGTGATACCTGGGAAGATCACTATTTAGGGTTTATGACTTACTGTCCACTCTACGTGAGAATAATTTGACAGCAAAACCTTCTAAAGCTTTTGTTGGTTTTGGTGAAATCTCTTTCCTGGGTCATCGTGTTGGTCATGGTCTCTTGAAGACAGAAGACCACAATACTTCCAAAATACTGAACATCTCTGTTCCTAAAACGAAGAAACAAGTTAGGAGTCTCTTAGGTTTAATTCAATTTTATGGGAGATTTATTCCAAATTTATCTTCGATCATGGCACCTCTCTCAACATTGTTGAAGAAAGGTTCGCCTAATCTGGTCCGTTGGTCTGAAGAATGCCAATCTTCACTAGACCAAATCAAGAATATATTTTCTTCTCCTCCCATCTTAAGATTACCTACTCTTGATAGGACTTTTGTTCTTCGGAGTGATGCTTCATCCACTGGGATTGGAGCAGCACTGATGCAAGAATATGCAAATACTCTGCATCCTGTTATGTACATTTCTAGAAAAACTAAATGCGGCAGAGAGGAACTACTCGGTTTTAGACCGTGAGTTGTTAGCGATGGTTTGGTCAATTCTAAAACTACAAAGATTCCTCCTGGGCGCACATTTCATTCTAGAGACTGATCAGAAAGCTCTTACAGCTATTCAGACTAAGAATTTGAAGAGTTCGAGATCCACTCGATATGCTATAGCTCTTCAACTTTTTCACTTCACGGTACGAGCTATCCGTGGTGCGGATAATGTGATGGCTGACATTTTGTCTAGATGCCCACATGACTCCAACTAATACTTCTGTCCTATATTTCCATATATTACAGAGTCATAACACACCTATATTACTACAATAGATTAGCACATCTGTACTCACTTTATATGTACACACTATCGTGCTTTGTTATCATCTTCTTCTGTTCGTTTTTTAAGATGATAGAGGAAGACTGAGTGGTTAATATAAGGGCCGTTAGTTTACTAAACAGCCACAATTATTAATAATGTATTGTACCTTATGAAGCATATTAGTTATTAATTAGCATTATATTGCTTGTACTTTCTCAGAATGTCATTGATGAGCTGAGGACTTACCTTACTATTATCAAGCATGACGAGTTCTAGATTGTGTACTTACCCTCGGAATGCCAGAGGATATGTCCTGGATCGTCATGTAGTTTAACTTTACTATGTACTTATGTCATTACATGTCAAATAATGTACTATTTAAATTTTCCTATCAGATTTGTACATCCATTTTTAAAGACAATATTAGATTATGCTATTTATTGATGTCTATGGTAACTTGCATACGTATATTGTGTTTACATGCTAACGTGATGTGTGTTGGTGACACCTCCCCGATGTGAATATTTTTTGAGACATATTTATTTTTCTGTTGAGGTATATCCTCACCAGACACTCTATATTTAGCCTCATGTTAGGCAATTTAATTAATTATCAGCGCATAATTCGTGCGTTTTGAGCCGCTTATCGCATGCTCTTTGATATTTAAAAAAAAAAAAAAATATGTTCCACATTTTTTTTTTTTATCGGGAGGAGGTGGTGATATGTTGCGTGAGAAATTCTCGCAACATCGTTTTATTACAATATATATTTTGTAACGCAAGGGCAACAACTGCTTGAAATTTATAGTCACTTTTCTCGGTAAGCAGTTGTCTCCTCGCGTTGGTATTGAATGCAGTTAAGTTTGCTATGCTAGGCCGTTTTCTCAGAAAACGGTTGGCAACCTGTTGGGTTATCCTTTTAAGGTAATCATTCTTACGCTGGTTCGTAGTAAAGGTCCTTGCGTCTTAAGTTCTGAGCTGTGGTCATTTTGCGCTGGACTGCGCATGACTGGTCTTGCTTCTTGGTCGATCGATTTCCGCCCACCAGTCAGTGAGCGATTTTGAATAGGTAGGAAGATGCCTCGCTGAGAGGGGATCTCCGCTATTTTTTTGTTCTGTCAGGAATGTGAAGTCCTCTTAATGGATATTTCGTTTATTCGAGATAATACCTCTAGTGTATTTCCACATGCCGGGAGGCGTAATATTTCTGTGTATTTCCTGAAGGCAAGGTAAATTAACTTTTCATTAACTCTATCGATTTTTGGTCGTGAGCGATTTTCGATTCATAGCCTGTCTTCGAAAGTCGTCGTCACGAGATGTTTTCCCAGCTCACATGTCGCTGTATTGTACTGCATCTGTTGATGCATGTCCCAGGGACCATTACTTGCTACTTTGTTACATGAACTAGGTTTGGAAAACCTTTGTTATCTAGAGGATACTTTTGAGGACATTATTTATACTTCGGCAGACGTGTCTGTCTTGCTGAAGTCAGATTAAGGAGAGTGAACTGATCTCATACATCTGGTTATCTTCTGGCTAAGATAGAAAGGGATGGAGAATTTTCCCGACTACATTACAGCCTTATAATGTATTGACATGCCTGTGAATCACCTTTATTATGATGCTGTCTACCGTCCATTGCTATACTGACATTGTTGCTGTGATAATGACTGTCTGATGTACCTACATATTCGCGTATACATTTTGTCACTGTGGCGTCCACAATAAATGATACAGAAAAACGTCACTAGCTGTTACAAGCATCATTGACTTTATACGTCGTGAGTTAACTGACGTCCTTGTGTGGATTGCCCTGTTTTTGTATGATCATTGTTTGACTGTACATCATCTACACACTTCACAAAACCAGACATGCGGATACCATCCATCATCATATGGCATCACGCATCAACGAACATCAAAGGATCCCTCGGGAAAATATTTCTCCCGAGCATCTTACTTCAAAGATCGTGTGTTTTTCTACGTGCACCTGTCTGATATCTGGTGATTGACAGATCAGCTTGCGTGAGAAACTCATCTAAACAAACCAGATTTCGCTCCCTGTTATGACTGGCAGGTCGCGGAAGTTGGTAACATTTCTGTTTGTTTACGTCTCAAGGAAAAGAGGCGTGGATTAAAAATGAGTAAACGCAGGCTGTAGGTTGTATGGCTTTGCTAGCGAATCATAGACGGGTGAGGTCACGAAAAGCTGTCAGACACTGTAGCCTATATTTCCATTATACGTCACAGTCGCCTGATGCTCCCATATACTTAACCATTTCTACTGTTATACCATCATGCCCTGCTGCTTTGCCCATCTTGATTTTCTCCAGTGCTGCTTTCAGTTCTTCCATCTTTATGTCATCTTCATCACCATTTGTTTCCTCTTCTGTGCTAGTGGTTATAATTTCTGATGCTTGACCTTGCTCACCATCAAGGAGTTCTGAAAAATATTCTTTCCATCTTTCCATCACTTCCTTCGGGGCAGTAAGCAGTTTGCCTTGCTTTTCCTTTATAAATTTTAGAGGACATTGTTTTTCCTTCCTCATGTTCTTTAGGGTCTTATAGAACAATTTCTGGTTTTCTTGCGCATCTTTTTCTAGCTTTTCTCCAAATTCTTCCCAGGACTTCTGTTTTGCTGCTAGCACCTTGTTTTTTCCTTCTGTTCTGAGTATCACATATTCTCTATATTTTTCTATTTGTCCTGCTGTGTTTTTAGCTCCTAAGTATTGTTTCCATGCCATTTTCTTCTCTCTTATTTTCTCTTTGACTTCCTCTGTCCACCAAGGTGTCCTCTTTCGCTTGTTTCCAAGTCGGACTTCACCACATGCTTCTGCAGCAGCTGTCTTTATGATGTCCTTGAACTTAAGCCACAGAGTTTCCAAGTCATCAGGTTGTTCTTCTGTGTTTCTCACCGCTGTAGCAATAAGCCCCTGATATCTGGTCTTAATTTCTGGCTCTCTCAGCTTGTAGGTCTTAATGCTCATTTCTCCTGCTCGTTTACTTGGTTTCTTGCGTGATGCTGGGCAGTTCCTAGGCTGAGCAACGCTTTCAGTTGCAGTTGTTCTTTTGATTGTAAGCAGGTAGTGATCACTTCCAATCTCTGGCCCTCTCCAGACTCTAGCATCCCGGACATATTTGGAAGAGTTCCTCCTAACAATGGCATAGTCGATCACTGACTTCTCATTCTTTGTTGGTTCACACCTAGTGTATGCATGTATGCGTTTATGGGGGAACTTTGTGTTGGTAATGATCAGATTCTGCTCACTGCAGAATCTAAGGAGTCGCTTTCCATTGTCATTGAGAGTATTTTCTCAATATCTTCAGATAACTCCACCCCATCTAGCATGGTCATTTCCAACTCTGGCATTGAAATCTCCGAGCATGATAATTTCATCTATGCAGTCATCCACTGTCCTTTGAAGCAGCTCAAAGAATTCCTCCTTGACCTCTGCTCTCTCATCCTCATTTGGCCCATACACTATGACCAGGTTGACTACGGTTTCTACTTCTTTTAGTTTTACAACCGTAATGCGCTCTGAGACAAAGTTCCATCCCTTGATACTATCTTTCTGGATTTTGGCCACAATGCAACCCATGCCCCCTTTAGCTCTTTCAGATGTAGGTACACCACTGTAAAGCAGCGTGTTGCCATCGAGATCCATAACTCCTTGTCCCTTTTTCTTTGTTTCGGTAATAATCAGGATTTCTAGTTTTCCTTTCCTCATCTCTTCCACCAGCTCCTCTTCTTTCCCATTTATACTTCTTGTGTTACAAGTTCCATAAGTCGTAGTCCGTAGTCCGTTCCAGTTCGTCGCCTTTAGAATCAGTCCGGTTTTCTCTCTTATATTACTCGTAATCAATAGATGACAATTCAATAGATGAATACATCTAATAATTTGTACACCTAGGTATGATACAACCGTTTCCTTCCACCTATAATATACCTGGCCATCTCTGATATGTGCTATACTGGCTGGTAAAATATATCCTAACAATATTGTTGTAATGATATGAGACCTAATAAGGAATGTTAGGTTATACTCAGGTTGGCGTTATATGAGTCCAAACAAGGACGATTAGGTTATTTTCAGGTTGGGTTTCTTCTTCAGCAATCATACCAGGAAATACAATCATTATGCCTAATTCCCTAAAATATTATCAGTAAACCTGATACATTCATAGTAAAACTAAAATCCTAAAGTTATATTAAATATATACAGGTATAGGCTATTTTCTGGTGGTTCCATTTTCAACAGTCATACACAATCATTATACATGATACTATAAAATACAACCATTATACATGCTATTCATAGGCTATATTCAGGTTGGAGTTATACGAGTCCTAACAAGGACTGTTAGGTTGTATTAAGATTGGTTTTCTTTTTCAGCAGTCATACCAGGAAATACAATCATTATACCTTATTCCATACAATATATTCATTGTACATGATACAGTCATAGTAAAACTAAAATCCTAAAGTGATATTAATTATATACAGGTGTAGGTTATTTTCAGGTGGGTTCTTTCTTCAACAGTCATACACAATTATTATACGAGTAAATGATACTATAAAATACAATCATTATACATGATATATTCATATTAAAACTCATAAAAGTGATATTAGTTTCACACTTATTTATAGTAAGTTTACCTACCCTCTAAGATTAATACAAGCCAGATTTTGACTCGACTTATTGAAGCAAGTCTGCCCGGCATGCAGGTATGCAGGAATCAGTCTTGACAGCTTTCTCTTCTCAAGTCTATCTTCTGGCTGGTCTTCGTGTTTGTTTGTGTATTTGATTGTTTGTTGTTGTTTTGAAATGGTGATGGGTGAAGAGCGGGCACTTAACAGCTGACCCTTATTGCCTCTTCTCGTTCCATCTTGGTCTACCCTGTTCAACCTGAAAATTGGTTATAATTGGGTATTTAGTGTCATTTTATTTACTAATTTTGTATTAAGTTTAAATAACTATTGTTTTTTGCAGTTGCTGGTTTTAATTTATATTAGTATTTGTCCATTTTATGTTCTCTTTTGTATTGTTTATAGATAACTATTGCCCTTTACACTTGGTTTTAATTTGTATTTGTGTTTTTTTTTTTTTTTATTTTTTTTTTTTAAATCTTGTTGCTTTTCCTTGTCCTATGAGTTGTTAATGGGTTTACTAATTTTTCTGGTTTTATGTCTGTTAATGATTTGTTAGTTTTTGTTGCTTAATTTCTATTTGGTTGAATGTCTTTTCTGAAGTATCATTTTCGTTATTGTTGTTTGATATTTCCACTGTTACTAACCTTATATGTTTTCCTTTGTTTTATGTATATATCGTTTAAGGATTGATTTGACTTCCTCTAGGGCATCTATACTTAAAACCTTATCCCCTGTCATGTTTATATTTTTATTTCTAAAGTGTGTTTTTAATTCAAGCCTCTGTTGATCATATTTTATACAGTGGATCAGGTAGTGGTCTATGTCATTTTCTTCCTGATATTCATGGCCGTGTAGTTCCTCTATCATGAAGTATGTTGCACCGAGACGGAGACGCCACAGGTTTTTGTTCGAGGGTACCTTTAGTTCTTCTCTGACCTGGCATGTCCTTGTTGGTTCTTTCAGCAGTTTGAACGCATGACTGCCTTTTCTACTGTTCTTCCATGTTGTTTTCTATTCCTCGTTTATTGTTAGCTTCACTTGGCTCTTTATCTCCGACCTTCCCAGTCCTGCTCTTATATTGTTTTATTTATTCTCCATTCTTGGCGTTCTGATCTGCCAACTCGTTACCAGCTATACCTATGTGCGCTGGAACCCACAATAGCCTCACACTACATCCTCTGTTCCCTAGTGATGTATTAATTGCTAGAATTTCTTTTTTTATGTCTAGCTGGCTACATTTACCTGGGTGTTATAGTGCTTGTAGTGATGATAGTGAGTATGTAAATATCGTAACAGCTTCTGGTGGGTTATCTTCGATTATTTCTAAACTTTTTGGAGTTGCTACCATCTCTGCTGTAAAAATCGAAGCCCCTTCAGTTACAAGGAACCCCTTTTTAATTCCCCACTGTTGTATTACAACTCCTTCAACTATTTACCCACTATCACCCTTGGACCCATCAGTGTAGACAGTCAGACTTTATTTTGTTAGTTGATCAATTGAGTAAGCTGGCATAATCCAGGTTCCCCCCTGATGAAAGACTTGTAGAACATGAACATTATTTTATTGCTGGCTCCCATCCATTACCTTTTACTATCCTTAGTATATTTAGGGGTCCCATACAGCTTTCTACTAAACTGTCTATATGTTTATTATAATTTAGTTGTTTATCTAAAGTTATGCCCAGAAATCTTGTTGTTGAGGAGGTACATATTTTCTGTCCTTTAATGGTTACATTGATTTTTTTTTTTAATTTCCTTTGCTGAATATCATACCTACTGTTTTGGTTACATTACTTTGGAAGCCCCAACTTTTCATCCACTCTGAAACTTTGTCTATTTGTTTTTGAAGTTTTTGGTAAACATGGTCCAAGTTTTTACCAGATCACCAAATGGCACAGTCATCTGCAAATTGTGATACTGCATTCTTAATGTCGTTAAATTCATCTGCTAAATAATTTACTGCTATAGTGAAAATAAGGTGAAATCACTGATATCTGAGGAATCCCATTCTGTTGTTCATATATTTCTGACCTATCATTATTCACCTGTACAGCAAAATACCTGTCCTGTAAAACGTTTTCTAGATACCTATAGGTTTTACCAGTAATGCCAATCTCTTTCATTTTGTAGAGCGCTCCATCTCTCCAGCATTCATCATATGCTCTGGCTACATCTAAAAGGACTCCCAATGTTTTCTCTTTCCTCTTGAACCCTAGCTTTACATCATGGTCTAATCTTACAAGCTGGTCTACTGTACTTCTGTCTGCTCTAAACCCTGACTGGTTTGGGCTATTGTTGCTGTCGTTTTTGACGGTTTCAATAGACGTAAATCTATGTAATAATTTTCTGATGATCTAAGTTAGAGAACTGTTTGTTAACTCCCTGGGACAGGTTGATTTAGGGTTATCTCCCCTTTGTTAGTCATTGTAGTTGACCTGTCTTAAGTCGGGGGGTCAGCTGTTCTCAGTTCTATTCTGTCTACGCATGCGCAAGCCTTTTTGAGCGTGAAACGGAGAACTTCCGTGATTGAGTTGATAAGCTGGGTTCTGAACGGACGAGTATGTCTGCTGTTCTTCTCTGCATTTTCTGGGGGAAAAGATAGTCTTTAGTGTGACTGCAATGTCAGTGATTCTCCCCAGAGTTATTCTGTTCGTCAAGAATGACGACAGTTGTTATTAGTGTATTTCTTGGATTCTGGCAAAGGTAAAAGTAACTTTATTATTATGCCTATGTTGCAGAACATTTTGTGAACCTGTGAGTGGAGCTCACAGTTCTTTGTTATACAGAGTCCATTATGTGTGCTCGATGGAGCCAAGTTATTGACTATTCGTCTAACTGTATTACAGAAGCCCAGTGGAGAGATATTATTATTAAAATCGCATGTTGGCGATATATTTTCGGTATGGATGATTATGCCTGCCTTTGAAGTATACACAGTAATTATAGAGGCCCGTCATTACGGCCGCCATCTTTGAGCAGAAGAAGATGAATTCTTGACTTTGGTTATACAAGTTCATAGACTTTGATATTGATCAACTGGATCCGCCTTATCGTGCGGCATATTTTGTTAAAGGTCTACCTGACGCGCTTAGTCAGAGGCCCTGAGCTACAGGAAGGAAGAACGTATTTTGCCACGCCAGCTTTACTAGCATATTACACATGAGCTATCCAGAATTTATGATGCTAGATATGAATGTTCATTACCACATATGAAATATCCATGACCCTTTGTGCTATTGACTGTGTCGTCTGTCAGCGTACTGTTGCAGTAATAAATGTTGGAAAAGTCATCTGTATTATCCACGTATATGACTTCTACTTGTGGTGGAGTGAGTTTGTGTGTACCTGAATAAGAGCCTATACAACTTCGTGTCCACGATCTGCTGCTTCTACACACACACACACACCTGTACTCTCTACCGCATCCTTCTACGAGTACCACATTCTTTAGAAACTACATGTATGCTGTTATGTTTGAGTGTCTGCACTACACCCTAGCAGTGCCTCACGCTGGTGACCTAAATACTGAACTGCCCAGGTGATAACGACACGCCCACTCAACGACACTTCAACACGATACCTAACTGACTGTTACATCTACAAAAACAGTATTTTACATCTGCTGACCTGGATGATTGATAATTCTAGATGTTACAGCTATATAACTGATTTTTTTCCCCAGGTAGAATTTAACTCTTTTCTTAACAACATTTTTAGTATTTTACCTAGTTGTGATGTTAAGGAGATAGGCCTATATGAACTTACATCATGGGCTTCCTTATTGGATTTTAGGATGGGTACTATCATAGCTAATTTCTATGCTTTTGGTATCTTTCCTAAGCTCCAGATTTTGTTATAAAGGGAAGTTATTTTGTTTATAATTTTTTTGGGTACTTTCTTAAGGATTTCATAACTAAGTATATCATGCCCTGAGGCAGTATTAGATTTCTCATGTACTGCACTAGTTACTTCTTCCTCTGTTATATCAGCATCTAAATAGTTTGTTTCATCTATCTGGTCTGGTAGGTCTTTTGAAAAATCTATCTTAAGTCTTTCTCTTCTGTCATTTTCTTCCTGTCCAAGACTACTTTTTGCACTGACTTTATAGAAATACTCAGCAAGGGCATTAGCTTTTTCTTTATCTATTTCTGCTCTCTTTGGTAGTTTGATTGTTGGCATTATTGTTTTCTTATTGTTCCCTTTGATTGCATTTAGTTTTTTCCATACTTCTTTAATTTCGGTGCTAGGTTTAAGTGACTGACAAAACTCCTTCCAGTTATTTTATTTGGCTTTAAATATTATTCTGTTACATTCATTCCTAATATGTTTATACTCATCATAGTTTTCTTCTGTTCTGTTAGTTCTATATTTTTGAAAGGCCCTTTTTCTTCTCTCATGAATTTCTGCACAGCTTTTATTCCAACGGGCAACTGGTTCTGTATTCCACTGAGATTTTCTTTTTTTTTATTAATGTTATTTATTGGTTTTAGATGCTGTGGCATATTTTTATTTGATATACATGTATATGTTATTGCTATTTTCAGAATTTCATTGGTCAGTGTTTCTGCCCCCAAGTCAGTATCATCTGTTTCCATGTCTTTTTATTCCATCACCTCCAGATCTGATTGGAAGGCTTCCCAGTTTGCTTTTTTATATTTGAAAGTCGGTTTCCCTGGTTCTGGGTTTGGAATGAAGTTTTCATGCATGGTTATTACAATGGGCAGATGATCTGAGTTTGTGTCTTGTAACACTTTCCAATTTACATTCGCTAGGTTGTCAGCTGCTATACTTATGTCTATTGCTGAGTCTGCCCTGTTAGCTTGTGGATTAATTCTAGTTGCAGTTCCATCATTTAGTATTAGAAGGTCATTATTTTCTATAAATTCAAGTAGGCGCTTTCCTGCATTGGCTGCATGTTGTCCACCCCAAGCATAATGATGGGAATTAAAATCGCCTACTATGAATGTTTTAGGGCCTAGTCTGGTGCATATGGCTAGTATTTCTTCATCTTTTATTGTGCCATCTTTAGCTTATACATTTAAGATTGTTAGATTGTTTGGTTCTTCCGCTATAGTTACCTGGATACCTTCTATATTGGTTGTATCAAATACGTCCCAGTCTATAATTTTAAATGTTTCTTTAACTAAGACTGCGACACCCCCTCCTTCACCTTCTTTCCTATCGTGCCTAAGTATCGTAAAGCCCTTACAACTATATCTGCTATTAGGGTTTAAATGTGTATCTTGAAGAGCATATATCTCGGTAGTTCCTCCTGTCTCTGCTAGTAGGGGTGCAAAATTCTTTTTGATACTCCTACAATTCCACTGTATAATTCTATATCCTTTATTATTGAATTTAAAAGTTAACTAGTATCCCTTTTGTTTTGTGTTAGAACTATTTGTTTGCTCTTAGTTTGTATTGGCCCTATCAGTTGCCTGAGGCATAAGGCCTATTCTTCTTGGTGATTCTTTAATGTAATTAAAGACTGTTTTCAATACTTGGATTTGTGACGATTCCTCTGTTCTTTCCTCTATCAAAACTCTCTCTCTATGTGCTTGATGGTTTTTGTTACCCATTCTTTCCATTTAGCTTCTTGCTTTTGTTTGCCACTTTCCTTTTCTATTGCTTCTCTGTCTATGTTAATCTCCTGTCTCTGATTTTCTATCCTTTTTAGTGTAATTTCATTATCCTCTTTCAGTTCAGCTAGTTTAACTAGTATCATTTCATTTTCTTTTTTCGGTGCTGACAATTTAACTACATCCTGGGCAATTTGGTGTTGTATGGCTTTCATTTCTTGTAGCATTGCCTCTGCACTTTTCAGTGCATTCGTACGTTCCGAGGATGTATTTGAATCATCCGACTGGTTTTTTTTTGGTACTATTTTGTTACTTTCTACTTGGTTCTTTCTTTCTTTTGCCAACTGTGATTTAATCATTTTGACTTCCTCTTGCACAGTCTTGATTTATGTTATTACTTTAGTGCTCGTATAAGTATTGTTTTCCTTTAATTTTTTAATGACCGTTTTGAAAGGGGTTTTGGTTGTTATTGATTCCTTCAGTGATTTTTTGGTCTGCTGATATACTGGGCAGCCCTGGAACCTGGCGCTGTGGTTCCCTTTGCAGTTAATGCATTTTCTTGTCATAGTACTTTGTAAGAAGATTGACATGATACACCTTCTCCTTTTCCCTATCCTTTGCTTTTTTGTTGTAGTACACAACATGCTTCCTCCTGGCCTGTCTTAAGTTATCTTTTGCCAATTTACAACCTGTTTTCAATCGAGATGTTAACTCGTTGACGTATTGGTATGAGGAAGTCACTGTTTCCTCTGGAAACAAAGATATTGATGCTGAAAAAAGAGACTAGTTGGCTTAGCAACTATATCAACTGAACATGCCCAAGCATCAGCACTTGACCTAAAAGAACTGATGACAAAATTTGCAAAGGAAAAGGCACGCAAAGTGCGCATTTGATGTGCCTGAAATTGAAAACTGTTATGAGACTTAAATTTTAACATCACGATTCACAAAATAGTTCAAAATGATTTGTGCTAAAACATTTTTTTTGTATTTGAGAAAGATAATCAAAGATTGTTTTATTACTTATTCTAGTATTTAAAAATAAATTTAGCAGTTTCAAGTTTTGTGCGTTTCTTTTTTTCTGCAAGACATCGGTTTTTGAAAATTGAAGTTGGCATCTGTACTGGTAGTATGTGTGAGTGTATGTACATTCATTCTTACGTATGTATGTGTGATGAGGCCATAATAAACGCCCCAAAATCTCACTGTAGTTCATATTTGTGGGTTTAGAAACTAAAGCAAATAGTCCTACACGAGCATGCCGCTTTGCGAGTGCGGAAGCGTAAATCACTACGCCAGCACTCCAGCCATGCGTGATGCGATTATTTGGCGTATAGAATACGAGAGCGCCACAGGCCGAAGGCAGTATGGTAAAATTCGCAGTAGAGGCAAGCTTTGAAAGACACCCAGAGTATGCAGAAGTTTGCACAGGGTATGAGTACACGTTTGATTTTAAGGTATATTAGATTATTTACTAGTGAAATTACCATTATTTCCCTGTAGCTTTAAATTATTTTCAGCGTGACTCGGTTCTAATGTTTAAGAGAATAGTTAGATGTGTTTCCAAAGGAGATTTCTTTTAGGACATTATAATTAGTTTTAAAGTTATAGATGAGTGAAAATAATGTGTGGATATGTTTTATTAGTCGTGTTACGTCCAGATCACGGCTGTGAGAATATAGAGAAGGAACCTATTTCATTCATGAAACCGGGCAGAGAAGCGATTTGTTACTTCAATTTAGATAATATTAACTTTGTGCCAAATATGCAGATTGTGGCCACGGGTTAAATGTGCATAAAGATGGCGCATGTGAGCCAACATTAACATTCTTAATTATCCCGTGCTATAGGCTTAATGATGTTAAGCTATTTATTATTTGAGAGCGCAGTGGGCTTATTATAACTAGTGTTAGCTTTGTTAGTTCAAGAGTAAATTTATTTTATACTTTGATGTGATGGTAATTTAGTTAGTGTATTTCACGAATATTGATTATAATTCTATTGCATATTTTTAGCGGCTTGCTTTGAGGTGAGAATAGTTAATTAGATTTCTGGTGAGCGTAATGCCACCCCTTTGTGCGAAAGGCACTTTGAGACATAAGCGTTTCTCTTGCTTGCACCTTGGGGAGCATGGATACACCACTGAGGCTGGGTCCAACAGAAGCCTGCCCGAAGAATTTATATGATATGGCAGTGGTTTGTTTCTGTAACAATATGTTTCATTTGATGAGTTCCCAATCTCATCAGTCGGCATATACGACATGCTTCAGAGTGCAGGGATGAATACTGATATGGATCAGTTGCGAGGTGGTGTTTTATGCTCATTAATGAGAGTATTCGTTGTACATATCGTTGAATATTATTCTATATCAATTTTATTATCATTTAATTATTGTTATGTGTAGGGTAGTTTACAAGAGCACGTGGGTCCACTTGTTGGCAAATTATGTCTCTACTTACTCCTTATGTCACCACTACTTTTTGGAATAGCTATTGATTGGGTTATGAGAAACTATACCCACAATGAACAATTGGGTATAAAATGGACAAATGGAAAATTCCTGGGGGACCTGGATTTCGCAGATGATGTAGCATTCTTAAGTTCAACACCAAGACAATCCCAAGAGCAATAAATAATTTGTGTCATCTCTCGGTTAAAATTGGTCTCCAAATAAATGCCTCTAAAACTAAAGCTATGAACTTTTCTAACGAGACCTTTGATATCATCTTGAACGGGGAAAAACTACAGAAAGTTGAAAGTTTCAATTATTTAGGCAGTAAAATGACTCAGGATGGTGACACAACAAGAGAAATCCATACTAGAATTGCTTTGGCAGCTAGCGCCTTCAATAGATTATCTAACATTTGGAAATTACGATCATTGAATATACATACCAAGCTTCGTCTGTTTAATTCAAATGTTATCTCAGTGTTAACATACGGCTGTGAGAGTTGGAAAATAACAAAATCATTGGAGAACAAGCTGAATACATTCGAGAACAAATGTCTTAGAAAACTCATGAACATCAGTTGGAAAGAAATTCAAGACTAATCGACAAATAAGAGAAGACTCTAGGCAGAAAATATGTCTCCGACTATATAAGGAAAAGACGATGGTCATATATCGGTCATGTCCTACGAATGCAAAACAACAGAATACCACTACAGGCGCTCACTTGGGTTCCTGAGGGTAAGCGGAAAAAAGGAAGACCAAAAGAAACACTCAGAAGAACAATAATAAGAGAAGGAAGAACGTTGGGCCTAAATAATGTGCAAGAGCTAAGAGGAGTGGCGTCACAACGAACAACCTGGAGAGCACTGGTTTCTGCCTTATGCGCCGTGTTTGGCGCTTAAAGAATTTATTATTATTATTATTACTCCTTATGGAGCATAGGGCCACCAATGTCGCTGGCCTCCTTGTGGAGCATGGAGCCACCATTGTGGCTGGCCTCCTTATGGAGCTTGGCTCTACCAATGTGACTGGCCCCCGCACGGAGCAAGGGGCCACCAATGTGGCTGGCCTCCGCATAGAGACAGCACAAATCATTCAGATGCTCTTGCAGTAGTGATTTCGGTAGCAATCTGTGTTACAGGGTGAGATTTCTAGCCTCATGCACAACACCATACTAGTCTCATTAGACGACATGCATGGACTGAGTGTGTGTGCAAGATAGTTGACTGTTTCAGGTGGAGTGGAAGAATGACAGTTTGACAGGTGAGAGCGTGGTGTTTCTCATTATTTAACTATTATAATTTTAACTAGTCAGTGCTTTGTTTACGTTTCAGATTAGCATTTGAGCACTGGCTGAGTGTTTTTGTTTGTTTAGTGTTTGCTTTATTTGCTCTTTGTCACTGAATGAGTTGAAAGAATAAATACGGCCCCTGCCTTAGAATCAAGAGTTTTATCGTTGTTCGGGTTGGGTGAGAGTGTGCAAGAAAGTGATCACGTATCACAACAGCATTATCATCTCTCGCCCACCCTATCACATGTGTATAATAATCACCCATATAAAACATTGTCACATATATTTCAAGAGTGTTTAAAATTTTAAGTCTTACATCATCATAAACATAATCAAATTGCAGACACGGCTTTTGAGAAAGTCAAATTCGCATACCTTAACAACAAAAATGATATAACAATAAACAAATAATTAATATTTACCCGATTTATAATTGACAGTAATAATAATTCCCTCGAAGCACGTGCCGTAAACCCAGCTTTATTTATAGTTCATCAACAGAGAAAAGCCGTTTTGTTCTGGTGGACGCACCAAGAAATAACATATCTCCATTCTTATTTTGTTGGTAGATGAGTCAAGAGGTCGGCGACAGAGATGAGGATGTTAGCTTGGTGGAACCGAACAATGACATCGATGTCGGGGAATCCAGAGAAATAATGAGACGATTCCGTAAGTACCGTAGTTTAGCAAGACAAATCGGATTAAATAGACTTAAATGATGTTGTATTCTCAGACTCGCAGGCTGCCCTCTCAGCAATAGAAAACTGGAAAACTAACTCAATCAGTACTATCCAGAAGGTTCAAGAAACATGCCACAAAATAATGAACTTGTACGGAACAGAAATCTACATGCAATGGATACCTGGTCACATTGAATGAAGCAGGTGATAAACTATCAAAGAAGGGAGTACAAACGCCACAAATCGACCAACCATTGAGCATGATAACAATAAAACAAATAACAAAAAACAACTGTAAAGAAGACTGAGTGACGTGAGCACATGCTAAAACAAGAAGATGACTCTTCAGGCATCTAACATCCCAAATAAGGAAGATGCTATCAACCATATTGAATGAAAATCTCAAACCAAAATCTTCAGATTGAGAACACGTCACTCCACACTAAATGGCCAAAGAAACAGAATGTGGTAACAAAATATAACACAATTTAAACACTATACTTCTTCTTCTTCGTTCATCCTGAAAAGGACGTTGGTTGCGTTGTGTTCGTTTACAGCGGAGCTGCTATATTTGCGCCTTTTGCCCAACACATCCAACTTCAGTGCGGCATTTTTGGGACCGGGTTAGCCTTCCCTCTTCGATCCCTACTCACTCAGCCAGACTGCAGTGTTGCAGCCTGTTTCCAGGACCACAACTTGGAGGTGGAGTAGGGTCTTGGTCAGCTCTGGTTCGTTGACCCTGAACAAGCAGTCTAGCTATGGGCCGCTGTCAGAACAACTGTATAGACAATGACCTCAGTTGTTAGATACCTATTTACTAAAGGTAGCACCACTGTAATATGGACTTATAATAATAGTAATAAGAATAGTAATAGGCTCGCTCCCTAGGAGTACGACCACACCGCAATGATTGACATAAGAAAATCCACACCTTCTACAGGTACTTCTCTTTATTACTTATGCACACACAATAAGGCCTCACCCGGCCAAAAAACGTATGAAGTACAATATAACAATGAAATGCCTTAACAACTTAGACTCTCAGTATCATACCGACAGTATGATTTACACTGATAAACTGCCATGACTAACGCTCACCATGAGCGGCAAAACTGTGACAAAGAAATACTCAATTCTTTTGTACCTTGTAACGGCCTGTAACAAATTCAATCCAGACACTACACTGTACTAGAATCAAAACTTAATAATCCAATAGAACTAGAAAATGGCAAGCATTTCTAACAATAATCCGTAACAGGGACTTCACAGCTAACGCTGGCAGAAGGAAAAATGTATATCCGTCCTTCCTGGACCAGAGGCTAGGTTCTCACTGGCTACCTTCGCGCCTAATGTTCCCCGCTTCCGCTAGTCACATGACTTGCCGGTTTAGTTATTCCAGTGTTGCCAACCTCAGTGTTGCCCGTCTGATATTTCGTACAAACGATGCACTGCGAAATAGCGCCGTGACATCCAACCCCCCGCCCCCCCTTTTTTTTTAAAGAGAGAAAACGTAGTTTCTTCAATCGGACGAAGCTTCGCCCGACCCCCATAGGAGTTTGGACGACCATATGCCATCACAAAATCTCCTCATCTGACTAGAGAATACCATAGTTCTCCACCACTATTGCATTCTCCAAGCATCCACAAAACACAACATGAGTATGACGTAGGTTATCCAAGGCTCTGGCAGTCGTGAAAAATGACAACGACTGGCCTCCCCTGGTCACCCAAAACACAGTGCATGGTACATTCATAGTAACAATTACATTGGTATACATAACACAATAATCACTAACTAGTGCAACCAATCCATTTCACAAAATCCAAGCATATAGTAAATTCAATTCTATAGTTAATTGCCTTTATTGCGCCATAATACATAAATTACAAAGCATAACCATATGCACAAACATAGTAATAACATGTTATATCAACCTCCTCAGCCACAATCACTACATTCCAAAGCTGTACAGAACAACTTATATTTATCAGAATAGTACTGGTGGTGTGGGTCTTACTATGCGGTTCGGTTCACGTTAACCGAAACACCTTAACTGAGCGCAAACCCAAAACTATCGCTTGCTATTGCTGGACTATCAGCAGGTGGTTCTGAAGCAACGACATGTGCTTACCCTGTCTGAATCACGCACACCCCACTTGTTCGCGAAAGTCACTCGTGCAACTTTGGTATTGTCCCGCAATGATAATACCTCCACGGATCTAACTGGCACGACCTCATTAAACACTCATCTGAGTGTGCGCCAACTAGCACTCAGGGGAACATTGCGAATCCATACCGCGCGGTTACTCGCGTTCAGGCCCTCAGATATACATTCGTGGTTGGTTACTCTCCCTGCGCTTCGGCACCGTGCTCTGATTACCATTGGATGCCTGCCGCGAACCCCGTCCCAGATGTCCTTTATTTTCAGGTGGTGATACCTCGACCCCCTGATTGCCCGCCTTGGGACTTTGGAGTTGCTGAGCGACTGCTCCAGCCAATTCAGTGGCGTTATGCACTCCC
The DNA here is from genome assembly GCA_024509875.1 of Oreohelix idahoensis. Classification (NCBI taxonomy): domain Eukaryota; kingdom Metazoa; phylum Mollusca; class Gastropoda; order Stylommatophora; family Oreohelicidae; genus Oreohelix; species Oreohelix idahoensis. Next base: position 271,265 of record JAMPIV010006227.1, on the reverse strand, counting down.
TGTACATTGCCGACGATCAAATCGGCAATTGGATTCTCTAGGACAAACGCGTTCACTCTACCTGTTATGAACGTGGTGTCCACATTAATACATGCCTGGGGGTAAGACTCGACTTTGCCCCCAAACGTGGTGCACTTTACAGTTTTGCCTGTGAGGCAGGATTCGTCAATGCACGAAAGACGTACCCCGACTGTAGTGCACCAGTGTCCCTCAACACAGAGACTGGTTTCTTCTCCACCACACCTTTGCGGAGAGCCATCTTGCAAGTCTTATTGACCGCCGACAGACAGGGTGCCGCATACCCGCAGTGTAGCACTATATTCTTGTTTGCATGGAACAGAGGACGACACCCCACACAGTCCTCGCTGTTGACTGTGTACAACACAAACGCGGAATTTGCGTGTTCAATTAGGGTAGGACACCTGTCAGCATAATGATTATTGCCACCACAATTGGAACACATGCGCTCCCTTTTTGCTTCATCGCGTGGACTCTTGCTGGGGCTTTTTGCTGGTGAAGACCGCGCATCGGAGTCAAAAGATCGACTCTCCGAGGAACCACTCGTCTGCTTGGAATGTTTTGTTTTATACCAAAACCGATCTTACGCGTTTGGCGCTCTCCTCCGTCGCTATCACTTTTCCATTGTCGGTTGTGCCAATTAGACCGACCATTCCGATGGGATCGGAAGTTCCCGTAATTCTCTCTGCATGTTTGATAGGGACTGGAGGGCCTATCGTACTTCTGCTCTTGGCACCTGTCTGCGTCGCCTGACTGATTTTGCCGTGGTTGTCGCTGAACCTTGCCGACACCAGCAATTAAGGCGTCAGACAGTCCAGAACGATGGATTAGTTTGCCCGGATGGGCCAGGACATAATGGTGGCCCAAATGCGACATTAAATCAATGTCCTTAGGTTGACGTTCCTGAAAGAATGCTACCAACTTAGTGAAACATGAGGACAACGCTTTGTCCCGTAGCATCAATTCTAGCAAGCCATCGTAGTCCTTCTTTATCCCCTCTATCTCGATCCATCTATTGAGCAGAAGTTTTATCTTCGAGATAAAGTCATCGAAGTCTTGGTCTACACTTGGCATCGTATTTCTAAAGCGCGTCCGGTAGTCGTCAATCATCAGACGAAACTTCCGGAGCAACCGTTCCTTCACTTTGCCGTAATCAGCCTGCTTTTCCCGCGGGAGGCTATAGAAAGTCTCCATCGCACGCCCCACTAGCAACGTGAATAACAGAGATGGCCATTGATCTCTGTTAGCCTTCTAGGCCACGTTTACGGCCTCGAACCTCTCAACGAAAAATTCTAAACTGTCGATTTTATCTATAAAATTTGGCAGACGCAGCCTAAAGGGACGATGAGACCCCCCCTTCCCCCCGGAGTCGTCTTCTGACCACTCGCACCCAGTTCTAATCTCTTTAATTGTATTTCCTTATCAATCTTCTCTTCCAGAGCTATTCTTATTCTCTCCTTCTCTAATTCTAACTATCTATCTTCTTTCATCTTCCTTTCCTGTAATTCTAACTCTCTCTCCTATTTCTTCTTTTCATGTAATTCTCATTCCATCTTCTTTTCTTGAAATTTTCTATCTTCTGCTATCTTCTTTTCTTGTAATTCTAACTCTCTCTCCTCTGTCATCTTCTTTTCCTGAAATTCTCTTTCTATCTTCTTTTCTTGAAATTCTCTATCTTCATTTATCTTCTTTTCTTGTAATTCTAACTCCACCTTCTTGAGTTCTCGTTCTTCTGCACGTAAATCTCTTAAGGCATCCTGATTCTCTTTTGATTGGAATTCTGCCTTGGCATAATCATTTAGTTCTTTGCCAGTGTACCCGCATTGGATGCCTATCCGAATGAAACTCTCTAAGTCCATGATGTACACTTGCAATACTCGATACTATCTATGACACTGCTTCTTTAGCTATAGATTCACACTTTGCAACTACTCAATATCATGTACTATACACCACCTCACCTATAACTACAGATACCTCTCTGCTTAAAAAGTATGCAGTAATGATATATAAATAGCAGTATCACTGCTCAAAATACAAACATTTGCGTGTACATATAATCCACTTCACCTCTTAATGTATAAATATAATCGACTTCACCTCTCAATGTACAAATATAATCTACTTCACCCCTTGGCTACTGTCTTCTTACTCTGTAGGTTTTGGTCCTTCCGACCCCTTAGTCTCTTTGATACAACTAAAAGACCCTTACTATAGTCGAAAGTTGTATTTCATCAGCTGATAATACCACTTGGTGCTATGCCACCGCCACAAAATTGAAAAAATAACACAGCTTCTTCACCACAGTATCTTACTAACACCCACCTTGGTGATGTACTATGACAATATTTCAATTCATAATGTTCTACCTAATACCAAAAGTTTACAACTGACACAAATGAACACTCCACAGATGAAAAGACACACGCCAAACGCTACAATAAATATCAGTCACGAGGAATAAGATGATAGACAAATTTGAGCAGTAGTAGATTGATATAAACAATGCGTGACTGTACACGAACGAAAATAAGGGATACTTGTTAACGTTTTTACAAGATAGCAAGAAGGAACGGGAGATCACACCACTTAAACACAACAGAAGACTTACTGAATGTAAAGGACGATATAAATACAAACCACACCTGTACACCTAACACAAACAGGGCTCGGAATGTTAAGTAGGGCAGTCGCAGAAAACACTTCTGCCTTACTCCACCACTAAACATACACAGCCACACCCTAGAAAGAAATCAGTCTAATCCAATCTTTTCCGACAAGAAAGAAAAGAAAGAATTAAACTCGCCACCCGTCCACCCTTGAACTCACAAATATAACATTAAACACAGCAGACTAAACAACAACTACACTTAACAATGACGTGTAGAGAGCTATCTCCTTCACTAACCACCAACTTAATCACACCAATCAAAATAAACTAAATACCATCTAAGCAATACTATTACTATAACATATCCAAGATTTATTATGTATAAAATAATAAAGACCTAACGTAATATGAACTTAGACTGAAAGATTCCCCCTATCTAGCTAACACCATATAAAGATACAGACTAAGTTTCTACAAAGAAAACGAGGGAAAAGAACAAAATACAAGGAAAGAAAATAACAACAAACCATTAAGCAAACCTCACGAAACAGACGTAGAAACAGAACAAAGCTTGTTGCTAACCTAACACGACCCCGACAGAGCTATCACCTTACTCTAGAAGACCAGACTGTATGATAGATTGTATCAGATGGATAGACAGAAAAGAAAATTTTGAAGGGGAAAAATAGAATTTAGAGGAAAAACTAGAAAAACATAAATACAACAGATCATACACAGATATAACAACAATAACTTAACTGACGATCCAGCGATGCTTGTCCCCGTAGCTCCTAACACAGAAGATGATCGATGAAAACTGCACGAACAGACTCCACACTTGACACGAAAAACAATGTTCTTCACTGTGTTATCTCTGCACTGTCCACAACACGAATAATGGCTGTATAACCACAGTAATGTTCATATAACCAGACTTCTTACAAGTCTATGTGCCAGAAAATAACGATCATAATAATAATGTCCTTTGGCACGGTGATGCGTATAATACCCCAGTAATTTTCACTTCACTACGGCACTTCAAGAAAACAGCAGTCTTCGGCACAGTGTATTCAAGGACCACACAGATCAGCAAGCTTCGGTAACCGGCATCCCTTCAAGCAGTACTAGGGCCACGAAAGAGCATGGGTAGGCTCCCACTGGAATGGCACATCGATATGGCGTGAAAACGACAGAACTTGGCAAAAACCCCGGAAGGTAACGTTCACAAGTAGGTGGAGCAGTACAAGTGATGACACTGCAGCAGGTTTCCTACAAGAACAACGATGTCAAGAACCAATCTACTTTGATTGCATTAAACCAGACCATTAACCAGATACGAGGAGTTGCACACACCCTGAGATGCCGCCACCCCTATTTATGCTGCTAAAATCCACCAATCTTGACGATCTCTATTCCCTCCTGACGACACACACAGTCTGTCACTCGGGCCAAACTATACCAACCAATAGTGACGAACTATTACCTCCTGACGACACACAGTCTGTCACTCGGGCCAAACTATTCACCTCTACCTCTTACATGAACCACCTCCGAGAACTGTCAAACTAACCTCCGCTACTCCAACTGGATCTCTACCTTCCTAGCACTGAGTTACAAAGTATACCTTTTAATATCTCAAACTGTAATGCCAGATACCAGCTGCAACTTTTCTCTACACTAGTAACACTTCTCCTAACAATAACTGACAGCCTAGCACAAAAATTACCTTTCAAAACGAAGTGAACACAATACTGTCAAAATTCTCTAAACTGACCACGCCAACCTTTCGCTGTAACCTATTTTCAATCTAGGTCAACCACGTAAACAGTTCACTGCCTACTGGCTAACCAAAATAACACACTATCGTGAACGCTGTGAAACCTGAAGCCGTGAACACAATGCTACTATCACCATCTATCAATCTGTGTGCATAACTTCTAGCCTTTGTAATGAAAATATGGGCCATATGGCCTTTAAAGAAAATCAGACCAGAGCTCCCCAGCTCTCAGGACAACTGTATAGTCAATGACCTCAGTTGTTAGATACCTATTTACTAAGGTAGCACCACTGTAATGTGGATTTATAATAATAATAATAGTAATAGGCTCGCTCCCTGGGAGTACGACCACACCACAATGGCTGACATAAGAAAATCAACACCTTTTACAGGTACTTCCCTTTATTACTTATGCACACACAATAAGGCCTCACCCGGCCAACAAACGTATGAATACAATATAACAATGAAATGCATTAACAACTTAGACTGTCAGTATCATACCCGACAGTATGATTTACACTGATAAACTGCCATGACTAACGCTCACCATGAGCGGCAAAACTGTGACAAAGAAATACTCAAATCTTTGGCACCTTATAAACGGCCTGTAACAAATCCAATCCAGATACTACATTGTCCTAGAATCACAACTTAATAATCCAATAGAACTGGAAAATAGCAAGCATTTCTAACAATAGTCTGTAAATTGGACTTCACAGCTAACGCTGGCAAAAGGGAAAATATATATCCGTCCATCCTGGACCAGAGGCTAGGTTCTCATTGGCTACCTTCGCACCTAATGTTCCCCGATTCCGCTAGTCACATGACTTGCCAGTTTAGTTATCCTAGTGTTGCCAACCTCAGTGTTGCCCGGCTGATATTTCATACAAACGATGCACTGCGAAATAGCGCCGTGAAAGTCGCTAACTGCATTCCTCACTACTGACGCGTCTTAGGTCCCAGCCACTATACAAACCCATTGGAGACAATAGAGCACCATCAACTACAGTGCCCTGCACTGCAGGGAATGAGACAACTCCTCCTACCACACAACCCATCCATAGACAATACACTTTATGGCACCCTGTTAAGGAAGATTATTATGTATATTCCTTGTTGGCCTCATTTAGATTTGTTACAAGTTTAAATTTACGCGCTAACATCTTTATCTGAAGTCAACGTGATGTATTTCACACTATAAGATATTGCCGGTGAACGCGATTATGTGTAGACGTCACTAAGGAAGGATGACGTAGTGAGGTGCTGCACTAATGCACACTAACGGTCCTTCTTAACCTTTCGTTATTGTATCCGTCTAAGCAAGACGTGGATTACTAATGCCCCCGAAGTTATTGAATTTATTGATCTCCTAGGTGGCTTTATTGAAATTACGAGTATATAATCTTATACGAACTGGTAAATACCACGTAATGACATCAAGGTCAACAAGAGCTGACGCTCAGTTACACTGTATCAAAGTCAAATCAAGCAAGACAGATTTAATACCGCTGACAGATGTTGTCCGTCTCGGCACTTTTTGGTTTTGGAAATCCATGCGATAGGAATACCAGGTGGAATGAGTTGGATTTCAGCCAGGATAAGGCAGACTGTCACGGATTATCTTCCCTTTGCTTTGCAGTAGGGGTCCAACAGTGGCCCAAATGTAGCTTATAAAATGTGGGTCTTCCAAGGTGTCTACCTTCGTACAAGATTACTCTTGGCAGAGTTGTAGATAGAAGGATAATGACGCTTCTACCTCGAGATAGTTTCACAAGATATTGAACTGTATTTTTCCGGCCGCCTTTTGTGAAGATGTATTTAAATGATTTATCTTATAATTAGCTCGTTCAAGCCACCAGTTGATTTAATTAGCAAAATCTTAATTATTATTATATAGCTCTGTTCAAGTGTATTTAACAAATTGACTGAGACATACGGGGGCAGTACAATTACAATGATTAAATCAACGTTAAATGTGAATCTAAACAAATAACAAATTTAATAATCAATTATGTTTAACAGTTTAATAATGAATAATTCTTTTAAAAAAGTTCTCGTCACATGGTGATGTTATGGTTTTAGAAAAATGGACAGTTCACTTGGCAGCTTTTAAGTTTGTACTTAGCTGCCAATAGTTTGATGGTTTCTGCTCCCGCTGATATTTGGTTCTTTGCAGATAGATGATTGGTTCAATCGTCACTGGTCAAGTCTGAAAGTTGTGACACGTTCCAAGAAGTATCACGGAGTAATCACAAAGCTAGTCCAGCGTCTCTAAGACCCGTCTGATGATGGTGTCTAGCGTCGACTTCAGGCCACTATACTCTCACTTGTTACAGAGATAGTACTCTCAGTTGGTACCACCGACTAGTGTTACAAAAGAGAACAAATACCCTCTTGAGTATTGCGTTTTCTTGACACACAATGATGTGCCCCCCTCTTTTCATTCTACCATCCCATCTACCTCAGAACTTTACTCTCTCTCTGAGAATTAATTTTAATTCCAGTGAGCGGAAAACATTTATTACATGTAAGTTGAATAGGTTTACATTTATCTCTACGCTGGTTGAAAAGGTTAACAATATAATACGTATTGTCGCGAGAAGGTAGATGGTTACTGAATTTGATAAGACATCCTGGACATAAAGATGTATCAGATGATACCAGGATAGTGCCAGATAAGAATCCGGTCTTATCAGTAATACCCCTTCTCTGAAAAGGGTAAGTGTGTATAGACAATAAAGGTAGGGTCAAGCTGTATAAGTTCCCAGAGAAGATGGTAATGTAGTACTCTGAGTCCTTATTTGCTACCTCTCCAGATCTTCCTCTCTTAATATGGTAATTATTATTGTTATTAACTCTGCTAAATTCATCAACAAGGACTGTAACTTAACTTAAAGAATTTAAGTAAGTATGCTGGTAATTATTTACAAATTATTTGTACATTTTCTTTTTTCTGTTTGAAAAGTTTTAAAAGAAATCATATTACAACATTAAATAAATAATAAAATGTTTAACCAAGTCTTTCACTGGATTAAGGTGTCTATGACTATGGAGAAAGTCTTGCTTGGTTCGTCTCTCTCTGATTAAGTAATATTTGTTAATTTCACAGTTCTGATTGAAGATCTACACTTCTATAGTCATCATAAAATGTTAATTTTATTTCTGGTGAACAGGGATATGCTGTACTGTTGCCTTTGTGGGCAACTTATCTGAGTCACTGAAGATGGCTTCCTCTGATATTCGATATAAATATTTGCTGAAATTCTTCCAAGTGGTACACACGAGATGTCTGGCCCTCTGACATAGACCGGCACAGCATCCGTCGTAACCTCAGTAAGAGATGCCTCTTGTATATTTGTTAGGTTTATAGGATAAAACCTGAAACGAAGTTAAATGCAATTCCTGCATTTTTTTTCTATCAATATTCCTCTATGACACAGATCGGGATGATAGACAGTTTCAGACAGAGTGCTAGCAGATGAACAAGATATAATATAGTGTTTTGCAGTCGACAGGAGTACAGTCAGTCGCTGGGTTCAGAGAATCAAAGAATCAGGAAGTGGAGATACGGAGCTGCTTGATCGGCCGCGCTGTGGACGTCCTGCCAGAGCCACCAACGCAGAAATGTTGAAATGCGCTGAAGGCATTATTCTTACTGATAGGCGAATCACTACTCAACAATTTGCCTTACAGCTGTCAGTCAGCATTGGTAGTGCAAATGCAGTTATAAAAACTCTCGGATTTTCTAAGGTTTGCGCAAGATGGGTTCCTCGAAGTCTCACAAATGACCACCGATTGCAAAGGAAAGCAATTTCTTCTGAATTGTTGGAGCGTTTCAATGCTGACGGAGAGAACTTTTTGGCTAAGATCGTTACAGGTGACGAAACCTGGGCACATCATTTTTAACCTGACACAAAAAGACAGTTAATGGAATGGCATCATCCGCAATCACCACGAAGAAAGAAATTCAAGACAATTCCTTCAGCTGGAAAGGTCATGATCACTGTCTTTTGGGACATTGAAGGTGTGATTCTTGTGGACGTTATGCCAAGAGGAGAGACAATCAATTCGCAAGCTTACATTAAGACATTGAAAAAACTCAATCAACGTTTTCGCAGAGTTCGGCCGCACAAGAATCCAGCAGACCTGCTTCTCCTTCACGACAATGCGCGACCTCACACAAATCTGGCAACACAAGAAGCAATCACCAAATTGGGTTGGACTGTACTACCCCATCCACCCTATAGTCCCGATTTGGCACCCTCTGATTTTCATCTATTTGGTCCACTTAAAGATGCACTCCGTGGGACAAGGTTTGAAGACGATGAAGGAATGATTCATGCAGCGAAGAAATGGCTACATGATCAAGACAAAATCTGATACAAGCTAGGAATACATGCACTTGTTTCGCGCTAGCATAAAGCCGTACAAGTTGATGGGGATTGTGTTGAATAATACCGATGTTTACATGACATATCCATGTATATTGTGTATAAATTTCATGCTTTTTGAATAAACAGCTCCTGAGAAAAACGATGTGGTGCATTACATTCTGAACGCCCCTCGCCGCCCCTCGTGTATATATATATATAATATACCCCATATATAATATGTATATATATATATATTTATATCGTATAGAGTATATATATAATATATATATATAGGTTAGATTCGTTCTTACCCTCAGGAACACACACAGACGAGCTGTTAATATTCGTTTAAGGTCTGCTTTCAAGTACAGAAGGCAAATCGCTTCCACTAACACTTGCTTTCTTTTGCCGCTCACTGTAGCTTTCAAATATTGTGACTGACCCGATTCTGTTAGACACGCGCTTTATATAGGATGACCTGGAGCGTCCGAGGTAGTTCCCCCAACGATTGTGTTTTGTGTTCAGAAAATATTGGTAAATTTTGCCTATTGTGCAAATCAGGAAATCTATGATTTTATTTATCTAAGTTATTCCTAGAGCGATTTTATTCACCTAAAGTTTAAAATACGCCCTATATTATTCTACATATTTCTAGTAAACAACCTTTTTCATTCCTAAGTGCATTTTATTCTATGCGTACGTTACACAGCTAAATAATGGACTAACCTGAGGCTTCGATGCATTCAACTAGAGATCTCTCCCGTCCTATATCAGCATTTGTAAAAGTATTAGTACTTACGGGTAGAGCAACATCCCTAATATCGGTTTGGTATCCTCTTCCAGGTGGTACTTCTTTCATAATGATGTAGTTAATTGTCCTCCGATACTTGTTTGCACATATTTGGACTTCCATTTTATTTATCAAAGGCTGTAGTAAACACGGCATAACAGAGCGTTCTGACTGGTCTGTGTATCTTGCAGTTCTTACATTGTATGGCGCGCGATGTGGTTAGAGTTGTGCAGAATTCGTGTTGTGATACAGACGTCACTTCATGACACGTATGTACATCATTTCTCTCATCATTCACTCCCTGCTCCATATGGAACTTGGGACTACCTATGCTTTTGGTTCTCTATAAGAAACTTGCATAAAGCAGTCACCAGCCATTGCAGTTGTGTTTCATGAAATCATCATTCTATATGTTGAGTTTGCCAGCCTTGTATGACTTGGACATCCACTAGCAGTTTTGACATATTAATTTTCACATAAGAATATATACACATTAGTTCACGTGTTAATAATGTAAAATATAGAATTATAAATGTACAACTCACCCCAAAATTGTCTTTGGGATCACAGACTCCTGGCTCAGAGAAACAGTTAAGGCAACTTGTTTAATATGCCTCTTCCACGCTTTCTGTGGTGTTACTTTACAATAAGCTCCCACTCTGATTCCGTGTTCAGATTCCTAAGATTCCGGTTTTCCGTGTTAATAAAGGTAGAGTTTTCATCAGAATTAAGTCATAGAAGATGCACAAACAAGGTCCGGTCCGATAAATGAAATTCTGATATTATTCTTTACTCTGGCTGTCCGGCTGGTCTCTTGATGAGTTGAATTTCATAGTTCTTTCACCCGACCAAACTGTCAGGTTATATTGCAACTTTCATCCCACTCACGGTGTTGTTTACTATTAGACTGGGGGTCCAATCAGAAATGTTGTTATGTTTACATCTCGAATTCCGGCAAATAGTTACAATCATGCGTGTGTGGTGTTGTCTATTAAAAAAAAATTCCTCACAGGAATATTTCTGCGTGTTATTTAAAAGGTCACTTTCCAAATATGGAATTGGTATATCCGTCGATTCGCGGTAATGATTGCACTACAACTCTATGTCCGGAAGCTATTACAATATTCCGTCTTGTTAGGTATTGTCTGTAATATGTCTCAGGAAGGATAATTTATCTCCCCGTCCTTATGCAAACATCGACGCTCGTTTAACGGTCTGTGCTGTGACTCTTCACGACAGTAATTAGTGAATCACAATAGCCATTTCAACGTTAAATAGACTTGCTGGGCGTAAGTCGTGTTAATCCCTCGCGCCCAAGTTTGGTACACGAGAATTGTACCAACATGACTGTCGGTCAATATTGCATCGCCTGTCTACTCTCTCAGCAGGGATGTTCAGGTAAACAGACAAGACGAGTTATTAAGGAGAAGAAGCGCAAACAATGACTCAAAAATAACAATACTGCCGGGGAGGAAAAGAGAGCGAACCCAATTATTTGACACAGATCTAGAGAGCTACATTTACTTACTTAGTCGTTCCTCTTGTACTGTGAGGTGTAGAGGTTTGGAAGAGAGCGCGCCATACTATCCTTTCGGCTGTCTTCTTCCTGGACTTGTTCCATTCTAGTTCTCGGTCCTTCACAGATTGTCTAAAGTTGTCATCCCAGCGGACTCTGGATCGTCCTGGAGGTCTGAATCCCTGGCTCTTAGTTTCCCATGTTTGTCATGGTTGCCGATCTTCTCCCATTCTGCAGACGTTGCCAAACCATCTTAGTTGGGACTGTTCTACTTTAGGTCTCCATGTGTTGGGTTTTCTGGCATTGACGTATCTTATGGTTGCGGACCAAGCCTCTTCTTGTTACTTCAACTACCTTCCTCAGATACCTTATTTATGAGGTTTGGATCTGAGAGAGCTACACAAAATCATAATTGACCTTTTGCGTTCCTTAGCCACAACAGATGATTCCATTGCAGGAAACCTGTACCAATCAGTGACATACTCTTGTAGCGGGGGTTTCAATGACAATCTATTTTATGTGATCAGGTTGACACTTGCATGCACAATCTCATATAAGTCGCCTTGTACGACATACCTGGGGGTTGTTAAGCTCGTCGCACTATCGCAGCCATTGCCAAGTTGAAGGATTTACATATGTTCTCTAGCTGTTGAGAAGTGCCGTGAAGAGTGTTTGTGATTGGGTACAGTAGGACTATTCTTTCTGTTTCTCTTCAGAGACACCGAAAGGTGCTACACGGGGCACCAGTATCAACATCATCATGTTCCTTTACGCTCCCAATGAAGCATGAAGCAACTACAGCAGCTGGCCACCTTGTAGGAAGCCTGCAGAAAGTATTCACATGCTCTTGTAGTGGTGGTTTCGGTTAAAAAAATTTGTTTAACATTATGAGGTTGCCAGCCCCCCCCCCCCCCCTCCCCCCCCCCCCCGACCCCTCCACCCCCCCTCACCCCCCCCCCCTCCCCCCCCCCCTCCCCCCCCCCCCCCCCCCCCCCCCCCGCCCCCCCCCCCCCCCCCCCCCCCCCCTCCCCCCCTCCCCCCCCCCCCCCCCCCCCCCCCCCCCACCCACCCCCCCGCACCCCCCCACACACCCCCCCCCCACCCCCCCCCCCCCCCCCCCCCCCCCCCCCCCCCCCCCCGCCCCTCCCCCCCCCCCATCTCATATACAACCTTATATTTATCGCCTGGTACGACATGCGAGATGGAACAGTAGTTCCTATTCTATCTTTGTCCCAGACAAGACCACGGGACTATAGGGGCACGGGTATAGCAAAACAAAATATGACAAGAATAACAATTAATATTTAACGATTATTGAGTGTGTGGCGGGAAAGTGAAGATCTACCGAAGTTCTTATAACTTATATAACACTAACCCATGACCCGGTCAGTACTGTATACCTACTTTTGGCCCACCCTGTATATATATATATATATATATATATATATATATATATATATATATATATATATATATATATATATATATATATATATATGTTACGGGCTGTCTTCTATCTCCAGATATTAGAAGCCCGTTGGACGTGAGTTACTGAGTTGCTCTTCAATAATTCCTTAGGTATTATATTCATCTCTACCATTTCGGCTTACAGTTCAATTGCAGATTTAGAGCCGTTATTGTGTGATTCAATATTATTATTTAATTCAGTGTCGTTCATTACTTCGTATTAATTCTCCAGCAGTGTTGTATTAATTTATGAGTAATCTTGTAAATATAAATGTGATAGTCTGTACTGACCTTGCAAGGGTTATCTCAACAGTCACAGCACATTAGTAAACTTGAATAATTCAGGCAATTAAAACAAGTTCTATTGACGACTGAATATTTAATACATGTCCTTTTTCCAAATGAATACAGGAACGTTTTCACACAACTACTATTGGCATTAAAACATAGTTCTAGGATCTACTCAATGTTCATCCTATAGACATTGCACGTCTGGGTTAACCGTTAATTATATAGCGTCCTTGAGTTTGCAACTATCTCTTTCAAAATCCGTTTAGTGGAATTATTATCATTAGGAAATGATATCCTTATTTCATATTCACGTATTCCGTCTATGTCCACTTATTCAATTACTTTGGCTTTCCTAGCCAGGCTTTAACTGCCATAAATATAATATCCTTGCGAAACGTATCCTACGCTATTCGCGATTATCCTTGAGACACTCTGGTCCTATACTTTTGACTTGATTAGCTTTTCCAGCATAATCTACACGGATTTCTACGCTATTTATAATTCACAGAGAATATACCACTTTATACATATTCCTCATCAGTGGCTATGCCACATATATTATGCACATTCCATAAGTGGCTCTGCCACACATTTGAAACACTGCCGGAAGGCACTACGGCCATACATGGACTGCGGTTACTAGCCTTGACGCGTCATACATCGATTTGCGCGATTTCCAGTATTAATTCAATTGACGTGTCTCGTGGTGCAACCATGCGAATGTTTGCAACCATTCACATGTTTGCAAACCCCGAAACAATCCTCAACAATATATATACGCACACATATAGGGCATTGTCTTGGGTGGGGACGTCAAAATGCATTAAGAATTTCTTTTTAAATTTAAATTTAAAAAAGTTTAAAAAAGGAGCTGACAATCGGTTTATTTAGGATTTTAAAGTACGAACTATTTTTTATATTAGTATTAATTTTCTGTCTTAAATACACGTTATTCGATTACTCTGTGTCAATATTATTCCTTATCAACCACCCCCCCCAAAAAAAAAAAAAATGAAAAAAATTACCTGCCGTAAGATTTCAAACACACAAATGTAATATATTTATGTAAAATGCTACAGTGACCATTCCTTGCGGAAATTACAGTATGATAAAACTAAATAATGACACATAATTCAGACCTAAATGTCTTTTATATTTGAAGGTGCACCCTAATATAACCGATTAGCCTTCACAAGATATGTCCAGAAGTCAAGAACAAACGCTGCTTAAGGGCTCAGCAAATTTGTTAACTTATTATCTGTCGCCTTAGTGAAGAGTTTAAGGAATGATTCTGGCACGTTCAAGCCCCCAGTTGGAGTCATCCAATATATATATATATATATATATATATATATATATATATATATATATATATATATATATATATATATATTATATATATTAATATATATATATATATATATATATATATATATATATATATATCTATATATATATATATATATATATATATATATATATATATATATATATATCTGTGTGTGTATGTGTGTGTGTGTGTGTATTTATCAATAAAAACTGGCTCATACGTTTCCTTTCGTACACATAAACTGAATCAACTATTATTGTTTAGTTTAACATAACACACAACAAATTTAGTAGTCAATTAGTATTTCACATGGGGCAATAAATATGGAAAATTGGGTGAAAATTGAAATTAAGGTTTCCTCACTGAGGTTTTGGTAGGGCGTTAATAATGTCCGTATTTTTGATGTAGCCTGTTACATAAAACTTAGCTCCAGATGAGTCTTGCAGCTGTGGTTTCTGTCACTTCTTTTTTGGTGATGAGTACACTTCTCCTCGTAATTCGTCCACTGTAGTCGGTTGGTGGTAATACTCTTCTCTCACACTAGTGGCGTAGGTACTTCAGTACTTAAGTATGATGTCTTGTAACCATGAACTATGACAAATAGACAGAAATAAATGCCTTCTGTACATTTTTTATACGCAAACTAACAGGCCTATTTTCTTGCGCTCCACCCACCAATGTTAACCGCTCAGAAGAATTAGATTCCCGAGCACACAATGTAACTCAGGGAATATGAGGAAAATTCACCAATATCCTTCTGGGTGTCAACTAGGAAATTGAGTCTGGAGTGCTTGAATAATGATTTCCCTGAATTACAATTAAAAAGATATATAAATCCCACAAAATGATTCTAAACACTTTAGGCACATGTGATATAATTATCACTCATTACTCGTCGCTACTCCCGTCGGGTTTCCCGGACGACAAGTCAGAAACAATCACCAGCTCTTGCTGTAGTGGTTCATGCATATACTATTTTCATATTTTGAGGTTGCCGGCCTCATATATTAAAACTTAGCAAGAAACCTGTAAAATTTACATTAGTAAATAAATTCTTTACACTTATCCCAAAATTTTGGAAATAAACATTTCTCTTGGCACTGATAGAATGGACCAATAGCTCTTTAGTTAGATGCTGTTCGAATCACTTAGGTCTGGAAATATGTTAATTCCTCTGACGGCTGGTGTTCTGCAAATTCCTGGCTTGGGAAAACTGTATAATTCCTCTTATGACTAGGTCTGGGAATTATGAGTTAATTCCTCTGACGGCTGGTGATATATGAATTCTGCCTGGAAAAACTTTTGATAAAATTCCTCTCTATCTCCTTGTGATAAAATTCCCAAGTTTCCAGTCTTTTATTTAAATTGCGGGTTTACTTGTGAATTAAAAAATTGCCCAATACTCGATATGGTACTTATAGTTGTGGAATTGTAAGTCCTAACCTCTTTCTTCTGGCTTGTAGGAGGTGTTTGGTTGGCGCTGCGATGCAGTCTGTCTGTGTCTGATTTCTACAGTATATATCACAATCCAGAGTTTCAAATCCCAGCTGTGTTTCCTGCTGAATGTTCTAATCAATTCATTGTAGATTCTGGCAAACCAGTCAAATATATATAGTACTGTTTGGGTGGGGAAGTGTATCATTACTCATCCCACGCGTATTATAAAATAATACATTTAATCTACCCGCGTGGCCTCTAACAGTGATTTCAAATCGTTTCATAAGACTTCCGGAGCACCTCTGTTTATCACAGTATTGTGACCATGTTTTCCTGTCGTAATGACTTCCGTTCAGATATCTAGCCCGACAGATTATCTAATTATCCGCTTTATCTGCGTGCCTCTGCCAGACAGTGTTGGTCAGTATCTGGTCAGACAGTGTTGTCTTCTTTCATCGAACGCACAATATAAGCTTGTGTCAACATGATCAACAGCTTTCTAATGGGGTCAAATTGTTTCCAGACACGTTTCCGCAGGTGGTCAGATGGATTATGCGATAATCGGGTGACCGGTCTGACGACTGGGTATTGTTACGATAATACTACAGTTCAGCTGGCGGAACGTAAACACGTCTGAGGAGTGGCAAACAAGATAAAGACAGCCCTATAGCAAATACTTTCGTAGCAAATACTGCCATAGGGGAGTGGCGTGTTAGAGACTTCACCATGCTATGTGTAGAGCAAAATAGTGAAAATAACAAATAGAAAGGCATGATTTATGACAAATAAAAGCGATGAGTGAGAAAAATGAAGAAAAAGAAAGGATACTGCCGGAGGGCTGAAATTGTGAGAGATCACACAAAGGAACAAGTTCAGACGTTTTGTCACAGTATCTGAAATGGGGGTTACCTTTAGCATTACATAAACTAAAGCTTCATATTTTTTGCTTCTTTACAGGTATCTGTGCTGGATGTATGCTAAGACCACGCAGAATTGTAAATTGGCCTTGTGGTCATTTCTGCCATTGTATCCATTGTGCCATCCTCCGGCCAATCTGCTCCATGTGTCAAACGCCAGTCGAAGCAATGACGTATGTGGTCATCTCCAGGTTTAATTTTAATCGTTGGGAGCAGTAAAATAATATTTCAATGATTGGTTCGTTATGGGTTGGATTTAAGGACCATTTTAAACTTACAGCTTTCCCACCATGTATACTTGTGTAAGATCCTTTTTACGACTTATCTCCAGTTGCATTAAAGAGGTTGTTAGTAGTATTTGTTGTTGGTATTTTAGTAATGATGTTATTTGCCTGTTACTTTGAAACAAATATGGATAATGTATTTATGGACTAAACATTTTTGATCTTATAAAAATTGACAAAAAGCCTAGGACGCTGATTCTACATGAAATTAACTCCTGCTTTATACTTCATTAGACACTTATGGATAAAATATATGATAAGCGCTTAAGCGCCCCACGTTTTTGTCAATTTGATGTAACATTTTTTTACTGCAGGCTATAAACTCCGTGAAAAATTATTTGTGGCTTTTTAGTGCATTAAAAGCCTGTGTTTAAAATATGTTTTAAAATATTTATTTATATTAATTTATCACTTGTTCTGTATAAGTATATGATGATATCATCATTGTTAACGTAACAGAATATGTATTAATTTATTATAATGTATATACTACTTTTGTTGTTTTTGTACCTTCCATTTGCGGTGTCTACGCCGCATCCTCGGCATCTCGTGGAAAGATAAAGTGACAAATGTCGAGGTGTTGTCACGTGCTGGCCTTCAAAGTATGTATACGCTGCTTAGACAGCGCAGACTTCGCTGGCTTGGCCATGTTCGCCGCATGGAAGATGGTCGCATCCCAAAAGATATCTTCTACGGACAATTAGCAGATGGCAAGAGAACAGTTGGGCGACCACAGATGAGGTTCAAAGATGTGTGCAAGAGAGATATGAGGGCACTGGACATGGATCCAGCAACATGGGAGGATGAAGCTGCCGATCGCACTAAGTGGCGATGCTATTTACGGCGCCACCTCAGATTGGGCAAAGAGAGGCTCACACAAGAAGCAGAGGTGAGGAGAAAACGTCGAAACACCAGGAAAATAAGCAGCTGAGGGCTGCCACCTCAGGGGCGCATTCCCATAGTCAGTTATGACTGAAGGGGCTATTATTATTATTATTATTATTATTATGTTGTTTTTGTATACATGAACAAGAAATAGGTTCTTCTCATGAGTGGAATACCAGGTTCAACATGTATATATACATAAATACGCATAATATATATAATGTGTATAAGGTGTTCCCAAACGTAGGGTTGTGACCCTTATTAGGTCGCGGGTGGGCACAGAAAAATATTTTTTTTAATTCTCTAAGGGTCAAAGAGGAATGCAAAAATAAAAGCAATGGGTCACTAGCCAAAATGTTTGGGAACCGCTGGTATATAACGATGACTTGTTTTCCATGGTTTTTGCTACATTTCACACTACACTATGTTGTTTGGGAGCCCGCTGGGGGCCCGCACACGTGGACTTTAATGAATTCCTTGATGGTTTTGTTTTCTTAATTTACAAAATTTTTGTCTATTTCATTAACTGTAATTATACTACTCGTCAGGGAGCCGCGCTAGCGTAGTGGTTACAACACCGCTCTGGCGACCGGGTGATACAGGATCAAACCCGGGCGACGGCATTTGAGGATTTTTCGTCGACCGGGATTTGGACTGGATTAACTCGAGACCTGGCGAGGACATTTGAAAGAGTGTCGTCGACCAGGGACTGGCGGCTCCTGAGCCGACCCAGCTGCAATGGGTACCTCCGAAATCGGCGAGTATTTGCCTGAATGGCGAGGGACACCTGTCTCTGTACAAGAAATAAAGGGATACTCACGTAAAATCAATGTCAGGTTAGACATAAAATAATAACCTGAGATTTCGCCTCGAGTATTAGCGTGCGTACGAAAAGAAAAAAAAAAAAAAAAAAAAAAAAAAAAAAAAAAAAAATACTACTCGTCAAAATTCAAGGGCCACTCTATTATTTTCAATACACTGTTATATAAGCGCATAGATTGATTAAATGAAGGAAGTTTTTAGTAAAAATGGATGCAATATCTTCCTCTGACAGTCCTCTATGCACGTTAAGCATAAAAACAACTCACCGACAACCATGGTGATCACGTGCAATTTGGTTTGCTGACCATAAATTCACATTTTTAATCTGTTTTTTCAAACTTCCGTACAACCAAACAGTTGAAGTAATCGTGCTGATTGACATTCCACGTGCAATGGCGACTTTTCGTGAACAGATTTCACTCTTAATTTGTTTTACAATCAGCAGACTTAGGGTAGTTTCATCACTTGCAAAAACCATGCCACCGAGAAGAAGTCTTGACACCTTACAAAGAATGAGGGCTATAGCGTGGGTTGAAAGTGGTTTATCTGTCCGAGAGGTTGCTAGACGGCTTGCAGTGTCACACTCTACTATCCAAAGAATTTTGGAGAGATTTCAGGCCACAGGAAGTATGGAGGATCGCCACCGGCCAGGTCGCCCTAGATGCACCAATAGACATGATGACCGGTACCTCTTGTTGTCAGCCCTGCGCCATCGAACAGTGACTTCTTCCACTCCAAGATGTCAGCTGAGACAAACTGTAAATGTTAATTTCAGTCAAAGCACCATTCGCAGACGTTTACATGAATTTGGACTGGCTGCTCGACGTCCTGCAGTCAGAATCCCTCTTTCTCCTGCTCATCGCAGAGCCCGTGTTGCTTGGTGTCGCGAGCACATCCGATGGACAAGTCAACAATGGAGTCAAGTTCTCTTCACTGATGAATCTCGCTTCACTGTGTCATTCAATGATGGCAGGATTCGAGTTTGGAGACGACCATGAGAGCGATTTACTGATGACACAATTCAAGAGGTGGATCGTTATGGTAGGGGTTCTGTCATGGCCTGGGGAAGCTTCTACAGACACGGCAGGACCCCACTCTACATCATCCAAGGGAACTTGACCGGCCCAAGATACCAGAACGAAATCTTGAGACCAATTGTTCAGCCTGCTCTGGAGGCCATAGGTGGTAATGCCATCCTCCAAGATGATAACGCTCGACCCCATCGAGCTCGTGTGATGAATGAGTTTATTCAGCAACATGGGATCATCAGGATGGCGTGGCCAGCTCATTCACCTGACCTTTCTCCAATTGAGCCCCTCTGGGATGTCCTTGGTCGAAGATTGTCAACAAATCACCCCCTGCCAATGGATGTTGCACAGCTGACTGCATTTCTGCTTCAGGAATGGCAAGCTGTTCCTCAGGATACTCTTCGGATCCTTGTGGACTCGATGCGTCTACGCTGTCTTGAATGCCTTGCTGCAAACGGTGGTCATACCCGATTTTGAAATGTCTATTAGTCCAATATCTATTGTTTGACTTTTGAAAAGGTGGGTGACACACTTCACAGCTTCATTGTGTTTGAATGTGTGTTTCCATTTCTTTACGTGACATGTCAATTTGGTATTCAATACATGCCGTTTTGGCTGATACCAATTACGTTTATATCAGATTTGTCTTATGGTTTCAACCAAGGTTTTTCTAAGTGGCCCTTGACTTTTGACGAGTAGTATATAATTATTTTCATTATCTCAGTTTTGTGTTGATTGACTTTATATGTTTATCACGATTAAGATTTGTTACACTGAAAAAGGAAGACCAATATATTTGTTTATCCTTAACTGTACTCGTTAGCTCATGCAGTGGCGGATCTACATTTTGAGAGCCCAGAAGCTTGAACTCTTAAAGGGATTCCTACTATGAAAAAAAAGTGTTGGAGAATATGAAAGAAGCGTATCATAGAGTAAATTGGACTTGAGGGCCCCTAATCTCAACCTTCTGAGGTCGTGTAGCTGTTAATGCTGATTCTTGTTTAGGTAATACAGAACTGTACAATTATTATGTATTAAGATATTTAATAATTTACAGATTCATTATTAGCGAAGTTGTTAACAATTTTTTGTGTATGACATGGTTCGCGTCAGCTAGGATCTTCACTGTGACAGACGTGGCCAGTTGGCCGTGTAACATCATCATCTTGAGCTCATTACATAGTATGGAGCTATGGCGTCACTATATGGGGCCTGGGTATCGAGGGCGTGACAAGCTGGGTAACACCACTGGGGCGTGGGCACCTGTCTATAAAAAAATGTTAGTGACGCCACTGGCATGGGCCCGTCATGCAGCTTGGTCCTTGATAATACGTAATTGGATGGTCGATATTGTTGATAAATCATTTAATGCTTGTGCATTGAGTGTGGGTCATTGGTATTGAGGAATGTTATTATCACCACTGTTGCAAACGTGATTGTTGAATACTGTGTGCACTGTCACTCACCACACAGCTCACGTACGAGTCATGGATGTCAATAAAGGTTGTAAACGCCTGGAACAGTTCGATACTGTTTATTACGTTACAACACACAACGAAGTCACGATGACATCAACAAAGACACAATTCATGATAACTCAAATGCATCTGGCATACAAATTCTCCACCTGTCTCAAACTCCTCAAAGACTGCACAACACGGCAGTTATATTAATTATGGCCTTACAAATCTCTACATGTCTCAAACTCCTCAAAGACTGCACAACACGGCAGTTATATTAATTATGGCCTTACAAATCTCTACATGTCTCAAACTCCTCAAAGACTGCACAACACGGCAGTTATATTAATTATGGCCTTACAAATCTCTATATGTCTCAAACTCCTCAAAGACTGCACAACACGGCAGTTATATTAATTATGGCCTTACAAATCTCTACATGTCTCAAACTCCTCAAAGACTGCACAACACGGCAGTTATATTAATTATGGCCTTACAAATCTCTATATGTCTCAAACTCCTCAAAGACTGCACAACACGGCAGTTATATTAATTATGGCCTTACAAATCTCTATATGTCTCAAACTCCTCAAAGACTGCACAACACGGCAGTTATATTAATTATGGCCTTACAAATCTCTACATGTCTCAAACTCCTCAAAGACTGCACAACACGGCAGTTATATTAATTATGGCCTTACAAATCTCTACATGTCTCAAACTCCTCAAAGACTGCACAACACGGCAGTTATATTAATTATGGCCTTACACATTTCTACAGCCCTGATCAGGCATTCCCTTAGGAAAACACCGCCATACACTTAGAAAACACAGGGCTTGCGACCACACCGGTCTACGCCCAAAAACACACTCTTCTGACAGCACACTCACAGGGCACACCCTGTGAACCCCTGTCATGAGACTCAGTTGTTTTTTTAGAACACCACTCACAATACATGCCGCTTAGCCGCGAGAGCTAATCACCCCCGGCTCAAAACACTACAAGATAAATATATCTCAACACTAGAGATAAACAGCGTTCTTCACGCTTTTCTTGTACTCTGTCTCATGACTCTAGGAGAAGATATTTTTAACAAATCGATTCCTAATCGGCAAGCAAGTACCATAATTCAAAAATTCAATCTGTCCCACAACATACTAAGATTTTCTTCCCTTTGACCTTAACATTTACACCGCCCCTGGGGAAAAAAATGATTCTATCATTTTTTCTAAAACAGTTACATCAACAAAAAATCAAGGGAGAGCAAAACTCTAATACATACCTACAAAAATTAACTTATGTTAAGGGAAAAGAATATACCTACATAAAATATCAACATTAAATGAAAAAAATAGAAAATGGAGCATCCAACGTAATCGTCTAAGTACATCAGAATTAATCTAATACAAAACCAAGTTACGTATATTGGACCCAAATGAAAACAGGAAACAATCAATAGCAAGAGAAAGGACAAGATCAAGCAAAAGAAGAATGATCTATAATGCAGTAAAGTAAGAAATCAGAATATGAGTGGGGAAAAAAAAAATACCACGTGTTAACAATTAAGTCAAACAACTCTACACATATAAAATAAATACCACCATTACATCTGGATACATTATATCACACCATGTAATTAACTTAACAATACAAAGAATAAAAGTATAAGTGTCGAAAGAAGAAGAAGTGCACAAATAGAAACAAGTGAAGCGAATATGACACATGGGAGCATAAACAAGACATTAACCAATACCGAAAAGATAACAGAAAAGATGGAACGAAATGAAGAATAACCGGCAAAGGCAGACAGAAAGCAAAGACACGAATGAAGAGAAAGTCAATAACAATACATACTAATAACAGTCTCAATCAAACAAGGTATTGTAATCAATAAATACAATCATAACAGAAAAGCATCGAAGAAAGAAAAAAAATTAATGTATATATGTATACAAAACATAGAAGAAAGCTATAACTAAATACAGCATAATAAGTAATTTAACTAAGTTAAAATTATTCATAACTAACAATAAATTGATCTAGACATCACGCAAACAAAAAATGTTAACGCTATCAAAAAGTTTTGGCTGACGTATAGTCACGCGATAGATAAAGAATACATCATAATATCAACAAACAACAAAAAAAAAAAAACTTATTAGAGAACCAATGTCAATGCACACAATCAACCATAACGCACAGTCAAGCGTTGGGACCAGAAAAATTATTAAATGTTTGAAAACAAAAAAATCAATTTTTCCCAAAAAAGTACAATGTAAAAATATTTCGCAACGATAAGTTACACCGAATAGCATTTCATATTTAAGTAAATTAGAGCTATAATTAATAAACTAATAAAGAAATTATTTCCAACAAAATTAATTGACATTTAAAAAAAAAAATCTCTATCTCTATGTAAACACCAATCAATACACGTACGTTCTTTTTTTTTTCTCTTTTTTTTTTCTTCTAAAAAATACGTCATAGAAAAATCACATGGACAACATACTGTTAACTACATACAAAGTTATAAATATATAAGTACAACATAATTTAAATAGAGTATGTGATATAATTATCTGTCTAGATTCAGGTATCGTTCTAGAAAAATCAGTGTTTCGGACTACATTATCAAATTCAAATACAAAATTTTCAATAATACAATCAAGTAACGTTTCCAAAATTACATTTAACTGTAATGTTTACTGTTTATTATCAGAGTGTACTAATATATTAACCAATTATGGGAACAACACTCGAGAAAAAAGTTAACCAGAGACTTCTCTGAAGATGACTACCGCACCATATTAACTAATGAGTTTGTGCATTGGCTGGCAATCTCATCATGTAAAAAAAAAAAAAAAAAAAAAATTATCTCAAAAAACACAGCTGCAAAAATTCCAAGTTCAACACAGTAGTACAAAAATAAATAATATGGACCAAATATACATAGTCTTATGACTTAAATGTGGAGATATCATAATCCACCGCTTACATCATCAGGTTAAGAATAAGTCGGTACAAACTGTTATGTTACACATTATTTCAATCATAACACGTACAATATTCATCAAAATACAATAATATAAGAATCACAAGAAAAATCTAATAATAAGACATCAGAACATCTTCATAAGAAAACACATGATATTCGAATACAATCGCATAAAATACTATGCTATACAATACAATAATATTTACTGTTCAAAAAAAAAACTTAAACAAAAAAAAAAAAAAAAAAAAATCTCCAGCGGACTTGTAAACATGTCATCACGCCAACAAGTAACATATCCCTTGCGTAGTTAGCACGGCGACAGGTTCCGCTTGAACAGCTACACCTGAGCGCGAAGGCGACCTACTTTCTTGACAGCTACCGTAAACATGGGGAGCGCTGAGTTTTACCGTAAAGCTGTGAATAAATACAAATGAAAATATCCCTTTTAATCACTTGTGAGATTTAATTAGGGTAAACGGAAATTCAATCACACGATTACCCAACTCTGTGGCTGTGAACCTCTGGTTTCTTCACGACACCATCAACTCTTCCATCATCACTGGTACTCAACATGGGATGCTTAGGAACAACCTGACAATAACTGGAGGTCGTCCCTGCTGTATTCTGTAATAAACTTTTACACTTAACACAACGAGATGCTATCTCGACATCAAAATTAGAATAAGCAGTACCATTCAATAGACGATTATTATTCTTATTACCCTGCTTATAAAACATCTTAAGCTTCCGCTGAGGAAAGTCACTCTGGCGATGTGAAGTGAAATTTGGGAATTCATTCTGTTTATAAAAAACATTGCCATTTCCTCTATTGTGATCATTGTTATTTTTATGAATCAAGTTAGCATTGTTTTTATTACTCTTTTTTCCTTTGACATATATATCTATCAAATGGGCCTTGTTTTCTTTCCAGAAAAATTACTGTAAGACTCTTTAGTTTTTCCAAAAATTCTTACATTCAAAATTGTTTGATCTGTTAAATTGCCTCTTATATCTTTGAGGACAAAAATTATTATTTGCTGAATTCCCTTTGTACTTTTCGACCTCAGGGTTATTTCTCTTATGAAGACTGTTTTTATTTTTCTCTGTTGGAATATGCTTACTAATTGCGTCAAACTGACTGAGCTGAGTTTGACAAGTAGTAGGACTGACAGTATCTTTATTGCTCTGCACATTATGGTCCTCCTTTTTAGGACGGGTGTTAATAGTTTTATTTTCTGCTGTCAACCTATGAAAATTTCCATCAGCAGATAAATGTTTGCTCTTAAGAGTTTTGACCCGAATTTTATGACCTTTCTTTTCATGATCAACTGTTTCTGTAGACTTATCTTGGTTATTCTGACGCCAAGAATCAGCATTAACAGCAATGTTGTCATAAATTCATGTGAAATTATATTTCCCACGAAAGGATCGTTGTCCATTTTGTCTGACCTGTCTGTCAGCAAAAAGTGTATGTGGCTGACTTTTTGCAGTAGTGGCTTGTTGAAAAACAATTTTCTGTCTATCGCTGTCAACATGCACAGTAGAACACCTGTTCTTGTCTAAGAAAAAATCAAGAAGACCATCTACTCTCCTTCTAAGATTTGTTATTTCAACCTGTTTATGTGAAATTTCATCACTAAGCTTCTTATTCAAATTCTGAATTCTAGCCATCTTCTCTTTCTCAGCCTTTAACTCTTTTAATCTCTTTTCCTCATTGACTTCTTTATTTGTTCTCCTCTGTGTCAACTCTATCTGTAGTGCCTTGGTTTCACTATCCTGGCTATTTATAAGCTCAATAACCCTTTCTGGTAATACCGCATTCTTTTCTTTAAGTTGGCGACCGAGGACAATGTTATAGTTTAATAGACCAACAAGTGTTTTATTATAGGACTTTTCAAGTTGCCTCTTATCTTCCAACTGAGTTTTCAACTCTTTGATTTCGCTTACTGCAGACTTCAAACTTGCGTGCACCCCAGCAAGTTCCGAGTTTGATTTATCCAAATCATCTGTGAGCTTAGCCAATTTTTTCTGAAGTTTACTCTCTTCAGCAATATTCTTTGAACACTTTTTTCTTTCCTGTCTGTTGACTCTTACTTCCTCATCTTCTAACTTTTTTTCCCTGATTGTCAGAGATGCCGTAGAAAATTAACGTGTGTATATTTCTTACTATATGATCATGTTTAACATTCATATAGTGGTATGCAAATGAACGAAGGTAAGTTAATAACCATGCCAAATCCTCTGCCATTCTTAAATGAGGATGAGACTGAAAATTGTCCCTAGCAAAATATCTTAGGGCTCTTGACACATTAATCAAAAATTTGTCCATTACTTCGGCTTCAAGGGCTGGGCCTGTAAAATTATCATCATCTCTAGCTTCCTTCAATAAATATTCCAATATAGGCATCATATCATCAGGATCCCTATCAATATCTAGATCCATAGTGACTTATCTATCGAGTTCACTGTATATGTAATCACCTATACATATTATTGAGGTTGGACAATTACCTTTCCAGCTCACAAAGCTAACTATTTGTCAAGAAATGAGATTATTTCTCAATTCTGTATCACCAATTCCTTTTTCTTATTGTACCTTTTTTCAAGTCATATCATTATCAGGAAAGTCTATATATGTCGTAAAGCCATAAATTACTCATGCATCAAATCCTATAATCTATCGATATAGATATCGACAATAACAACAACAGATATCAATAGAATAGGTAATGTGAAATTCAGGAAGACTCGACGGCATACATGAAGCAACACAATTCACACAATATAAACCACTTATCTTCTGAAAATGACCCTGATCCTTTCCGCCAAGACACTGGATATCACAAAGATTTCAGATAAAACACTCCACTGCGGGAAGGCACAGGAACTTCTTTTCCCCCAGGTACTCGCTTCAATATGATGTGTGCTCAACAATGCACAACATGACAGGAACCGATATACAGCATACACCGCAAGTCTTGACTCCTCTGTAGTCGTAGATGTACACGGCACACCGTGTATCATGACATCTTGAACTTGAGATCGTGATAACTGGCACAGGTAAGCCGATTATCGCAGGAATCAGTCACAACCGTACAAATGTTGGTAGAAATAGTGTTACAGTGTACTTGAACTTTCGTGACCACTGCAGACGTTGTTTTGGTCTACAGGCATGAAATACTAGCACGGATGAGGCGTGCGTGCTTTCTTAACTGCGCCACTCAGGCAAAACGCTAACCAGGTCAAGATTTCTGAAGCACATGATATTTAGGCCACGCCTACACAAGGCTATTTTATGAATTCGTTGAGTTCTCGTAGTAATAATTTTCAACGCGAATGTTCCGTGGATGTTACGACCCGTTGGTTTGGTCCACCAACTGATAATAATACGTAATTTGGATGGTCGATATTGTTGATAAATCATTTATGCTTGTGCATTGAGTGTGGGTCATTGGTATTGAGGAATGTTATTATCACCACTGTTGCAAACGTGATTGTTGAATACTGTGTGCACTGTCACTCACCACACACACAGCTCACGTACGAGTCATGGATGTCAATAAAGGTTGTAAACGCCTGGAACAGTTCGATACTGTTTATTACGTTACAACACACAACGAAGTCACGATGACATCAACAAAGACACAATTCATGATAACTCAAATGCATCTGGCATACAAATTCTCCACCTGTCTCAAACTCCTCAAAGACTGCACAACACGGCAGTTATATTAATTATGGCCTTACAAATCTCTACATGTCTCAAACTCCTCAAAGACTGCACAACACGGCAGTTATATTAATTATGGCCTTACAAATCTCTACATGTCTCAAACTCCTCAAAGACTGCACAACACGGCACTTATATTAATTATGGCCTTACAAATCTCTACATGTCTCAAACTCCTCAAAGACTGCACAACACGGCAGTTATATTAATTATGGCCTTACAAATCTCTACATGTCTCAAACTCCTCAAAGACTGCACAACACGGCAGTTATATTAATTATGGCCTTACAAATCTCTACATGTCTCAAACTCCTCAAAGACTGCACAACACGGCAGTTATATTAATTATGGCCTTACAAATCTCTACATGTCTCAAACTCCTCAAAGACTGCACAACACGGCAGTTATATTAATTATGGCCTTACAAATCTCTACATGTCTCAAACTCCTCAAAGACTGCACAACACGGCAGTTATATTAATTATGGCCTTACAAATCTCTACATGTCTCAAACTCCTCAAAGACTGCACAACACGGCAGTTATATTAATTATGGCCTTACACATTTCTACAGCCCTGATCAGGCATTCCCTTAGGAAAACACCGCCATACACTTAGAAAACACAGGGCTTGCGACCACACCGGTCTACGCCCAAAAACACACTCTTCTGACAGCACACTCACAGGGCACACCCTGTGAACCCCTGTCATGAGACTCAGTTGTTTTTAGAACACCACTCACAATACATGCCGCTTAGCCGCGAGAGCTAATCACCCCCGGCTCAAAACACTACAAGATAAATATATCTCAACACTAGAGATAAACAGCGTTCTTCACGCTTTTCTTGTACTCTGTCTCATGACTCTAGGAGAAGATATTTTTAACAAATCGATTCCTAATCGGCAAGCAAGTACCATAATTCAAAAATTCAATCTGTCCCACAACATACTAAGATTTTCTTCCCTTTGACCTTAACCCCGCACGATCTTCTTCTTTGGTCCTTGGTCGCTGACTGACAAAGTCATTAGTGACTATCACGTCTGGTGGCGTCTTATAGGACAGCAACAAATTGTTTCCAATTTGGTCCTTGGTCGCTGACAGACACAGCAATCAATGACCATCACGCCTAGTGGCGTCTTGAAAGGTAGCAATAATCTGTTTCCACTCTGGTCCTTGGTCACTGACAGACAAAGCAATCAATGACCATCACGCCTAGTGGCGTCTTGAAAGGTAGCAATAATCTGTTTCCACTCTGGTCCTTGGTCACTGACAGACAAAGCAATCAATGACCATCAAGCCTAGTGGCGTCTTGAAAGGTAGCAATAAACTGTTTCCACTTTGGTCCTTGGTAGCTGACATACAAAGCAATCAGTGACCATCAAGCCTAGTGGCGTCTTGAAAGGTAGCAATAAACTGTCTCCACTTTGCTCGGTCGACAGCCACCATTCGTGTGGTGCCACAGCTCTGGTTCATGATTATCATCTTTGCCTGCATGGTTCTCTGACAAGTGGCTTTTGACCGTCCTTGCTTTCGCTTCCCTTTTTGGAAGAACTACACAGCGCCAGTGTGATATTAAGTCAAATGGAGTGTGTCTTCCATTTGCTTAACGTCAAAATCTGGAATATACTTTTTTCTTTTTCACTCAAATATCTTTTCACCCCACCCCCCCCCCCCCACCCCCCCCCCCCCCCCCCAAAAAAAAAAAAATTTCGACTGAGTATCTGACATGTAGCAAGTTTTCGAAATGTCTATGAGCACTGGTGCATTCGATATTTTTTAAAACCATGTAATTATGTCTATTTGTACATATGTGTATGCACACAGTAGCGTAACTCGGGTTAGGCAGTTGGGGAGGGAAACCTGAGGCCTGTAAACAGTAAATTAATATGAAACAAATATAAAGGTATGTTATCAGGCACTCGCAGGAAATAAAGAAGTAGAACACCAGACAACAGAAAAACAACAGACATGAGTGGCTTACCCAGGATTTGAACACTGGACCTTCCGTGCGACAACCCCGCCTAGCCATGCAAGCGAATCGCACTATCCGCTCTGCCATCTACGCATCATCAAAAATGATGTTTCAATGGCAGGTCAATAGTGCGAACCACAATACACGACACCAGAAGTCCTCCATGGGCAGTTCAGCCTATTAATGACGCAATCACTTCTGTTGTATTTCTATCAAGCAGTATAGGCCGAATCCAACAAGACCCTTAGGACCTTAATACTGTGTCCAGTAAATGATAGTAGACTAGAACAGTGAGAACAGGATAGTGGGTAGGTTTGGTATTGTACAAACATTTATTACAAATAAGGGAGGGAAACCTGAGGCCTGTAAACAGTAAATTAATATGAAACAAATATAAAGGTATGTTATCAGGCACTCGCAGGAAATAAAGAAGTAGAACACCAGACAACAGAAAAACAACAGACATGAGTGGCTTACCCAGGATTTGAACACTGGACCTTCCGTGCGACAACCCCGCCTAGCCATGCAAGCGAATCGCACTATCCGCTCTGCCATCTACGCATCATCAAAAATGATGTTTCAATGGCAGGTCAATAGTGCGAACCACAATACACGACACCAGAAGTCCTCCATGGGCAGTTCAGCCTATTAATGACGCAATCACTTCTGTTGTATTTCTATCAAGCAGTATAGGCCGAATCCAACAAGACCCTTAGGACCTTAATACTGTGTCCAGTAAATGATAGTAGACTAGAACAGTGAGAACAGGATAGTGGGTAGGTTTGGTATTGTACAAACATTTATTACAAATAAGGCCTGTAAACAGTAAATTAATATGAAACAAATATAAAGGTATGTTATCAGGCACTCGCAGGAAATAAAGAAGTAGAACACCAGACAACAGAAAAACAACAGACATGAGTGGCTTACCCAGGATTTGAACACTGGACCTTCCGTGCGACAACCCCGCCTAGCCATGCAAGCGAATCGCACTATCCGCTCTGCCATCTACGCATCATCAAAAAATGATGTTTTCAATGGCAGGTCAATAGTGCGAACCACAATACACGACACCAGAAGTCCTCCATGGGCAGTTCAGCCTATTAATGACGCAATCACTTCTGTTGTACTTCTATCAAGCAGTATAGGCCGAATCCAACAAGACCCTTAGGACCTTAATACTGTGTCCAGTAAATGATAGTAGACTAGAACAGTGAGAACAGGATAGTGGGTAGGTTTGGTATTGTACAAACATTTATTACAAATAAGGGAGGGAAACCTGAGGCCTGTAAACAGTAAATTAATATGAAACAAATATAAAGGTATGTTATCAGGCACTCGCAGGAAATAAAGAAGTAGAACACCAGACAACAGAAAAACAACAGACATGAGTGGCTTACCCAGGATTTGAACACTGGACCTTCCGTGCGACAACCCCGCCTAGCCATGCAAGCGAATCGCACTATCCGCTCTGCCATCTACGCATCATCAAAAATGATGTTTCAATGGCAGGTCAATAGTGCGAACCACAATACACGACACCAGAAGTCCTCCATGGGCAGTTCAGCCTATTAATGACGCAATCACTTCTGTTGTATTTCTATCAAGCAGTATAGGCCGAATCCAACAAGACCCTTAGGACCTTAATACTGTGTCCAGTAAATGATAGTAGACTAGAACAGTGAGAACAGGATAGTGGGTAGGTTTGGTATTGTACAAACATTTATTACAAATAAGGGAGGGAAACCTGAGGCCTGTAAACAGTAAATTAATATGAAACAAATATAAAGGTATGTTATCAGGCACTCGCAGGAAATAAAGAAGTAGAACACCAGACAACAGAAAAACAACAGACATGAGTGGCTTACCCAGGATTTGAACACTGGACCTTCCGTGCGACAACCCCGCCTAGCCATGCAAGCGAATCGCACTATCCGCTCTGCTATCTACGCATCATCAAAAATGATGTTTCAATGGCAGGTCAATAGTGGGAACCACAATACACGACACCAGAAGTCCTCCATGGGCAGTTCAGCCTATTAATGACGCAATCACTTCTGTTGTATTTCTATCAAGCAGTATAGGCCGAATCCAACAAGACCCTTAGGACCTTAATACTGTGTCCAGTAAATGATAGTAGACTAGAACAGTGAGAACAGGATAGTGGGTAGGTTTGGTATTGTACAAACATTTATTACAAATAAGGCCTGTAAACAGTAAATTAATATGAAACAAATATAAAGGTATGTTATCAGGCACTCGCAGGAAATAAAGAAGTAGAACACCAGACAACAGAAAAACAACAGACATGAGTGGCTTACCCAGGATTTGAACACTGGACCTTCCGTGCGACAACCCCGCCTAGCCATGCAAGCGAATCGCACTATCCGCTCTGCCATCTACGCATCATCAAAAATGATGTTTCAATGGCAGGTCAATAGTGCGAACCACAATACACGACACCAGAAGTCCTCCATGGGCAGTTCAGCCTATTAATGACGCAATCACTTCTGTTGTATTTCTATCAAGCAGTATAGGCCGAATCCAACAAGACCCTTAGGACCTTAATACTGTGTCCAGTAAATGATAGTAGACTAGAACAGTGAGAACAGGATAGTGGGTAGGTTTGGTATTGTACAAACATTTATTACAAATAAGGGAGGGAAACCTGAGGCCTGTAAACAGTAAATTAATATGAAACAAATATAAAGGTATGTTATCAGGCACTCGCAGGAAATAAAGAAGTAGAACACCAGACAACAGAAAAACAACAGACATGAGTGGCTTACCCAGGATTTGAACACTGGACCTTCCGTGCGACAACCCCGCCTAGCCATGCAAGCGAATCGCACTATCCGCTCTGCCATCTACGCATCATCAAAAATGATGTTTCAATGGCAGGTCAATAGTGCGAACCACAATACACGACACCAGAAGTCCTCCATGGGCAGTTCAGCCTATTAATGACGCAATCACTTCTGTTGTATTTCTATCAAGCAGTATAGGCCGAATCCAACAAGACCCTTAGGACCTTAATACTGTGTCCAGTAAATGATAGTAGACTAGAACAGTGAGAACAGGATAGTGGGTAGGTTTGGTATTGTACAAACATTTATTACAAATAAGGGAGGGAAACCTGAGGCCTGTAAACAGTAAATTAATATGAAACAAATATAAAGGTATGTTATCAGGCACTCGCAGGAAATAAAGAAGTAGAACACCAGACAACAGAAAAACAACAGACATGAGTGGCTTACCCAGGATTTTGAACACTGGACCTTCCGTGCGACAACCCCGCCTAGCCATGCAAGCGAATCGCATTCGCTTGCATGGCTAGGCGGGGTTGTCGCACGGAAGGTCCAGTGTTCAAATCCTGGGTAAGCCACTCATGTCTGTTGTTTTTCTGTTGTCTGGTGTTCTACTTCTTTATTTCCTGCGAGTGCCTGATAACATACCTTTATATTTGTTTCATATTAATTTACTGTTTACAGGCCTCAGGTTTCCCTCCCTTATTTGTAATAAATGTTTGTACAATACCAAACCTACCCACTATCCTGTTCTCACTGTTCTAGTCTACTATCATTTACTGGACACAGTATTAAGGTCCTAAGGGTCTTGTTGGATTCGGCCTATACTGCTTGATAGAAATACAACAGAAGTGATTGCGTCATTAATAGGCTGAACTGCCCATGGAGGACTTCTGGTGTCGTGTATTGTGGTTCGCACTATTGACCTGCCATTGAAACATCATTTTTGATGATGCGTAGATGGCAGAGCGGATAGTGCGATTCGCTTGCATGGCTAGGCGGGGTTGTCGCACGGAAGGTCCAGTGTTCAAATCCTGGGTAAGCCACTCATGTCTGTTGTTTTTCTGTTGTCTGGTGTTCTACTTCTTTATTTCCTGCGAGTGCCTGATAACATACCTTTATATTTGTTTCATATTAATTTACTGTTTACAGGCCTCAGGTTTCCCTCCCTTATTTGTAATAAATGTTTGTACAATACCAAACCTACCCACTATCCTGTTCACACTGTTCTAGTCTACTATCATTTACTGGACACAGTATTAAGGTCCTAAGGGTCTTGTTGGATTCGGCCTATACTGCTTGATAGAAATACAACAGAAGTGATTGCGTCATTAATAGGCTGAACTGCCCATGGAGGACTTCTGGTGTCGTGTATTGTGGTTCGCACTATTGACCTGCCATTGAAACATCATTTTTGATGATGCGTAGATGGCAGAGCGGATAGTGCGATTCGCTTGCATGGCTAGGCGGGGTTGTCGCACGGAAGGTCCAGTGTTCAAATCCTGGGTAAGCCACTCATATCTGTTGTTTTTCTGTTGTCTGGTGTTCTACTTCTTTATTTCCTGCGAGTGCCTGATAACATACCTTTATATTTGTTTCATATTAATTTAGGCAGTTGGGGTACGTGCCATAGGTGCTAAATTGAGGGGCGCCATTTTTATTGTTCAAAAGTGCAAATACTCCATTTCTCATTAATGAAAATTCCATTTAACTCTACTTAATATCATCTAAATTATTTTTAAGTATCATGTAAAATAAACAGTCAATTCTTTCGTTGTGTTAAAATGTTTTTTTTTCCTAAATACCAGCAACAGTTTGTTATATTTGTACTGGTATTTTTTTTTTTTTTTTTTTTTTTTTTAATTTCTTAAATGAAACGGCATTGGTAAAGTGAGAAATTCGTACGTAGCTACAGTTATAAAAATATATATTAGCAATAATATTCGTTTCATTTTTTAGCAATAAAATCGTATTTTGCTTTTATTATTTCTTAACCGGTATTATAAGGAGTAACCAGTTTGAGCGCTCTTATAAGAATTAGCCAGAATCGTAAATACAAGTTTTGAAGGGGCGCCATTGTCTTATTTACAGTGGCAGCCATTTACCCTAGTTACGTCACTGTATACACATTTGAACGGTCTATACAATTTGTTACCAGAAGTTCCTAATTTTAAACAAGTTTTGGGAATAATGGATCTAAAATTACCGTTAGATGGTTTGTGTTCCTGAGAAGTCTTAGGGAGATCTAAACAATTTGCTCTTTCGTGTATATTTGTATGAAAATGTGTATAATGGCATACTGGTTTCACTTAAGATCGTTGAGTGTCATTAAGTGTCAAATGAAAACACCTGTCACCTCGAACTGAGGATTATGCATACTAGTTAATAATTACTGATTCAGCTCAATTAATGACATTTTTTTGTAACTGAATTTATGATCTGTTGATGAAATAAACAAGAACTTTCAAAACACGACAGATGTTTATTATATTTTTTTCATTTAAAATGTTCTTTGGTAGACTTATGGACAACTAAGTGCCACGAGTATCAAATGATGCTTGCTCTCTCTCTCTCTCTGTCTCTCTCTATCTCTCTCTCTCTTTCTCTCTCTCTCGCTACATATATATATATATCTTTTTCTCATTCTCTCACTCTGTGTGTATGTGTGTGAGAGTGACTGATTAGCAGAGTAGTTTACGCATTAGCCGCCTGTCGCAGCGAAGGTACCAGTTTCCAGGATTAAAACCTGCTAGTGCCATGATTCAGTCTACCATGGAGTCAGTGGGTACCTGACTCTGCCATTGAGTTAAGGAAGACAAAGGCGTTAGTAAGGGAACACTTCAATTTTCTGTGGCAGCATCTGTTTTGAGACTATCTTTACTATGCCTCCATAATGAGGAAAATTCCAGTCTGTGAAATAGAATGGGCCCAGTTGATGCAGTCAACAGACGAGAAATATACTATGTTTAAAATGAATCCAGTTTTTACAATTTAATATTCAAAGACTTCGGTCATTGCTACCAGAAGCGTATCTACATTTTGGGGGCCCCGAAGCTTGATCTCCTGGACCGGCCCCTTTTATTTAAAAAAAGAAGGGGTAGTGGGAAAGAAACTTGTTATGGAGAAAACTGGACCTAGGGCCCTGAAGCTTCAGCTTCAATGGCCTCATAGCAGATCCGCCTCTGATTGCTATAACGAGAATAGAACATTTGTAAGCAAGAAGGACGGAAACATGTAACGAACCATTCACATGTAATCATAAGTACAGTTCAAACTGGAAATGGCGGACACACTCTGTATAGAAAACATGGAAGCAAAATAAAATCAACAATTACATGATTAACGACCATTGATATAAAAAAAACTGAAATAGTGATTGATATAAACATAATGAACAATCACTGATACACACAAAATCAACCATCTTTGATGAAAAATCAGTTATAAATCATTGATATAAACACAATGAACCAAAATAGAATAGAATTAATCAGTGATATAAACACAATCAACAATTCATGATATATAAGATGGGTCTGAGCATCAGTCTAAAGAAGACATGGGTCATGACACTCAAAGTGGGCAGTCCTGAGCAGATAACAATACAGAACCAGAAGCTGGAACAGACGTACACACTTACATACCTAGGATGCATAGTACCTAACACCAGACGGCGGAACAAGCAAACACATCAAGAAAAGAATGAATAAAGCGAGAACAGCCTTTGCTAGTCTCAACAACATCTGGAAGTCTTCCCAGTACAGCACAAACACCAAATTAAGACTGTATGAGAGCTGTGTACTTTCTGTGCTTCTCTATGGTGCAGAATGCTGGAGAGTAACAGAGAAGGAAATGTCGAAACTGTCCTCTTTCCACATAATCTGCCTAAGGAAAATTCACGGAATCTTTTGGCCGAATACCATCACCAACCAAGAACTACTTACTCGGAGTAACCACGATTCCATGCACATCATCATAGCCAGCAGACGCTGGAGTTGGGTTTGCCACGTCCTCAGAAGAGACCTTAGTGCCATAATAAGAACAGCTATGCTATGGACCCCTGAAGAAAAACGAAAGAGAGGCCGACCAAAAACAACTTGGCGGAGGAATGTGGAAGCTGAGATGCAAAGAATAAACCAGAGTTGGGGCACTGTACGAAGGATGGCCGCCGACAGAACAAAGTGGAAGCTGTTTGTTGCTGCCCTACAAGACGCCACCGGGCGTGATGGCTACTGACTGCTTTGACAGTTGGTGGCTAAGAATCAATGAAGAAGAAGTAAAAGAAGATGCAATCAATAGTCAGTTAATATAAAAATACTGACATATTTGTCGTATCGTGACATCTTGTGCAACTACAACAGCAGTTGTCGCTGGGGATGGCCTATGGATTGTGATTTAGAAGGTCTCCAGATATTGGCTCGTTAAGAAAGAAAGAGACCTATTTGAGACAAGGACAAGAAGAAGAGAAGCAGAGAGCTCTCCACTAGATAGTGTTTTGTAATAAATTATGGAAACTGTTCTATTTCCCCTCGACCTTTGCTTCTGCCTTCACATCTTGATAAAAAAGAGCCCCCACCTCCTAAATGAAGGATGTATCTATATGAATACCCCTAACACAGACAGCACGAGTGATATATTAAAAAACTAGATAATGATCTAAGCGGCTATTCGGTTTATTAGTTAATTATAGTTTATTAGTTATATATATATATACGTACAGATATAGGGTTAGTAAAAAAAAAAGTGATGATAATGAAAGACTATTCACACACAGATGTGATGACATATATTAAGTGTTATCACACTGATTTGCAATCTACATTGTCTATGGGTCTCTCCACTTTCCTCCACTTTATGATTAAACACAGGTATGCATTGACTGCCCAATGTAGGTATATGGTATGTCGTGTGGGTTATCTCCACGACGAGAACTTACTGACGAAAATCTTTGTAGTAATGAGAACTTTGACGATATACAGTCCTTCAATATTTGGAAGTCTCTCTAGCGTTGACAAACCGTTGACTGTTGTTTCAGCAAAATATCTGCTGTCTGATCTTGAAAAGGCACTGACTAGACTGGAACTCTTCATGAAATGATCTTCTGGTAACAAGTGTGTTTTGTGCAATAAAGCTGGTCTGGGTGAACGTTTGGTTTGATTTGATTTTAAGGACTATCTTCATTGCACACGGACAACTCCATCAGTGCTCCGATCTCCCCCCTTAGATAACACTACGAGGATCTCAGTACAGTGCACGAATTCCGTAGCACCGGCGAGAATCCAAGTGTGTGTAAATAAGAATCACACATTCTTCAAATATTTTTGTGGTGGGTAGGTTTCAAATTTTGCCACGGCAGCGGCCTGAAAGGCCTACTCTTTACGATTTCCAATTGCTAGGGGATTTTTAACGTTTGCAACGTGAACACAGGACGTCCTATTTTCTTCTCCCTTATCCGAGAAGGTTAGGTATCCCTACTCAGGAGACCAGAGGGAGTATGGTATCATTAGGACCACTTGTTCTGTATTCAATTTCCATAAATTACATTCTGTAATCTTGATTCATAAAATACGATTCTGAGTGAGTTTAACTTGCTACATAAAGGAGAATCAACTTGAGCGTGCTTTAACTTGACTCAGGTGGTAAGCTGCTGAGTGAGCTGATGTCTGTATATGCGAATCAACTTGTCTTGAATCGGCGTAAAACTAAAACTCTGCTGATTTATTACGCATAAGGAAGAGAAACCCGAGGCCTGTAAACAGTAAATAAATATTAGACAAACATAAAGGTATGTTTTCAGGCACTCGTAAGAAATAAAGAAGTAGAAAACTAGACAGCAGAAAAACTACAGACGTGAGTGGCTTACCCAGGACTCGAACCCAGGACCCTCCGTGCGACAACCTTGCATAGCTATGCAAGCGAATCACACTATCCTCCCTGCCATCTAGGCATCACCAAAATATGATGCTTCGATGACCGGTCCTTAGTGCGACCAGCAACACATAACACCGGAAATTTACCATGGGCAGTCCAGCCTATTAATGACGCAATCTACTCTGTTGTTCCCTTATTATACAGTATAGGTCAGACTACACAAGACAAAGACCTTAATACTGTGTCTAGTAAATGATAGAAGACTAAGAACAGTTTTTGGTATTGTATAAACATTTATAACACATAAGGAAGGGAAACCCGAGGCCTGTAAACAGTAAATAAATATTAGACAAACATAAAGAAATGTTCCACTCAAGTCTGTTGTTTTTCTGTTGTCTAGTTTTCTACTTCTTTATTTCTTACGAGTGTCTGAAAACATACCTTTATGTTTGTCTAATAATTAATTTACTGATTTATTACGTTAGCATGCACGTTGTCACTTATCTTCGTTTAGTGTCGGAGTACGGGAAAACGAGTTGAGAGTTTGTCATTGACGGTAGACCCCAGGAAAGCTAGAGCAGGATCAAAGGAATATGGACAGTTGGTACTTCCAACTTCCTACAGAGAAGAAGTGATGGCACAAGCACATGTTGTACCAGACGGTGGACACAAGAGGAATGGAACCACCCGACAAAGGACATCGGAAAAATTTTACTGGCGCCAAGTAGCTGCTGATATTGCACAATTTGTGGGGGCCTGTGAAAAATGTAGCAAGGTACATTCCCCAAGTTGGGAAATAATAATCAGTTACAAGCCAAGCATTCTGAAAAATGTGGGCCTAAAAATAAAAAGGGAAACAAAAATAATAAGGTAGACACAGAGGACTGGTATTCACCTTCCCACAACCTGTCTTCCCCAAAAATATGTAGATTGGCAACTCTGCTTATGGCACCCAGAGACAACAGTAACACAGACCAGTCATCCCAGGCTAAATTTGAAGTCGCATTCAGGGAGCTTACTGACATTGACATTGAAGATGATCCGCCCAATTTGAAACCGAAACTCAATGTTAACAATAGAAAAGTGGGGAGTGGGCGGTTGAGCACTGAGGAAAATGTTCAACGCGCTTCACAATATGACTGTTAATTTAGCATTATAAGGGCACCGGTGACAGTGGTAGTAACCGACCCTACACAGTCCATGGGGAAGTATTGTACGGACCTTGGCTGGAGATTACCCACATACTATAGCAATGCACATGGAGGAATTTATTTCTGATGCAGAAATTCATTTCCCCACCTATTACATTATTTCACCAAAATTGTCGTTAGGCGGAGAAATCAGTTGGTGAATATGGCCTCCATTTGAGTGGCACATTATAGAATTATGTATGAATATTATTAAAGGGTGTTTCCAAATTCAAGTCAAGCTGGAACGCAGACCAATTGTTGACAGTGAACATTTCGGAAGAGTATAATGCATCCCTAGGTTGCCTTTTTGAATTAAAGATATTCCGAGTGTTTTTCCATGCTGATAAGAGAATTATTGGATCCCCTGCATAACTCTGCCATCACCATTTTATAGATTCTACCCTCATAACTATTGCAAACTTGAGGGAGGTCTAGAGCTTCTGGACAGGTCATGAGACAAACTCAGGAAAAGTAATGGAGAAGAAGTGATTTATTATCAGCATTAGACAAGCATTAACACTTGCAGCTGTTCAGTAACTTAGCTGAAATAGATTCTTGGATTGCAGAGGTCTGAGGCAACTTTCGTTAGTAGTGCTTACTTTGAATTGACCCACCTGCATAAATCCATGATCAAAATAAAGGCAGAGTAAAGTCAGGTTGACTTAATTTAATCGTGATTGTCATACAGATATTGAAAGTTGCATTAGCGATGCAAGCTTTTCTAACGGGGGACATTATGTCGTAATATGGATCTGTATGGACAACACGCGAAAATATTGTCTCGTTCATTACCTCTATCTCACTTATATAAAAGGTCATTATTTATAAAGTCAAAAATAAGATAGAAAATAAAATTTGAGTCCAGCGTCTTCTTCCCCACGCCGCCAGCCTATAGGTTTTGATAAGCCTAATAGCCGAATGGAATTCGTCCTTAAGATTAAATGTAACACTTTTGCAAGGTCAAGTAGTTTTGCGAAGACGACAGAGTGAAGGAAACGGAGGGGATGGATAGAAAGACAGGACCTAAGGGACATCGTCTCGCGTTGATTTCAAAAAGCCAACTCGCGCGACATAGCCTTGGGCGATTTTCAAATTACGATACAAAACTAAAAAATGTTCGTTAATTGGGTCACGCAGACAGCATTAGCTATAAATAAATGACGTAATTCTAACGGACTACGGAAGATTCTCGTATTTTGTTTGAAAATAGTTGTAAAAGAAGTGAACAGGTGGCGGTTTCTAGATTTGAAAGACTAACATAGAGAAAAATATGGATTTATGAACCAAAATACATAGGGCCATAAAAATTATATATTCGGATGCCTTATGATCTCCTGAGCAAAAATATGGTGTCAGTTACACACTAGTACAATAAATAATCAAGATATTGGCAATAATACTATGTATTGTAAGACGGACTGACGAAAAAGGGTCAGGCCTGCTTTTTTTTTCCTAACATGTTTTGAAAAAAAGAAGCTTTTGGTAAAATAAGGACTAAAAGGTACCCCTGTAATTTGATTGGCTGTAGATTAAAGGAAGGCGAGATAGTATTGGTTGACCTAAAACTAAAAATATATTTGCAGGAGTAAACATAGTAATTTGGGATTTTTAAAAAAAAGTTTGATTCAAAATAAAGGTGTGCATGGTCCCATTGGCTAATGCATTATATATTATCGGAAACGTAGACTGCTCGTTGCCATTTTGAAAAATTTCCTCATGAACAAGGAGCGATGAGATCAGGCTTGTGCTTTTCAAACAAAGATAAAGCAGTCTGGACAGAAAAGCAGATCTAAAGTGTGCCATAATTGTATTGCTAGTCATCGTTCGCTTGTGTAAATTTCATTGAAATCTGTGGGTTTTTTGGTACTGGCGTTAATGTAATACCAAGCTCTTGGGAACTGTTCGATTCCTGACCCTGTTCGCTTATTTCGGACACACGCTGGTTGCCATTGCCTTTCAGGAAGTGTAACAGATTGTCCAGCGAACAGAGGGAACGATCTACTTGTGTTATTCTTTCAAGATAAGTGCCTGTTCTGCACCTGGCAGCTCAACCTATAAGAACTATATATATATGTGCAATAAAAACTGAGTATATTAAATAAAATTCTCAACCTTGTCAAACGAAAAAGACATAAACAATAGGGTGTGATGTTAGCCAACAACCTACCATCAAATACCAGTATCACCCTCCAGTAGAAAACTACAACTACACACATATATTATAATAACATTTGTATGTATGGACAGACGATCCATTGTGTTCATTGATTAATGTAAATACTTCCTTTAATTCCACTTTGATGGTCATTCCTGATTCAAAACAAAATAGAGTCAGGAAAATAAATTGTAAATTAACTTTACCTAAAATTCAACCACTGACTTACTTAAGAAAGTCTTTTAAAGTGTAGTTTGTATGTGATCGTCGTAGTACTGTTGTATTGTGTTGGATAATAAAATAGTTGTTTATATGTTTAGTTGGTTAATGCAACATTACACTACATATTCATAACCCTAGACATTAGACGTAGTCATCATACATTATAGTCAAGAATAGGTCTGTTTGAGTCGTAAGGTGGTAGCAGAAAGGTCTCCTGATAACTCAACCCAAAAATTGTTAGAATCAGGAACCTTCACAGCTGACCTCATGCAGTACACTAGAGAACATAACAACAACACTTCTTAACATCAAATCCACCACAGCCACTTCGTATGTCAAAGAGCTGTGATGTGCTTCCAGTATATTGGGCTGTTCCCTTCATGTCGTCATGGAATGATTTTATCATTTCCAGCATTTTAGAAGGATAGCCTATTTTCAGG
Organism: Oreohelix idahoensis; assembly: GCA_024509875.1. Taxonomy (NCBI): domain Eukaryota; kingdom Metazoa; phylum Mollusca; class Gastropoda; order Stylommatophora; family Oreohelicidae; genus Oreohelix; species Oreohelix idahoensis. The sequence continues at coordinate 228,873 of JAMPIV010006227.1, read as the reverse complement.
AGGATTTTGAAGAGTCCATCCCTACTAACCAGGTCAAATGTTTTTGTGAGGTCTATAAAGGCGATATACGAGGGGCGTTCAGAAAGTAATGCACCACATCGTTTTTCTCAGGAGCTGTTTATTCAAAAAGCATGAAATTTATACACAATATACATGGATATGTCATGTAAACATCGGTATTATTCAACATAATCCCCATCAAATTGTACGGCTTTATGCCAGCGCGAAACAAGTGCATGTATTCCTATCCCGTAACAGATTTTGTCTTGATCATGTAGCCATTTCTTCGCTGCACGAATCACTCCTTCATCATCTTCAAACCTTGTCCCACAGAATGCATCGTTAAGTGGACCAAATAGATGAAAATCAGAGGGTGCCAAATCGGGACTATAGGGTGGATGGGGTAGTACAGTCCAACCCAATTTGGTGATTGCTTCCCGTGTTGCCAGACTTGTGTGAGGTCGCGCATTGTCGTGAAGGAGAAGCAGGTCTGCTGGATTCTTGTGCGGCCGAACTCTGCGAAAACGTTGATTGTGTTTTTTCAATGTCTTAATGTAACCTTGCGAATTGATTGTCTCTCCTCTTGGCATAACGTTCACAAGAATCACACCTTCAATGTCCCAAAAGACAGTGATCATGATCTTTCCAGCTGAAGGAATTGCCTTGAATTTCTTTCTTCGTGGTGATTGCGGACGATGCCACTCCATTGACTGTCTTTTTGTCTCAGGTTCAAAATGATGTGCCCAGGTTTTGTCACCTGTAACGATCTTAGCCAAAAAGTTCTCTCCATCAGCATTGAAACGCTCCAACAATTCAGAAGAAATTGCTTTCTTTTGCAATCGGTGGTCATTTGTGAGACTTCGAGGAACCCATCTTGCGCAAACCTTAGAAAATCCGAGAGTTTTTATAACTGCATTTGCACTACCAATGCTGACTGACAGCTGTAAGGCCAATTGTTGAGTAGTGATTCACCTATCAGTAAGAATAATGCCCTCAGCGCATTTCAACATTTCTGCGTTGGTGGCTCTGGCAGTACGACCACAGCGCGGCCGATCAAGCAGCTCCGTATCTCCACTTCCTGATTCTTTGATTCTCTGAACCCAGCGACTGACAGTACTCCTGTCGACTGCAAAACTTCCATACACATCACATAGACGCTTGTGAATGTTCACAACAGGTTCCTTCTCTGCAACGAGAAATTCTATCACAATTCGCTGCTTATAACGCAAGTTGCTAACATGCTCCATTTCAACGGTTTAGCGCAGCCGTATTATTTGGCCGGTTGCAGTGCAATTTGGTGCACACAATTGGCACATGCCATATTTGAAGTCTGCAAAATTTCATGCTTCTATCTTCATTATTAGCTGAGAAAAACGATGTGGTGCATTACTTTCTGAATGCCCTTCGTATAAAGGCCTTTTCTGCTCTCTTGATTTTTTTTTAAGTTGGCGGAGAGAAAAGATCATGTCTGTTGTTATTGTGGTGAAGTGGGATGTTATAAATATGTATAGGGGACTTAGTGTACTGACTGAGATCAGCTGTGAAGGTATATATATCTAATAAGAGTAGTGTATGATATATAACCTTACTTGCTGCCACATATGTATACCTCAGTCAGAATTATTCTGGAATAGTGTGATGACTACGTTGTATGTCTAGGGTATGTGTATGATGAAGTGTAAGTCATAACAACAACAGACAGATAAACAATTTAATTTATTCCACCACACTTGACAACACTGTGACACTCACATACATATAACACTCTAAAGGATATCTTAAAGGAGTCACTGATAACTTTTCAAATAACAATATGTATTCATTGCTGTTATGAATGAATATGTGTCCTGATTCAAATACAAAGGGAACCAGGAATCACAATCAATTTTACTTACAAGTTATATGTACAGAATTTATCAATATGAATATTGTAATGACATATATTATTAAAAGTATCCTATGTGTGTCAGTTGTGTAGTAGTAATATGAGGTAATACTGGTTTTGTTTTGTTCAAGCTCTGTTGGTATTTGTCATCATGACTTCAATAGTTTGTCTTTATGGGAACTATTATTGGAGATGTTCTCAGTTCCTGATATTAACACAATTTAATTCCCCTCTTAATGTTATTTTTACAAGGTCATTTTAAGCTGGGGGTACATAATTTTGAGCTCAGCTGGCCACATCAGCTTATCTGGCGTGATGGCGGCAGGAAAAAACTCCTCTACTCGATTCTCCCCTGGGCTCTGGAGACACCTCACTGATAGCTAAATGGACCAAGGAGTATGCTGTCCGACTCTGGATTCAGCAAAGCTCTGACCAGGTGCTGCTCAATACCATCAAGACCACGGTCCCTGAAAACAAGAAGGATGTACCTTCTACTTCATAACTAACTTATACTCTCTTTTTACACTGATCACAACACATCACAAACATTGAGTTCAGAGCGTTAGGCCAACTGTCAGCTTCATCTGAAATACTTTATACCAGTATTAACCTCCTTAATGGTTACTACGCCTCTGCACTTCCAGCATTATTTCTGTCTAATCAATAATCTAGGTGTCAGTGTACTGTTTGGCCATTCAATGCAGTTTTACTTTCCTCCGACACCTTCTGTTCAGGCTGGAGCATATAGGCTTTACATCATGTTTGCTACTGAACTACACATATATACAGGCATAAATTAACAATTCACATTCAATTTTCATTAAAAGATACTGAATGTTTCAAGCTTACCACAATTCATGGAAACAAACACAGATACGTTGATTAGCAATGAATTCTGGCACAATTACTGGCACAAATTCCCATCTGCTTATGTTCCAGGCTTTTATTTAGCAAAAATATGAGCTGGCTTCAACGCACTGTTGCTTTATCAAGCTTATTTGACTAGTGGTCTCGAACTAACGCTCCTAAGTGAGTATATCAGCGAGTCTAGCCAATGGAGCCACGTTTCGACAAGTATTTGAAAAAATTTTAACTTCCTACGTCTCCCCTAACAACGAAAGATAGTATTTATAGCCCGACCAATCGTGGTTAGTCTTTCATTTGTTGCGCTCCAATCAATTTGGAGTTTACATGGTAGGCTATTTCTGTAACGTAAGGTTTTTTTCAAACACGTTATAAAAAAAATTTTATGAGCAGAAATGATTTCATGTTGTCAGGCATCCCCACTATTTTATTTTGGTTATAATTTATTAATTCCTGGACTATTTGCGTAACGTTTTACATATTCTTTGTCAGCAAGCCCTAAGGAACCCAAATATCCAAATTTAAAAGAGCTACGTGGCTGCGTTCAAAATATGCAATTTCTTCTACCTCCTGTTTCGAAGATGTGCTGTCTGGGTACTGTAATGTTTTCAAACGTAAACCCATCTATTGTCATCTTTCCTTATAAGCGTTTTTCAGGATTTTAAAACCTAACTCTGGGATGGGTAATGTATTTTATCACTGTCCGTCTGAAAAAAAAATTAGTGAAGGTGGCCCTACACGCGTGATAGTAGTAATTGTGTATCGCGCGACGCGTGTTTAATTTTGCATGCGTTCCTGATTTCATTCGCCCCTCTCTCTCTTTCTATGTGAGTCCATCTGTTCGTTCGTTTTGGTAACGTAATATAATTAATGTTAGGATTAATTTAGGTCATTACGCAGGGTGCCTCTCAATGTTTTTCCAAGAAATACAGCACACGTTTCATTGAAGAAAGCGGGTAATAATACAGTAAGCTTTTACTATCAACGTGAAAGCGTTACAATTTGCAGACGAAGCAGAAAACAAGGGGGATTTCGAGTACCTTCTTTGTGACAGCACTGTTATTTTACCATTGCTCTTTTCTTTATTAGAATTTATTTGTTAGGCTTCATATTTACCTAATAATTTATATATGTGGATTAGAATATTCCACGACACCTCCCCTCTTAAAACAGACATTATATGTCAGTCCTTTATTCTATATACACATAGAGAAATTTATTATTATTTCTGGGGTTTACGGTGATTCTCATCACACGGATGGCGGCTTAAAAAATCCGCTCCCAAATTGGTTTTTCCAGATATATACTCAATGCTAAAATTATATGGAGCCAAAAGTAAAGACCATCGGAGTAACCTGGAGTTCTCATGCCTAGCCTGTGCTAGAAATGATAAAGGTTTGTGGTCTGTTTGCAACTTAAAGGCCTTCCCATACAGATAAATATTGAATTTCTTTATTGCCCATATTACTGCAAGACATTCTTTTTCGCTAGTTGAGTAATTGATTTCAGCTTTATTCAATTTTCTGCTCGCATATGCCACTGGGCTTAATTCCCCATCCAATGCATCTGATTTCTGTAGTAGAGTTGCACCTAACCCAATATTACTTGCATCCGTCCTTACTATGAATTCTTAACTTAAGTCAGGTAATTTCAAAATGGGTTTACTTGTGAGCTTTTCCTTCAATTCTTGGTAAGTCATTTCACATTGTGGTGTCCATGTAATGCGATCTGGATGTCCTTTACGTGTCAAATCAGTTAACGGTGCACATATGGAATTAAAGTTTTTGATATACTTCTGGTAGAAACCACATAATGAGACAAAGGATCTCACGTCCTTCTTGGTTTGTGGTCTCGGGGCTTTCTGTAGTTTCTCTAAATTCTTTGGGTCAGGGGTCATGTTTCCCTGATAAACTGTGTGTCCCAAAAATTCCAATTCTTTACATCCAACGCAACATTTGGTTGGTCGGGCTGTTAAATTTGCCTCCCTAAGTCGATCAAACAGCATGTTCAGAGAGTCAATGTGTTCCTCAAATGTTTCTGTTGCTATAAGGATATCATCCATAAAATTTGTTATACAGGGATTATTCAGAGGATCCAATAATTTTCTCATCATTCTAGAGAAGACACTAGGCGCATTCTTCAATCCAAATGGCAATCTATTAAACTCATAGTGTCCTTCTGAGGTACTAAAAGCTAGGTATGGTCTAACCTCAGGCTTTACTGGAATCTGATAGTATCCTTTACTCAGATCCACTTTTGAGAAATATTTAGCTTTATTTAGCCTGGCAAACAGCTGATTTGTATCCGGCAATGGATCCACCTGTCCTTCTGTAATAGCATTCAGTCTCCTGTAATCTATACAGAGTCTATGTTCTCCAGAGGGCTTCCTTAAGAGTACAACACCGGAACTATACGAAGATTCACTGTGTGAAATAATTCCTTCCTTCAATAGATAGTCTATCTCTTCCTTCAAAGCTTTTTTCCTTAGCAAACGGAATCGAATATGGTTTCATACAGACAGGTGTGGGGTCTATCAGTTTCATATCATATTCCAATAGGTTTGTATGCCCTGGTCGGTCTGTTAACACCTCTGCATGATTATTTAGAACCTGTTGCACTCTCTCTTTCTGAGTTTTCGTTAAATGTGTACTGATTTTCACCTGTGCTGCTGTCTCACAGGGGTGTAATGGATACTCAAATGATGAAAGTGGTTCCTTTTTCATCTCCATGGCGATGGACAAGGTCAACAAGTGTGTCTCCTCCTGATGTTCTCTTTCCAAATATTTCTTCAGGAGATTCACATGATAGATTTTTTCTTTCCCCTTCTTATCTATCTTATAATTTGTTCTAGATACCTTCTCTAAAACTGTATATGGACCCTGCCATCCAATTTGTAACTTATTCTGACTCCCAGGCAAAAGAAGCAGTACTTTCTCTCCCACAGCCAAATTTCTGTCTTTCGCCTTCCTGTTATAATAGGCAGCATGTTTCTTCCTGGCTTGTTTCAAATTTTCATTGGCAAGTTTCCAACCAGTTTTTAAACGAGTGGTCAGCTCATTCACATATTGGTATGAAGATGTAATGTTTTCCTCTGCCTTTTCATCAGTCCACGTTCTTAGCAAAGCTACATATGGACCTTTAATTGTGTGGACCTATTTGTCCATGCACCGGTATGGTCTCTTCCACTTGAAGCTTTATAGTGATGATTTTTCCTCCCAGAGTTATCATTCACAAAACGACCGCTACCAATTTTTCTTTTGGGGCTTTCTCCCCACTTAAAATTCTTGATGAGAGATTTCCTCTCTACATCTTCTTCCTCCAGTTTGTTTAAGTCCGATTGAGGGATTGTCGGCTTATCCTGGGGTAAGACATCTGTTTGTACTCTCCGCATAGTGGCCATTGTAAAACAGTTAAGTGAAGCTTCTCCGTGAAAAGGGGCTTCCCATTCCATTTGGTCCACTTTATCAAATCTATATTTCTTTTTATTATCAGGCCTAATTTTGCCCCGTGGCGTGTCCAGGTCCTGATCCATGTTCCCACTTGTGGGTGTTCCCTCATGTGCTATGCTACACCTTTCTACAAAATTTTCAATGTCCCATCTTGCTTTGGGCCAATAATAATTGTGAGCCACCTTTTGAATGATGGTACCTATCTTCTCATGGTCCCCATCTGGTTTCACATGTAGGCTCCTTATTAAGTCTGCCCTATATCTTTTAGGAAGTACCAGCTGTCCTTGACCTTTGGATCTAGCTCCAGTCTTCCTATACATCAACTTGTTTTTCATGTAAAAATCTCCCTTGCCTGGAGTTGTATGACAAGTTGACAATTTTCTGAAACAAGGCTTGAGTGTTTTATCCCCAGCCTGTGCCTTCCTCATCTCTTCTGGAGTGGTATCCAACATAATATCCTCCTCCTGTCTTGAGGTCGACCTGACCTGAAGGGTTGCCATATACACAGGTTTCCTTCTACAATGGTCAGTGTCATGATTGTTCATCTGACAATTCTTACACCACCTTTTTCCTTGGTTGAAAGATTTTCTTTCATCATATTTCCTTTCATCGAATTGTGGGAATTTATTTTTATTTTCATACCGTGGCCTATCAGACTGGTGCTTACCTTTGTGTTGATCCCTAGGATCAAATTTATTAAAGTTCTGTGGTGCCCTAAAGTTATCCACTTGTTTCTTTTTATTACCTGTTACCTCTGCTTGAGCTGCTTGATACCTTTCAGCAACATTTAGCAACTCACCCAGCCTCTCTGCACCTTGTTCCATGAGAAACTTTCTCAGGTCTGGAGCCATGGACTCTCTTAGTTGCTCTATAAGGACCATTTCCTTAAGATCTTGGGTTTTCCCCAGAGAAGTCCATTTCTCCAAGTATGTCTCTATTCGCGCAGAGAACTGGTGATAGGTTTCACCTGACAGTAGTTTAGCATTCCTAAATTTTTTCCTATAAAATTCTGCATTCTTTTCATATCTTAACAAAAGAGCCTGCTTTAGCATGTCATAATTTTCCTGATCACCTCTGCTCATTTTTGCAAAAACTTCATAAGCTGCCCCACGAAGTCCCTGAGATAACTTTAAGCTCCACCTTTCTCTCTCTAACCCATACGTGGTAGCTAATAGCTCATACCTATTTATATAGCTCTCAATATCATCGTCTTTCTCAACAAAATGATCTAAATGAAAATTCATAGCTGAGGTTGAGGCTCCTTGGCTAGCAGTGGCATCAGAGGCAAAGGGACTGGCACCATTTTCAGGAGCATGGCCCTGAAACTCAAACTCCCTTAGTCGTAACTCATTGTTACGTACATTTATTACCTAAGGGGGTAGTCTTCGGTCCTGCCAAATGTACGCACCAGTTTTATGTAGTTATATTGTTTGTGCGTTCGATTGATTCACGCACTGACGTGCACAATGCTGTGTGAGTTGCTTTGGACGCACGTGTAACCTAGTTGAGTAGATTGTGACGTCATGATAGGGGCAGCTCGGACGACATTTTATGTCCGCAGTGTTATTATTTGATTCCTGGCAGATTTGAAGAAGCCAGCAGTTGTATTCGTATCTATTGGTCTTCATGGCGAAGCCAATAGTGGATGTCTGAAGTAAGTGTCGCCCCATTTCTTATGGCAAGTTTAATTATGTAAATTAAACTATCAGGCCGCTCCTATTAATGGTCTAGCGGGAATTCATCGGAGATGACATTCCTAGAATTGGACACACGGAGTCGATAGCCTTTGGAATCTTTTGTAGAGGGAGAATCCATATGTGGAATCAAGTTGATGAATATAGATATATGCTTCACATGTTTAATATGCCGTTTTACCTATGCCAAAGTCGTGGTATGGATACCGAGAGGTTAGCCAAGATGAAACACTAACTTGGTTGTATTGTTATATCTACCTTTTGTTTGGATTGGATATGCTATCCAAGAATTTTACAACAAAGTCTGGGATGCTTACAAGTATGATATAAATTATTGCTCCGTGAGAATGAATCCGTTTGCCTTAATAAACGTCCTTGGGAGAAGGTCAATGGACGTTAATTACCATGTCTGTTATATGAAATGGAAGTGATCCTTAGTCACTGGAATAAGAGAACTTAACTGTTAGAGAATCTACAACAACTTTTAACAGTGATATTAACATTTTAACGTATGATCTTCACATCTGTAACTATGATTGTCTTGTTCCACTTCGTTGGTGTCACGTCAATAAAATACATGTACAGTAAACACCGACTTGTGTGCTGCCAACACTTACCCAGTTCACCCAATGCAACGATACCTGTTGGAATGTTCGTTTGAAGAAGTTTATTGACATTTTGTTCGTATTCAACCATTCGCGTGATAAAATCAATACCATTACCATAAACGGACTCCAACAGAAAATGGTGTGCCAGCGTGGTTTGAAAATAATTATTTCAAAGGAACGAACGCAAGCCAAGAAATCGTTTGAAGATGGGATTTGTTCTTTCAAGGTGAAATCATCTTAAATTTGGAACATTGTAAAAATGAATCAGAATCAACTAACCGTTACCTCAAGGTCATCAATCAACCTCCAGGTCCAGTTGTACGGTGACTAACTGCACTTGGGATCACCTATTCCTCATTACGTGCGAGCTTGTGTTGAAAAAGCAGAACGAAGTATTTTATTCCTCCAGTACATACACGGGGACGAGGCACATTGGTTGTTCTTTCCGGCACGCGAGATGAGTATAGCGTGTTGTCGTTATACACTTTATTACATTTAGCTGTGCCTTTAATGTTCATATCTATATTTTCTATATTATTTGTTATGTGTTGTGTATTCTTTGCGGGAGGTTGGGAGGCAGATCTGACGAACGAGATCCATCTCGAAGTCAATTCGGGCTCTTCGTCAGACGTTCTGTAGGACATTATTTTGCAGACTTCCCGCAGTGGAATGTTCCTACGCGTGAGCGTAGAAGGATTCTAGGTCCACTGTGTTTGGTGGTCTGTAACACCTATCTGTTCTAGCTGTTTCGTCAAGTTTTACTTGTTGTTCTCATAGTTCTTTTTAATCGTACCTTATTTTCATGATGTATTTTGTTTGTGATTATTGTCCATCTCACCTTTCCTGTCGTTTAGTTTTTTACAAAACCATTGTTTTTACACTGTGTTGTCTATTGTCTTGTTAACTATCTGATCGTAGTTATCGTCGTATATTTTTACGATATTCTATTTTAGTTATACATTTTATTTTTTTTGATTTCTACGATTGTGTTCACCCGTCCATTTTATCATGTCGGTTATGTTTCTATTGTCTTTCTCGTTGTTCATTTCATGACATTTGATTACATAAATTTATTGATTAATAACATATTTAATAATTATATGATAACATTATACCGTTCTAAGGACAGGAACGAGGACCACTAGTTGTAGTAACACTTTTAAATAGTATTATTACATAATAATATTGAAATGGCTACCTTAGACTATTTCATTAAGCAAGCAAAAGCTCTTCAGATGGCTCCTGATGAAGCTAAAGCATTTGCACTGTCAGAATATAAGAAAGCTCAAGAAATAGAAGCTGATCAGAGAAGATTGGAAACTTTACGTTTGGAAAATTTGAAATTTGAGGCAGATCAAAAACGGATTGAGGCTGAGGAACATGGGAAGAATGAAATTTGAGGCAGATCAAAAGAGGATTGATAGCTGAGGAAGATGAGAAAAAAATGAAATAGCCGCTGAATCAAAAAAACGATTGAGCGAGAGGCAGAATGAGAAAAAAATTTAATTAGGAGGCTGAGATTAGCCGCTGAATTGGAAGAGAAAACGAAGTTTCAGCGAGAGGCAGAACAGAAACAAAAGGAGGCTGAAGAAAGACTGAAATGGAAGAAAAAAAGAATAATAGCTGAAAAAGAAATGGAACAGAAACAAAAAAGAAATAGAAGAAAGGAGATTAATAGCTGAACAAAACACAAAACGACTTCAGCTTGAGATGGAAGAGAATGAAAGAAAACGACAGCATGAACTGAAATTAGCAGAGTCAGAATATGAGAGAATTAGGTTAACTCAGGAATCTAATTCTCAGAGAACTTTTGAAAGCCACACTTCATCCAGACAGGATCATTTTAAGGAGATTCACCTTAAATTGCCAAAATTTAATCCCCCGTCTGATGACGTAATATTCTTCCTGGATAGGTTTGAGGCCACTTGTGGGTCTTATAACGTGGATAAAGCTCTATACTGTACATATTTATCCAGATTACTTACAGGAGATGCATTAGCAGTTTATCATACCACCAGCATTGGTGAGAAAAATGACTACAATGCTCTTAGAGCAGCACTTCTGCAAAAATTTCAAATGACAGAAAACGAATATCGTTTGAGATTTCACACATTACTACCCCAATCTAGCAGAAATTTTAGTGATTTTCTGTCACAGATACGACTAACATTAGAAAGATGGATCGAATTATCCAAAATTGAAAAGTCGTATGAAGGTCTCTTTGATTTACTGATGCGCGATAAGGTACTTTCGTCGGTAAATCCTACATTTCTCGCATTTTTACACGAACGGAAACCTTTATCAATGAAAAACTTAGAAGAACATGCAAAAAATTTTTGCACTGCTCACCCAAACATGGATCTAAGTAACGCGCAGATTAAGAGTGAATTGCCTGTTGCTTTTGCAGCACAACAAAACAATTTTTCACGCAATCGTTCTTTTAGTGCTGATAGATATGTCAATAAGGGAAATAATCATAATTTCACCAATGATAACTTTTACAAAGGGAAGCAATTTCAACAATCTGCTCCATTTAATGTTTCTTGGAACCAAACTCACAGATCGCGAGATTTTGGTAACAATTATTTTAAAAATAATCAAGGACATTATAATAAACAAAACTGGAGATCAAGGTCTCAGGGTCCGCAAAACAGACAATTTTTTGGAAATAAACCATTTAACCAACATCATAACGATCATTCTACAAATTATCGGACTAATCAAAATTTTAACTCTAGCAGAAACGACAATTATGGCAATTTTAATGACAAAAATCACAATCGATCGCGCCGACGAGATAGATCGTCGAATAATACAGTTAGACATTCTAATGTTGCTTTTAATGATACACAGGCTAACATGAACAGGGTAAAGTAGCTGAAACTCACAATGCTATGTCTTGTTCTCTAGATTGTTCCCAGGTGAAAGACTGCCCAGAATGCTCGACTCTTTTCCAGCCTAAGGCGATCACGACGCTGCGTTGCGGACATACCTTGCCTAGTCTACCTGCAGTCTGCATGGCCACTCCTGCGTCAGTACACCATGGACAGGGCTCTCTTAAGTTTAACAGAGGATTTGTTAACAATATTTCATGCTCTCTTTTATTCGACTCAGGTTGTACGACAGTGGGCGTCCGGACATCGCTGATCGACCCTAGTTGTGCGACGGGCAGGGTTGTGAAATGTGTCACGTTTGGCGGAACTGTGGAAACATTCCCCACAGCCATTATAACACTTCATACTCCATTTTTTTCAGGACAGATCCAAGCATGTCTTCTTCCAAATCCAATTTGTGATTTGATTCTTGGTCGCATACATGGTATTAAAGAGTGTACACCTCAGCAAATTGCTGAATGGGAAGAGCGACATATTCAAACTGCAAATGCAGTAGTGACTAGAGCGCAAGCTATTAATATGTCGCATGATACACCTATTGAACCTACAGTTCATACCACTTGTGATGATGATGCTCCTATTTCACGGGAGTTGTTTGCAACATTGCAAAAGAATGATAATTCATTAAAAAAATTCTTTCAGTATGTTAACAAAAAGAATACAAGCAACAAACTTGCAAAATCTAGACATGACTTTATACTTAAAAATGGGATTTTGGTTAGAATAATACGGGAAAAGGATTCATCCATATGTTCTCAAATTCTAGTACCATCCTGTATGAGATCTCGGATATTACGGCATGCTCATGACTCGCAATGTGCGGGCCATATGGGTTTTTCGCGTACCAAATCCAGAGTGCTTTCGGCATTCTACTGGCCAGGCGTCCATAGAGATGTTACTCTCTATTGTCGGTCCTGTTTGATATGTCAAGAAGTTAAGGTACGGGGTCCATTTCATGCGGCTCCTATTCAAGCTGCGGACATCCCGATTAGACCATTTGATAAAATGGCCATTGACATTATTGGTCCAATGCTTCCATCTGCTAGAGGGCATACGCATATTCTTACGTGCATTGATATGTGCACTCGTTGGCCTGAGGCCATCCCTCTCAAGAACACTTCATCTGCCAGTGTAGCAGAGGCATTGATGTTAATCTTCTCACGCATTGGTTTTCCACGGAAAATCTTGTCGGATCATGGGGTTCAATTCATTTCTGAATCCATGTCTCAAGTGATGAAGACATTAGGTATAGATAGATCTCTTAGTTCTATTTATCATCCGATGTCAAATGGGTTAATTGAGCGTCTCAATAGGACACTCAAGCAGTTGTTGGGTAAGATGACTCAAGACCATCCCCAAGACTGGGATCGGGTCCTACCCGCTTGTCTCTTTGCGTATCGCGAGGTACAAAATCAAGCAACGGGTTTTTCTCCGTTCCAGCTTGTTTTTGGCATGCAACCACGCGGTCCGATGTCGTTAATCCACGACTTATTGGTGGATGAGAATATTGAAGAGGAAACTCAATCCTCTTATGAGTATGTGATCTCTCTTAGAAAGAAAATCATAGATGCTTGTAGACTAGCTACTGCATCATCCGAACATGCCAAAGAAAAAGCTCGTCTATCTGCAAACAAATATAGACGTCTTCGCCAGCTCATACCTGGTGATGAAGCTTTTGTATTACTTCCTGCGCATAACAATCGTCTTTTAATTACCTGGAGAGGTCCTTTCAGGATCATCTCAAGAATATCCGATGTCGACTACATCGTTGATGTTAATGGAAAACATAAAACCTTCCACATTAACATGTTGAAGGAGTATTACTCACGTCCTGATTACTTACAGTCAGTGTTTCAGGCAACTGACGATCCTACACCACCTATTCAACACTATTCTAGTTTGTCAGTCATCCAAGAAGAGGAATCTTCTTTCGATGATGTACAACTACCAATACCAGTTGTACCACTCCATTCCACTGAGAAATGGAATGATGTTACTATCTCATCTACTCTTACTGATGATCAACGTCAGCAAGTCTCTAATATTCTACACACGTATGAGGATGTCCTTACTGACATCCCAGGTCATACGTCAGTCATCCAACATGACATTATTCTGACTGACGATACACCTATTCGAGTTCGCCCATATCCTATTCCTTTACACTTTCGTGATAAGGTTGATAGGGAATTGGATGAGATGCTTCAATTAAATATAATTGAACCATCTTCATCACCATATTCTTCTTCTATGGTAATCATTCGGAAGAAGGACAACAATATACGTCTTTGCGTAGATTACAGGAAATTAAATAAAGTTACAAAATTCGATGCGGAACCATTACCTCTTTTAGACGACTTATTAGAGAAATTGTCTCATGCCACATTCTTTTCGAAATTTGACCTTTCAAAGGGTTATTGGCAAGTGCCATTAACCCCTAAAGCAAAGCCATTCACCGCTTTCTCGACGCCAAAGGGTCTTTTTCAATATAATTTTATGCCATTCGGGTTAATGAATGCGCCAGCTACCTTTGTACGCATGATGCGTCGCATATTGTCTCATCGTCCCGATGTCATTACTTATATAGATGACATCTGTCTTTTCAGTGACTCTTGGGATGAACATATTCAGGGTTTAAAATCTTTACTTTCTACCTTACGGGATTACAACTTAACAGCAAAACCTTCAAAGGCTTTTGTCGGTTTTCATGACATCTCATTTCTTGGTCACCGTATAGGTCGCGGTTTAATATATACAGAAGACAGTAACGTCTCTAAAATTTTAAACATCTCAGCACCTAAGACAAAAAAAACAAGTGAGGTCACTCTTAGGACTAATACAGTTCTATTCTAAATTCATCCCTCATTTGTCTACTATAACTGCACCTCTTTCGTCTTTACTGAAGAAGGGCACACCTAATGTAATAAAGTGGTCGCAGGATCACCAAACGGCGTTAGACTATATAAAACAAATTTTTTCAAATAAGCCTTTTTTAAGGTTGCCTAACAAAGATCTCACCTTTGTTCTTCGCAGTGATGCTTCTTCCTACGCTATCGCGGCAGTTTTGATGCAAGAATACGGAGGTACCTTATTTCCTATTATGTACGTATCCAGAAAGCTTACGACGAGTGAAATGAAGTACTCCGTTCTCGATAAAGAGCTCCTTGCTCTTGTGTGGTCAATCACAAAACTGGAACGTTACCTGCTCGGCTCACACTTTGTGGTGGAGTCTGACCAGAAAGCTCTTACCGCACTGAATACAGGGAATGTTAAGTCATCAAAGTCAGCGCGTTACGCTATAGCTCTCCAGCCATTCCACTTTGAGATACGTGCTATTCCTGGAGTGCAGAATGTATTTGCAGACTGTCTTTCAAGATGCCCTAGTGAACTTGGTGAAACTAAACTACTTTTGGATCGAGAAACGTCCTCACCGAAACATAAATAACTTTGTACAGTGTCATTAATTGTACATCTGTGAAGACTATGTATAGTTTTGCATTATTCGTATGAATATAACTTTCAGAACATACTTACATATGGATTATAACATTATTTCTTGTGAAGTAACGTTTTATTAGAACGGGAACAGTGATATTAAAGTAACATTTTTTTTAGTATGGAAACATTGGTAAAAACGACAAATAGACATTCATTAGTGTTATGGAACATATTACACTACATATCGTGTTCGTAAACTTATTTCGTGCATGGAACATTAGGAACCTATTCTTGTTGACTCTAAATAGTTCTGAACGAATATTCACAATGACTGAAATTAGAATTACTTAGAATAAATTACTAGTTATTTACTTATGTGTAATTAAGTACTAGAATTAGATTAATTCAATTTAATCAATTTGATTGTTTATAAATCACACATCTACTAACGTTATTAGTGTCTCGCAATACGTGTAGTCACGTATCCCACTACATGATATTTTACTTTTAGATAACTAGTCAAACTTACTAGTGTTAGATATCAGTAAGTGCGTTGCTTCTTAAAGTGTTTAATTTTGCATTGCTTCATTTTTGCACATTGTATTTCAACATTTTCTGTTTCACTGATTCTTTTATCATTGATGATCATCAGTGTTGCTGTTCAT
This sequence comes from Oreohelix idahoensis, assembly GCA_024509875.1. Taxonomy (NCBI): domain Eukaryota; kingdom Metazoa; phylum Mollusca; class Gastropoda; order Stylommatophora; family Oreohelicidae; genus Oreohelix; species Oreohelix idahoensis. Next base: position 213,376 of record JAMPIV010006227.1, on the reverse strand, counting down.
TTTCATTTTTTGAAATCATATGTTTCAAATTTTGTTGAAAACTTAGTTGAATTTTATTATCATCTTTTTTGTTGATTTTTCATTTTTCATTTTCATTTTTTCAACTTCTTTTTACTTCGAATATTACCACATCGTTCCAAAGTAGGTCGATGGTGGATGTGTGCTTTAATGCATACTGTCATTTAGTTCTATTAATTTCAAGTCAATATTCTTTTCTTAATATGATATAATTTTATGCATGTCATAAATCTTGTTGTAGTTTTGACTCACCTCTCTCGAGTAATTAGTTCGAAAAAAATTAATGGGATTAATTTTTTTAAGGGGAGGTAATAAGGGAGCTGTTACGTACATTTATTACCTAAGGGGGTAGTCTTCGGTCCTGCCAAATGTACGCACCAGTTTTATGTAGTTATATTGTTTGTGCGTTCGATTGATTCACGCACTGACGTGCACAATGCTGTGTGAGTTGCTTTGGACGCACGTGTAACCTAGTTGAGTAGATTGTGACGTCATGATAGGGGCAGCTCGGACGACATTTTATGTCCGCAGTGTTATTATTTGATTCCTGGCAGATTTGAAGAAGCCAGCAGTTGTATTCGTATCTATTGGTCTTCATGGCGAAGCCAATAGTGGATGTCTGAAGTAAGTGTCGCCCCATTTCTTATGGCAAGTTTAATTATGTAAATTAAACTATCAGGCCGCTCCTATTAATGGTCTAGCGGGAATTCATCGGAGATGACATTCCTAGAATTGGACACACGGAGTCGATAGCCTTTGGAATCTTTTGTAGAGGGAGAATCCATATGTGGAATCAAGTTGATGAATATAGATATATGCTTCACATGTTTAATATGCCGTTTTACCTATGCCAAAGTCGTGGTATGGATACCGAGAGGTTAGCCAAGATGAAACACTAACTTGGTTGTATTGTTATATCTACCTTTTGTTTGGATTGGATATGCTATCCAAGAATTTTACAACAAAGTCTGGGATGCTTACAAGTATGATATAAATTATTGCTCCGTGAGAATGAATCCGTTTGCCTTAATAAACGTCCTTGGGAGAAGGTCAATGGACGTTAATTACCATGTCTGTTATATGAAATGGAAGTGATCCTTAGTCACTGGAATAAGAGAACTTAACTGTTAGAGAATCTACAACAACTTTTAACAGTGATATTAACATTTTAACGTATGATCTTCACATCTGTAACTATGATTGTCTTGTTCCACTTCGTTGGTGTCACGTCAATAAAATACATGTACAGTAAACACCGACTTGTGTGCTGCCAACACTTACCCAGTTCACCCAATGCAACGATACCTGTTGGAATGTTCGTTTGAAGAAGTTTATTGACATTTTGTTCGTATTCAACCATTCGCGTGATAAAATCAATACCATTACCATAAACGGACTCCAACACTCATGTTCCCTTTGTAATCTCTTCTCCTCCTTTTCTGCTTCCCTTTCTGCAGCTAATCTCTTCTCTTCTCTTTCTACAGCTAATTTCTTCTCTTCTCTTTCTGCAGCCTGTCTTCTTTCCTCGGCTTCCCTTTCTGCAGCTAATCTTTTGTCTTCTCTTTCTGCTTCCAATTTCTTAGCCTCAGCCTCAATCTGCAACCTCTTAATTTCCCTTTCAGCCTCTAACCTTCTTTCGGCTTCAAACCTTCTTTCTTCGCGTTCAATAAATTTGTCACATTCCGTGGTGACATAGGCAACCATAACTTGCCCATCTAATCCTAACTCTTTTGCAGTCTGAACAGCAGCAGATCGAAATTTGGCTAGGTCCGCCATTGTCTATCAGGTAAATTTATACAATGTCTAACCAACAATTCAATTTCTAAATATATCTAATGGACAACACAGGCACCGTGAGCTCAACCTTATTCAATTCCACCCAAGGATACCTTTTAATTCTTATATTCTCTGAAGTGAATTACCCCCAATATTTTTAATAGGTAAAGATTCAAAATCCCAAGAGCGAGACCCCAATATATGTGGTGAAGTGGGATGTTATAAATATGTATAGGGGACTTAGTGTACTGACTGAGATCAGCTGTGAAGGTATATATATCTAATAAGAGTAGTGTATGATATATAACCTTACTTGCTGCCACATATGTATACCTCAGTCAGAATTATTCTGGAATAGTGTGATGACTACGTTGTATGTCTAGGGTATGTGTATGATGAAGTGTAAGTCATAACAACAACAGACAGATAAACAATTTAATTTATTCCACCACACTTGACAACACTGTGACACTCACATACATATAACACTCTAAAGGATATCTTAAAGGAGTCACTGATAACTTTTCAAATAACAATATGTATTCATTGCTGTTATGAATGAATATGTGTCCTGATTCAAATACAAAGGGAACCAGGAATCACAATCAATTTTACTTACAAGTTATATGTACAGAATTTATCAATATGAATATTGTAATGACATATATTATTAAAAGTATCCTATGTGTGTCAGTTGTGTAGTAGTAATATGAGGTAATACTGGTTTTGTTTTGTTCAAGCTCTGTTGGTATTTGTCATCATGACTTCAATAGTTTGTCTTTATGGGAACTATTATTGGAGATGTTCTCAGTTCCTGATATTAACACAATTTAATTCCCCTCTTAATGTTATTTTTACAAGGTCATTTTAAGCTGGGGGTACATAATTTTGAGCTCAGCTGGCCACATCAGCTTATCTGGCGTGATGGCGACAGGAACAGACTCCTCTGCTCGATTCTCCCCTCGGCTCTGGAGACACCTCACTGATAGCTAAATGGACCAAGGAGTATGCTGTCCGACTCTGGATTCAGCAAAGCTCTGACCAGGTGCTGCTCAATACCATCAAGACCACGGTCCCTGAAAACAAGAAGGATGTACCTTCTACTTCATAACTAACTTATACTCTCTTTTTACACTGATCACAACACATCACAAACATTGAGTTCAGAGCGTTAGGCCAACTGTCAGCTTCATCTGAAATACTTTATACCAGTATTAACCTCCTTAATGGTTACTACGCCTCTGCACTTCCAGCATTATTTCTGTCTAATCAATAATCTAGGTGTCAGTGTACTGTTTGGCCATTCCATGCAGTTTTACTTTCCTCCGACACCTTCTGTTCAGGCTGGAGCATATAGGCTTTACATCATGTTTGCTACTGAACTACACATATATACAGGCATAAATTAACAATTCACATTCAATTTTCATTAAAAGATACTGAATGTTTCAAGCTTACCACAATTCATGGAAACAAACACAGATACGTTGATTAGCAATGAATTCTGGCACAATTACTGGCACAAATTCCCATCTGCTTATGTTCCAGGCTTTTATTTAGCAAAAATATGAGCTGGCTTCAACGCACTGTTGCTTTATCAAGCTTATTTGACTAGTAGTCTCGAACTAACGCTCCTAAGTGAGTATATCAGCGAGTCTAGCCAATGGAGCCACGTTTCGACAAGTATTTGAAAAAATTTTAACTTCCTACGTCTCCCCTAACAACGAAAGATAGTATTTATAGCCCGACCAATCGTGGTTAGTCTTTCATTTGTTGCGCTCCAATCAATTTGGAGTTTACATGGTAGGCTATTTCTGTAACGTAAGGTTTTTTTCAAACACGTTATAAAAAAAATTTTATGAGCAGAAATGATTTCATGTTGTCAGGCATCCCCACTATTTTATTTTGGTTATAATTTATTAATTCCTGGACTATTTGCGTAACGTTTTACATATTCTTTGTCAGCAAGCCCTAAGGAACCCAAATATCCAAATTTAAAAGAGCTACGTGGCTGCGTTCAAAATATGCAATTTCTTCTACCTCCTGTTTCGAAGATGTGCTGTCTGGGTACTGTAATGTTTTCAAACGTAAACCCATCTATTGTCATCTTTCCTTATAAGCGTTTTTCAGGATTTTAAAACCTAACTCTGGGATGGGTAATGTATTTTATCACTGTCCGTCTGGAAAAAAAAATTAGTGCAGGTGGCCTTACACGCGTGATAGTAGTAATTGTGTATCGCGCGACGCGTGTTTAATTTTGCATGCGTTCCTGATTTCATTCGCCCCTCTCTCTCTTTCTATGTGAGTCATCTGTTCGTTCGTTTTGGTAACGTAATATAATTAATGTTAGGATTAATTTAGGTCATTACGCAGGGTGCCTCTCAATGTTTTTTCCAAGAAATACAGCACACGTTTCATTGAAGAAAGCGGGTAATAATACAGTAAGCTTTTACTATCAACGTGAAAGCGTTACAATTTGCAGACGAAGCAGAAAACAAGGGGGATTTCGAGTACCTTCTTTGTGACAGCACTGTTATTTTACCATTGCTCTTTTCTTTATTAATTTTATTTGTTAGGCTTCATATTTACCTAATAATTTATATATGTGGATTAGAATATTCCACGACAGTTATCTACCAGCTCGGAATCCACACCGTGACTCTGGATAGATGACCTCAGCTAACTTGAGTAGTCGCATTAAGATGACTCTGGCAAAAACCTAACCAACAATACTAAGAAGATAGATGCCTCTGTAGTTATTGCAATCACTTCTGTCTCCTTTATTTTTATACAGTGTTACAATCTTGGCATCTCGCATGTCTTGAGGAATAGTTGTCTCTTCCCGGCAAGGATATATATATATATATATATATATATATATATATATATATATATATATATATATATATATATATATATATATATATATATAATATATATATATAATATATATATATATATTATATATATATATATATATATATATATATATATTTATATATATATATATATATATATATATATATATATATATATATATATATATATATATATATATATATATATATATTTATTTATTTATTTATTTATTTATTTATTTATTTATTTAAGTTATCATGACCAGGAGCTTTTAAATTCTTTAACCCTTTGATTGCTGTGATGATTTCTTCTTTTCGTGGGATGTCTTTATTAACATCTAGATCATTTTCAGCCTCAGGAACATTCAATTGTGTCTCTGGTGGTTCCTTATTCAGAGTTTCTCTGAAATGCTCTGCCCATCTTGTTTCCTGTTCCTCTACTGTCGTGATGAGATTTCCGTGCTTATCTCTTACTAATATAATATTGTTTGTATTTAAGACAGACCCAGAGCTAGCAGCAGAACTATTAGAACCACTATTTGCACAAGTCTGGAAAACAGGGACAACACCAACAGAGTGGAGAAGAGGAATAATTGTCAAATTGCCCAAGAAGGGAGATCTTGCAGACTCAACAATTGGAGAGGAATAACTCTTCTCTCAGTTCCCAGCAAAATACTAGGCAGGATAATTATACAGAGAATCTCAAAAGCAGTAGACCACAAACCGAGGAAAGAACAAGCAGGATTTAGAAAGAACAAAAGATGTGTAGATCATATATTCACTCTCAGGAACATTATAGAGCAGTGCTCAGAATGGCAGAGACAGCTGTACATTAATTTCGTTGATTTTGAAAAGGCTTTTGACAGTATACATAGGTACAGTTTATGGAAAATACTGAGGGCTTATGGAATTCCAAGCTGCATAGTGTCAATCATAAAAAGCCTTTATGCCAACTTTACGTGTAGCATTGGGCAGAGCAACAAGAACTAGACAAGTGCCAGTGGAACAAGAGATGAGAAGAAGACGATGGCGATGGATAGGACACACACTGAGGAGACCTGTTGATAGCATTACAAGGCCGTCCTTGTTCTGGAACCCCCAGGGCAAGAGAGGCAGAGGTAGACCAAGAAGCATGTGGAGAAGAGAGCTGGAAACAGAGATGAAAATGATAAGAAGAACGTGGAAAGATGTGGAGATGATGACACGTGACAGGAGGACTTGGCATGTGTTTGCTGAAGGTTTATGCTTCTTTGGGAGTGGAGGGTTATGAATGTGTGTGTGTGTGTGTGTGTTTATATATATATATATATATATATATATATATCTATATATATATATTATATATATATATATATATATATATAAATATATATATTTATATATATATATATATATATATATATATATATATATATATATATATATATATATATATATATATATATATATATATATATATATATATATATATATATATATATATATTAATAATAATATATATAATATATATATATATATATATATATATTTATATATATATATATATATAGATATATATATATATATATATATATATATATATATATATATATATGTGTGTGTGTGATAGGGTGGGCGAGATGATGATGATGATGATTATATTATGATGTGTGATCACTCTCTTTTCACACTCGCACCGACCCGAACAACAATAAAACTCTTGATTCTGAGGCAGGGGCTGTATTTATTTTTACAACCCTATCAGTGACACTTAAACACACGAAGCAAACATTAAACAAGTAACAAAGCGAACAAAACCAAACACCAAACAAAACACCCAACAGTGCTCGATTGCTAATGTGTCATGTCTTTGTTCTTGTGCTACCGACACAGGGCTAGCCTAACTTCGTTTCTCTCTCATCTCGTCTGAATCTTCAAATAGGCCTGTTTGCCGCTCGTTATTTCTTTGTATAAACCGCTAAGCCTAAACACTCAACTTAGTCCGCGCGCGCAATAATTGCGCCACTTAAACAACACTCGCGATATTTGCTCTAGAAGGCATCAAAACACAAATATACACAACTATTTCTAGAGCAAAAACGCCACTATCAAATATAACACACAACTATGCACCAAAACTAATTTTTAGGCGTTATTATGGCCTAAGTAATATATTTTCATGAAGACTTTTTACATCACAGAGTGCTGCGCTCACATCGAAAATATGGGCGATAAATATGCCAAAAACAGGAAGGGGGCGGGCGTCTTTTCGGCCCCATCACATATCTCCCTTCTGATTTTGTTGTCGTCCCGACAACATCACTACCTCTGGCGCTTCACTTGTAACCTCTCAGATCGTTGATGCTGCGCAGGACTCTTTCTGAGCTGCGATGCTTTGGGCTGAGCTTCTGTAATAGGTACAGCCCGGCTGGGGACTCTCTTGGTCGTTTTGTCCCTACGTTGTTGGGCTGGCAGTTGCTGTGGTCTAGAAGACTCGCTCACCTGTGCCGCGTCGCTGCCTGCCCGTGACATCTGCCTGTCAGTGCTTGCAGCTGTCGACTTTGAAGGGGGATTGCTCCTGACGGGTTTTACACTCATTTTGTGTGGACGGTGGCTTACGTTCCCCACAATCTGCTTTTGATGAGTCTCCCCTGCTGAACCTTGATTTGCACTCCCTCCTATATGCTTAGGACGGGTTTCCTCCCCTAGACGACGGCCAATTTTCTCGGCACCCTTAGTGTGGCAGTTGTCGTGGCCATCTCTTGGCTTGCGCCCTAAAGGCAACCTGCTTGTTGTAGCACGTCTCGGGAAAGAGCTCCTTGAGGGACAGGCGACTATAACATGTTCAGTTGACTTGCATCTAAAACATCGTTTGGGAAGAGGGCCTTGAGGGCACTTGGCTGCCATTTGGTCTGACAGGTCTCCACAATTGTAGCATCTTATCTTTCTAGGCTTCCTCTGTGCCATGGGTCGCTTCCTGCTTCCCTTACACTCTTGACCGCCAATGCCGCATACATAAATTGCTTCCATGCCCTGGACCGATGGTTTGCTGTCAAACTCTACTCGTTCATTCCTCGCCAGACTCCGGAATCCCTTTCTGAAGATCTTGGTCTGATGTACGAATACATCAATACCTCCATCATCTGGCGTGATGAACCCCCATCCCCTGTGGACACTGTACCACTTGCAATTTGCTTTTCGCCTTGTCGGTGCAACTGCGTTTGTTGGTACTGTCAGCTCACTGCTTTCGTTAACAACAGCCTGACTCTCACATACCAGAACACGCACCCCTCGTCGTGCTCTGGCTGTTTCCGCGGTTGACCTGGTTCTTTCTTTCTCTGCACCTCCTCATATGCTGGCGAAATGGCTTGTGACAGCTGTGCTAGCTGGGCCTTTGGAAGAGATAATTCTGCTTTGAGTGCCTCCTTTTCATTCTGATCTTCTGCACTTGCTATCTGCACCAGTGTATCAGTCTTTTTGACTTCACATAAAGCAGCATATTCCCAAGGCACCTGACTCACGGCCTGGAAATTCCTGGTCATCTCACTGACTGGTGGTAGCTCGCTGTAGGCGTCTTTGACAATTTCCAGTAACTTCTCAGGGCTGGCCTTGGCTCCACCACGTATCCGTAATTCTCTAGATACCACTGGTGTAACGTTGTTCCAGATCACGTCTACCTTGTCTTCTGCGCAAAAGGGCGCCATCTTACACACGGCCTCTACATCTCCCAAAAACTCTTGCCAAGTGGGACATCTCTTTCCACCAAATCGCCTTACCTCTGGCACCTCCACGTACACTACCTCCATATGCGCATTAGCCATCTTGCTGTAGAATGCACTGCTGGGTGTTTACAATACAATATTTGCTCGTTTGCTGTTTGCTCGATGTCACTGTCTGCCTATCATACCGACAACGCCAATTGTGATAGGGTGGGCGAGATGATGATGATGATTATATTGTGATGTGTGATCACTCTCTTTTCACACTCGCACCGACCCGAACAACAATAAAACTCTTGATTCTGAGGCAGGGGCTGTATTTATTTTTACAACCCTATCAGTGACACTTAAACACACGAAGCAAACATTAAACAAGTAACAAAGCGAACAAAACCAAACACCAAACAAAACACCCAACAGTGCTCGATTGCTAATGTGTCATGTCTTTGTTCTTGTGCTACCGACACAGGGCTAGCCTAACTTCGTTTCTCTCTCATCTCGTCTGAATCTTCAAATAGGCCTGTTTGCCGCTCGTTATTTCTTTATATAAACCGTTAAGCCTAAACACTCAACTTAGTCCGCGCGCGCAGTAATTGCGCCACTTAAACAACACTCGCGATATTTGCTCTAGAAGGCATGAATACACAAATATACACAACTATTTCTAGAGCAAAAACGCCACTATCAAATATAACACACAACTATGCACCAAAACTAATTTTTAGGCGTTATTATGGCCTAAGTAATATATTTTCATGAAGACTTTTTACATCCCAGAGTGCTACGCTCACATCAAAAATATGGGCGATAAATATGCCAAAAACTGGAAGGGAGCGGGCGTCTTTTCGGCCCCATCACATATATATATCGCATGAGTAAGTGCTGTATAAATATTGCAGCTAATAAGTGTGTTTAGCGTTTGGGAGTGCGTACTTGACTGAAAATAGTTAACACTACACCACACTGCGACTAGAGTCCTATAAAGAAGGCTCGCGCTATAATGCGAGAGGTCACACTCTAAACAATCTTAGAGACACCATATATAAAGAACAACTCTTATAAGGTCTGGCAATCTCAATGTATATATTCAACAAACTGACAAATATCAGCATACAAATATAAAGGGCAAAGTGCGAATGCATAAAGCCAAAATAACTGGCTAACAATATCTAAACGACATCATCTACATACCATGCTAAGCTCACAAAATCAACATGGCGCACAACTCGCTACTAGCACTGAACTATAATGGAGATCAACGTACTCAGAGACGCTACGTCAAAAGACTCACTCACTTGCAAAAGAGCTCATATTATACGGTCTGAAATATCTCCAGCATCACGCTGGGCAAAACTTAGCAGGTATCAGCCAGACAGAGAAGATCCTCCATCATCTTCTCCATATACGTCTTCTCTCGACGGCCATCTTGCTGGTCTCCCCCCGAACACACTGTCCGGTTGAACCCTTGCGCAGCTTTCAGTCACATGACTGGCTATCTTTAGTTTAGCTTCGTGTCATACACATTTCATCATCAACAATAACCATCACTCACCCTCTAATATCCATACATGCTGCCTATGAGGCACAGTCGTAAAACATCCTGTGATATATATATATATATATATATATATATATATATGTGTGTGTGTGTGTGTGTGTGTGTGTGTGTGCAGGGTAATCGAGAAGTCCCTACGCAGTGGGTTCAGTGCTTTAATAACATGAATGTAACACGTTATGTTATAGTACAGCAGTATTAGTTGAATTAACTTTAATTAGATTTACTTTACAGCAAATGTTGGAAGCGGCTTCCGTCTTCCTCCAGATGCGAAGCAACTCTTCTTTACTTGTTTTCAAACACGTCAGTGAGGGCACTCGCGTGATGGACTGAGTATAGACAGTTATGATAGCCTTCAGTTCTGGTACTGTTTTTGGGCGACCTTTGTACACACATCCTTTAGCAGCGCCCCAGAAGAAGTAATCAGGCGGAGTCAAATCTGGTGACCGTGCTGACCAAAGTCCCTTTGAAATTATGCGATCCGCCAAGAAGTTCTTCAGTAATTCTAGGGTACGGTATGCAGTATGTGCAGTTGCACCATCTTGTTGGAAGTAGCCATTCAGTATGTCGTTTTCGTCAAGCTGGGCAATAAATGGGTACACAATTTGCGAACAGTACCGTTCAGAGTTAAGTGTGTCCTCTAAATTAAGGGACCCACAGTTCTTCTTCTCGAAATTGATACCCAAACACCGATTTCCTAGTCATGCAATGGTGCCTCCCGAAAGCTATGTGAGTTGGCTGTGGGCCACAAGCGAGTGTTTTTGGGAGTTTACGTAGCCAGACAAGTGAAACCATGTTTCATCTGTATAAATTGTGTGGTCCAGAACCTCAATACCATTATCCTGTATGAACTTTTGATACCACTGAAAATAACGTATCCTGTTATCGTGATCCGCAGGTTTCAGTTCCTGAACAGTGCACACTTTGTAAGGAAAGAAATTCAGTTTCCCCCGAACTGCTTCTTGTGTAAATCCGTTGCTTACATCTGTCTCCTGTGCTGATCATATCCGCGTCACATGGTGTTCGCGCTAGACCTCTGTCAGTGAAGCATTATTTTTGTAATGCGGAGCTGGCAGAGTGGATAGTGGCGATTCGCTCCCGTGGCTGGCGGTGGGTGCCGTTCGGAAGGTCCTGGTTCGATCCCGGTAAGCCTATCACTTCTGTTGTTTTTCTGTTGTCTGGTCTTCTACTTCTTTATTTCTCATTGAGTGCCAAATACCTTTGTGTTGTTTGTTTATTTATTTACTGTTTACAGGCCTCGGGTTTCCCCTCCTTATATGTTTATGCGTTTATAATGAAACTCTAACCGCCTTACAGTGTCAGTATCTGACCGCAAAATGTATTGCTCCTTTTTCATAGCTTTAGTTGATCGCTGGGGGTCGGGTTACCACTAGACGAACAATTAGGTCAAATGTAGTTCAATTTTTTAACGTTTCCAATTGGTTAGAGATTGTGTGCATAGAAAAGGAAGCAAATTTTTATTGCGTTGTTCGTTTTTCAGCGCTGGGGAACCCTAGGGTTGTAAACAGTAAGTAAAAAAAAAAAAAAAAATAATAATACGCACATAAAGATGTGTTTTATGCACTATTATTTTCATGTTGAACTTGATTTCTCTTGTTCTCCATATGTTTGGCAATGCAATGAAAGATCCTTTTTTTTCTTTTTTTTTTTAAATTGTATTCTTGTTTTGATATCACTGTCTGTCCCTCCAACTTTGTCTATATTGCTGCTAGAGTGTGTGTACTATTCTACATTTTTAGTGTTGTTTCTTCAAGTTCGATCTTGTTTTCATTTCTTGGTTTATTCCCATTATCGTTGTCTTTTCCCGGTGTATTTCAGATATTTGTTGTGACCTCTCATCGAATATTTTCATTTTGTCTTGCATCTGATTATGGTTATGGGACAGAAGAGTCAAGTCATCTGCAAAATCTAGATCATCAAGCTGTTTAGTCAGATTCCAGTGGATCCCATTTCTGTTGTGGGTTGTCGGTTAGGGTTAGAGTTAATGTTAGGGTGTGGGTTAGTGTTAGGGTCAGCGTTTTACGATAAATTCTGTAAAGATAAAATTATCATACACAAAAAATCTTAACAACAAGTTTCGTATCTTCTTCCACTGATATATACATTAAAGAGTTTAACTCATACGTTTGCTCACACTTAAAATTACAGAATAAACTATGATTGTTATGTTTTAAAATAACAGGTAAAAAATGTAATAATCAATAGTTTTAACTAGTTAAAATAGTATTGGAATGATGGTGAATTTTAGATGAAAATACAATGTGATTTTATGTCCGTTTGCTGGTGCCTTTTATAGCACTTAGCTTTTATGAGCAAATCTTGTAGCCTTGGTTTTCGTCAATTCTTTGTGATGATGTCACTTCACAGTCTGCAGCTTCGCTCCTCAAACGGTCTGATAGCTTATTACCAAGATCTTTTAGACACAGATAAAAACAAATGCCTCTGCTAAGTACATTTGTGGGCTGCAAATGAACAGGCGCTTTGTCTCGCTGTCCACACAGTAATGTTATTCTCTCTGAACAATTAATCTTGAGTGGCACAGCGTAACTCAGGGAAGATGAATAATAATCACCAATATTGCTTGTTCTGGAATCTCTATGGTAAGAGAGGCAGAGGTAGACCCGACAGCACACGAAGAGGAGAACTAGACATACGTGAATTCAGGAAAGTCGTGGAAAGAGCATGAGTTGGTGGCAAGTGACAGGGGGGCGTGGCATGTACTGTTGAAGACCTATGCTCCTTGTGGAGCTAAATGTACACGATGATGATCCTCTCCCTTTCTAGCGCGTCAAGAACATAAACCACCAATAAACAGCAAATAAACAGCCAATAAACGGCCTGTCACATAGAGATTATGATCAATAAATTTTCTATATTTCTTCTTTTCCAACCCGTGTCCTCTATTTTATTATCGCTCTTTTATCCTTTTCCTGTTTTCTTCGCATTCGTACGTTTGCGAAAAAAATATTACTTTCCCATTCAAACTTTTGCCTGTTTCTTTTCTCATTTCGAAACGCATTTATTGCATAAGATGTCATGGTAACGAAACTGTGATTATTCGTCCAGTCAGACATGATTTTAGACATATCGTCTAGCAATTCCATCTGACACGGCGCTCTTGGTTAAGATTTCTCTGCGACAGGTGTGGAAACTGCCATTTAATGAGACATACCGTCTACATTTTTCACCTGACACCACGCTCCTTCGGCCAGTTGCTTGGGCTGAGGTGTGGAAAGCGCCAGACATGCATCGCTCAGAATGGCCACATGTCGTGTGAGGCGTTAAGACGCGTTTTGGCAGGTTATGGCAGGGTCTGAGTTAATGGGAAGTGTTAAATGTAAGTGTTAAGGACGGGAAAGGGGAGACTATTTCGTGTTTTGGAAATAGCGCGCATCCTTGGTCTGTTTAAGATATTAACGAGAGTTTTAAACTTTATTTCATTCAGTCCTCAAGATTCGCAGTAGACAGGTTGCTCATGTAAAGAATAAGCTGTATAGCAAAGTTTCTCAGTTTGTTCGACAATTTGACGAGCTTCTAGACTTCATATATATAATTCTAAGTTGTGCGATCGCCTGTAGTTCTGTGTTGAGGCAATATAATACATCTAATATTTTGTGAGTGAGTAAGTGTTAAATCGCCTATTATATTTCCCTAGTTTCTTTGGTGCAGAGGGATTAATTTATAAGTCTGTTATATTCTCTAGCTGACGTATTTTCAGTGGAAAGCAGAATAAATTATAATTTCTAGCTTAAAATCATGTAGCTATAATGAATTTAATTTTACTGCGAATAATCAGACGAGAATATTTTTTAAAAACTAACTTATAACTGCACTGATGCCTCATGAGTATTGACGAAATATATTTATATGTCTTTCAAATTCATGATGATTGATTTTTTAAATATAACTACTTCACGGGAATTTAAACGATAAGTCAAGCGCTATGCTTGCAGTTTAAAATGTAAGTTATAACAAGTACATAGTATGTATAATTATTTTATATGTGTTTTTTCCTCTATTTAGTGAAGAAAACTGGGGTTAACCCAAACTTTGCCAGCGTTAAGTAAAGAGAAATATCTGTGAAGAACAAAAACATTCTTTTCTTAAAGACTTGGTGTAGAAACTTTACAAGAACTTTAAGATTTTAAAGAAGTAACGGACCCACCGAGCCTGATTTAACTCTTCCAGAGAAAAACTCTCTAGGACATTTTCAGCCGTGGTATGCGAGTCATGGGCAATGACTACAACCCACAAAAGCCAGATCCAAACCTCAGGGGTGAGGTGTCTGAGGAAGGTGGTTGAGATGACAAGAAGAGACGTGGTCCGCGGCCAGACGATGCGTCAGGGCCTGGGGTCCCACCCGCTGCAGACCCATATTGAAAAAAAATACTGTGTCTTACTATGACAAAAGTCAAAGAAAATTGTCTACATTGCGACTACAAGGTCTACGTTGAAACACGGGGCTGGAAATGTATAAACTGGGACATACGATACTGGAAGATGGGAGAGCTGTCGTTAATATCTCGTCGGCTAAGAGACCCATCACCCCACTCTATTTCACCAACTATTCAGCCGAGTAGACTGAACATTTACATAATATTGGTTCCTGCATTATTCAGAGAAAAAGGTTGTTGAGCTTCACCGAGGTGTATCTACATATTCCTGTCAAGTTTGTTCTACGAATCTATTGTTTTTATATCCTCTCTCTCTCTCTCTCTCTCTCTCTCTCTCTCTCTCTCTCTCTCTCTCTCTCTCTCTCTCTCTCTCTCTCTCTCTCTCTCTCTCTCTCTCTCTCTCTCTCTCTCTCTCTCTCTCTCTCTCTCTCTCTCTCTCTCTCTCTCTCTCTCCCGCCCAATAATGTCTGCTACTCATCTTTAGTTCTAACTGTCGCTCAAGGTGTGATGCATTATGATAACTATTCAGCTTTCCTTTTATCTCACTTGAGATTGACGTTACAAGCATGAGAATATCATTAACGTTACTATGTTGTAGAGGACAGACATGCTCCAAGCATATTACTCCGCCTGCTATGTCCCGTACGACACAATACAATGATATATAGGCGTGCATGTACAGTGATTAAGAGCGAACAACAAAGTCACTGCTCGTCATAGATAACTAAATAATACACGCATAAAGTAATGTTTCAGGCACTCTTGGTAAGTAAAGAAGTAGAAGACTAGACAACAGAAAAACAACAGATGTGATAGGCTTACCGGAATCGAATTCAGGACCTTCCGAACGACACCACCGCCTAGTTATGGGTGTGACGGTATTGCCTCCTCTGCTTTGCAGTAGTGGTCCAACAGTGGCCAAAACTCAAGAGTACCTAATATTGGCTTCAATGGAGTCTATCTTTACACAAGATTACTCTTGGCAGAAATGTAGATAGAAGAGTAGTAAAGCTTCTATCACATGGGAGTCTTCATAAGATATTCAGATAAGCAAAAATAATGCTGGCTGTCGCTGAGAACGTTAATTCTGTAATCTGCCGACACCTTCTGTGAAGGATTAAGCACTTATTAAATTCAGCTCGTTCAAGCCCCCATCCCTGATTTACTCAGTGGAGTATTATTTTATTTCTCTGTTTAGAATGTGTGTAGTAAATTGACTGACACAAACATGCAGCAACTTTAAAATGATTAAATCGAAGTTAAATTTGTAACATTACAAATAACAACATGTAATAATCACTTTAGGTTTTAACAGTTTGAAAATAATTTGAATAGTTATGAATAAAAAAAAGTTATCCTCACAGTCATTAGGCATTGTGAGATTTTACAAGAAGTTCAAGTGGCAGTTTATATGTGAACTTAGCTGCCAATGACGGTTCTGCTCATTCTTATAGGTTCGCTCTTTTGACACTGATCACTCGTCTCTGGTCAAGGCTTGTAGGGTGAAGCTCGTTTCCCTGAAACGTCAAGGAGGGTCTTCAAATTTGGTCTTCCATCTTAATGCGTAAACCACTTGTCCCTGCTTGTCCCAGAAATGACCCTGTCTGCTGGTACTATCATTAACTATGATAGAAGAATAGAAACGAACGCTCTTCTGAGTATGGCGTTCTCCGACACATAGTTATGTGCCCCCGCCCCCTCTTATAGTGACTTGTCTGTGTCGTCGCATCTTGATGCTTCCAACCTGGTCGTCTTGATCTCAGAGACTGTGTCTAGACATTAGTTTATACCTTCTGAACAAAGTCATGATCATGTGAACCGTTGGGCCCACAATAATAAGATGCTGAGTCAAACCTGGTTGACATGAATGGTACCCCGCCCTCTATTTCTTCTCAATGCTGTCCCCCCCATCTGGGTGTGTGGTCAGTCGGGACATGGATGTTAGGCTCCTTAGGTTATAATTTCTGGTCTCTAGTATCGCTTTTTAGGAAGTACCAGAGTGTTCCCTGACCTTTGAAGCTAGAGCTCTCTGAGAATGGCATTCTAGTACATCAAAACTTGTAGTATGTCAATAGTAAAAATCTCCCTCGCGCTGATGAGTAGCAGAGACAAGTATTCTCGGGAGTGTGTCCCTGAAACAACAACAAAGCGCTTGTCATCGGTCTTTATCACGCGCATCTGTGCCTTCCCTGCTCCTTGCAGGGAAGTGGTATCCAACATAATGTTGAATCCTCCCCCTGTCTAGAAGGTCGGACAGTGACCTGTTTTCGTCTGCCCCCGTATATACACATTGATTCCTTCGGGTTCTTGGTGATGAGTCAGATTGTTCCATAGATTGTTTGGCACGTATCCATGAAAGCAATTGCCTACAAGCCCTTTTCCCCTCGGTCCTGGTTATGAAACTGATTTTACCTTTCATCATGATTTCCTTATCATATCGTATAATGTGGGATTTATTTTTATGTCATACCGTGGCCTATGCAAATAGTGGTCGTACACTACTGTAAGATTTGATCCCCTATGTGTATCAATATGCGCAGTTAAAGATTCTGTGGTAGCCCTGAAAATTTATCCGACCTGTAATGCTTTTTACGCTGTTACCTCTGCTTGAGCTGGCCTGATACCTTTCAGCAACGGAATTAGTAGCAACTCACCCTAGCACTCTTCTGCACCCTATGTTTTCCTTGAGAAACCTTTCTTCAAGTCTTGGATCCATTGGACTCTCTTAATTGTTCCTATAAGGATCAATTCCTTAAGATTCTTGGGTTTTCCCAAGTGGCCGTTCCCTATTCAGTGTCACACGCACCAGAGAGATGTATGTGCGCTCTATAGATACACACGTGTCGGGTAGTGATAAAGACTGTTGGTGTGTTATGTTGTAACCGTGAACATGTAGTATTGTGTGTCTTGTTGCATTTCCATATTGAAATTTTTTGATTATCTATAATAAATTGTCATCTCTAATTCGTGTATGTGTTTTAATATGTCAGAGTAGTGAAATATCAGAAGTAGATACCTGCGTTTTATACATGTCAGTAACTGGTCGCTCGTTAGGATGTCGCATACCTGTATCCATTTGTGCGCAAAAACAATGTGTTGTATAGATCTGTATACTCCAGACGTAAGCGCCTACTGTGTGTGTTAATATGTGTAAGCAGTCCCACGCATTTGTAGTTCTCTCTATAACCTATTAGTCGTAGGGTGAGCTAATAGTATGTCAATATGATATTTGTATAGCTCTCTCGAGTGTATCGCAATATTCTTGTGTTATATATATATTATATATTATTATATACTGCTATGAACAAAATGATCTAAAATGTATAAGAAAATGGGGGGTGGTATTTAGTGTATGATTTGAGTGTGTGAGATATATAGGCGGTCCTTTGTGAAGCAGAGGGGGTGGATCATCGGTTGAATGGTGTTGAAAGGTGACTGTGCTATACCATTGTTTCTGGTAGCATGGGCTTGCGGATATATCAGTAGGAAAATGTTCTAGGTCTATAGGTGGGGGGAATCGTATCGGATGTATGCTCGCTTTGATGTGTGAATTAGGGGGGGGGGGGGGGGGCTCTATATTTGGGATTATATACAGTTGGTATGGGTGCGGGGTGGTTCTGTAGTGTGTCATGTGTTTGGATGTGTATTCTGTGGTGGGGGTCTGGGACCTGTCATACTAGAGTTCTGGTTGTTCACCAGATGTGGTTACTGGGCTCGCCTTTCCAGTTTGTAGAGTTTTTGTCTTTGTTTGTGCATGTCGGCTGACATTACCTACAATGATGGACAGATGTGGGTGAGGGGAGTGCCTGTGGGGGGGGGGGGGGGGCAGAAGGAGATTGAGAGTGGTTACTGTATGGTAGATGTGCAAAGTGGGGTCTGGGTGCACTGGTCATAGCACTATCTTTGTATTTATTCATCTGGGTCAAAGTGGACGCTTGGCTATCAGTAAACGTGGGGGGTGGGAGTGTATCGGGGGTATTGTGTAGGCCTTGGTAGAATAAGCTGGTCTCAGGTGGTGCAGGGGGGCGGGGGTGGTTTCAATTCTTGTGTATCGCAGGGGGCGTGGGTATGGGTGTGGGGGTAGGGTGAGATTCGGTGGGGGGAGCGGTATATAGGGGGTGGGGGGGGGGGGGGCGGGGTGGTGGTGGTGGATATGGGGGAGGGGGGTCAGCAAGGGGGGCAGTGGGGAATTAGTGGGGGGAAGGGGGCGGTCATGTGGTGGGGTGTGTGAGGGGAGGGGTGCTTGTTTATGTCTCGGTAGGCCCTGGTGTTTTTTATGCCGGGCAGCGAATCAGATGCGTATAAGTGTGGGCAGGTAAGTTTTGGTTCGCGGGGTGTAAGTGTGGGAACTATCTGGTCAGACTTATTTTCCTTGCGGAAGGTCGTTTTGTCATGGGCAAAAAATATTGCGGGTCTATAACTAAGTGCTCTGTCAGAGAGAAGAGACCTTACTGGTAAAGCACTGAAGAGCCTCCCCCCCTCCTTCCTGCTTCCGTTTTGTCTCACTAAATCTAAGAATAGTTGCACTCTTTATCGTTGTTTATCTCTTGTATTCCCGTAGAATGTCGAGTATATCACCACGGGTTTCGCTCTTTTGTCTTTGTGCTATCGATGAGCAAATATATGGTCTTGATGGGTTTTATACAGATTTCGAAGCGTGCTCAAAATCGGAGCCCACTGGGGCGATTGCGGTAGGCCCATGGGGAATGCGCATTTTGTGTCCGAGTGTTGAATGGCTATTTTTCGGTTGGTTTGGATATTATATGAGATATGCGCTATGCAATACGGGGATGTTGTGGGTTTGCGCTGACTAGTGATCAGCTGGGGAGGGGATCTGTATGGGGTCAATGGTCGTTTTGGGGTGGTGAATCCGGTGGGTACAGAGGACTGGGGAGCACTTTGGCTGTTGCCACATGTTGTAAGATGTCAATCACAGGACTTATTCTGAGGAGAGGGTGAAGGGAACAGGGAATAACGTTGAATGTCTAGGGATGCTATGAAAAGGCTTGACCAGCTGGAGATTGCAAGTGTATCGGTTGATACAGGTGTGAGGGGGGGGGGGGAATGAAGGAGATTGGATTTAAAGTTGACAAACATATGGTGTGGTTATTACCAAATGTTGTGTGTGGACCGACAGCATCATAGTAGGGAAGGGCTGTGGAACTTCCGAGTTAGGACAGATCTTGAGTCTAGAGGTTCTCAAGTGTTATGATTGGGGTGATAGGAGGGGCGAGTATTAATTCCCATTTTGACCGGTGGGACGGATGAACAATAGGTTGGGGGTGGGGAGATTTCAGGCGAGGAGAGATGAGATCGAAGGAATCGGGAGACATGTCACAGGTTTGGAGTTGCTTGTTGCGTTTGTACACTGGGTTCGAGTGGCTATCTGGGCCCGTGACAAGATCTCTGTTGTGGGCTGAGGTTTTTTTTAATGGGTGTTGGAATTTAGCCATATTGTGGAGTTGGGGATGGTCGTGGTGATTGTGGATTTGGTATTGGGGTTTAGTGTGCGCAGGGGGGGTTTTGGGGTGTAGCGAGAATTTGATACTGGGGGTGTTAAAGTTGGGTTGTATTGTTTTCGAGACGGATTAGTGTTTGGTTATACCGTGTACGCTGTTGGTTTTTACTGAGTAGTGGAGTTGAGTATTGGAGTAGCGTTCACCGCGTGAGTGAATTGGGAGAGTTGAGGGAGGGTAGGGAGGGGGTGGGGCGGATCTGAGGTTTAAGTAATTGTTCACTGTCGTTAGAAGTTAATGTATACAGTCAGGATGGTTTAGTTGAATAACGCTATAGCCTAAGGGTTATAATGAATGGGGAGGAGTGTGGTGGAACGGGAAAGTGGGGGGTGGATGGGTTGTTTGCGTGGTGTGAATGCGGTTGAGGATGATATCGACTTGTATGGTTTGTGTTGCAGCACTGTAGGTTATGAATAGAGGGTATAGGTCTAGTGTTGGTTTGTATTGGTTTGTTGGATTTTAAGTGGGCAGTCCAGCTTCTGAGCTTGGTTGTTGGACGCGACAGTAGAGGCTGTGTGCGTGCTAGCTGGTGAACTTTTTGTGATAAGGGGGGAGTTGGGGGGTGGTGTGATTGGTTTGAACGGGGTTTGGGGTAGATGATTGTGTTTTGTGTAGGGTGTCGAGGGGGGGGGCGCCTAGGGGTAGATTTTTGGGGGTTTGGTGGATTATGGGTGAATAAAAATTGGTGGGGTTTGTTTTGTTGGTGGGGGGGATTGGTGATGGAACTATCGGGGCGGACACGGTGAGATGGTGGGTGTTAGAAGTGAGGATTGTTGGTGGATGTGGTGGTCATGGGGGGGGTGGTATTTGGTGGGGGGAACGGTCGGGGCTGATTGGGGAAATGTTAAGGATGTTTGGCAAAGGTGGAGAAGGTAGGATGGATTTGAGAGCACCGTTTTGTTAGGTTTAGGGTGTAAAATGTGAGTAAATATAGGAGGGTGGATTGAAAGATGTTGGAGGTGGGGGGAGGAGGGTGGGTGGTAGGTTGTTGGAATGAGAATTGCTCAGCGGGTTGAGGGTGATGTGGATGAAGTGGGATGAACATGTCAGTTTACGATGTTATGTTAAATTATGCGTTATTGGGGGGTTATGGTGTGATATAAAATTGTTGAGTTAGTGGGAGTGTGTTGGAGTTGTGATGGGAGGGTAATGGATTGGGGAAGGTTGAAGATGTGAGTTTGTAGTAATGGGGTGGTGGATTTTGATTCGTGTGGGGAATATTATGGTTTTTTATATAGGTGTGGGTTAGGGATGGGAATGTTTCGATGTGGTGGAAGATATTTTTGGGGGTTCAAGTTTTTAGTAAACTGGGTGTGGGAGTTGGATAAGACATTACAGTGGATTCCAAATGGGTGGTGACTGGGTGAATATGATTAGAATTATTAAAATAGTTGTTAATACTGAATTGTAAGGTAGTTTGGGAGGAGGGGGGGGTTGGTTATTTTTGAAATAGGGATATTGAGTTTGGTTATGAGGATGAAGTTTGAAAGGGTGGTTGTGTTGGGTTTATGGCCACATGATTATGATTGTTAGGGAATGGGAGGGGGTTGGGTCAGCTGACATTGGGGGTCATGGTATTATTTTAGGGAATGAATTGTTTGAGGAATGGGTGGTAAATGGGGAGGGGCGCTCTATGAGGAAAATGTAATTAGCGTTTAGCATAAGTCTGTAAGTCTGTGGGAGGGAGAGGATTGAGGTGTTGGTTGAGTGTGTTTAGGGGGAAGAAATTGGTGTAGGTAAGGAGTAAGGTCATGTGCGGTGGGGGACGGCCGGAAGAGGAGTGAATTTATGCTGTGAGGTTAGTTGATTCCGGTGGGGTGGGTGTCTGTGGTTTATATGTGGTGAGGGGGGAAGGTTTATTGGTGTAGTGGTTTCGTTGGGATTTGTGAGTAGGTCGTGTGGGTTGGATAGTTGGGGAGAAATGTGGTTGGAGGTGGGTGGAGTAGATGGAGATAATGAGTGATAGTGTATGAGGTGGGAGGATATTGATTGTGGAGCGAAGGTTGAAGGAATGGTGTGATAGGTAATGTTGGGCTGTTTGGGAGGGAAGTGTGTCTGGGGGGGGTGGGATCTAGGTTTGGATAAGAGGTTGTGGAATGTTGGGTTCGGAGTGGGTAGGGTGTGGAAGTTAGAACGATGTGTAGAAGGGGGGATTGTCATTGTGAGTTTCTCAACAGGTTATGTGGTGGATGAGTATGGGGTTAGAGGTGGGGAAGGGGTGTTGTTGAGGTAATGAATGGGAGAGAGGATGGATGTGTAGGGGTATTTTGGGGGTTGTTTGATGGAGAATTGGTGGTGTAGATGGGAGGGGGTGAGGTATGATGTAGGGGGTGGATGTAGGTAGGAGAATGAGGGGGTAGAGTTGTGAGAGAGGTCGGGTGTTGGGTTGAGGTGTAGTAAGGGTGAATGTGGGTTTGGTTGGGAGGCACCGGACGATGGAGGGGGGTATTACTAGAAGGATGTAATGAGGGTATAGTGTAAATAGCTTGGGATGGAATGTGAGCGGTGGTTTGGGATGAGTTTGGGGCGTGGAATAAGGAATTGTTTTTAGTGGTTTGGATAGATCGGAATGGGGGTGAACATGGGAGCGGTATGGTGGGGGTAGTAAACGGTGATTGTTGTGAGGTTGGTATTGTGGGGTTTTGGTGGTGGGGTTGGGGGGAGTGTGGGGGTTGTGGGGATCGTATTGGAAATAGATTTGGTTTTGTGAAAGGGCGGTGGGAAAATGTTGAGGAAAGATTGGAAAATGAAAGAGTATAGCAGAATGATTTGGTAGAGATTAGAGTGGGTTGAATGGCCTTGATATTATTGCGTGATTTGAAGGGGGTGATGGATTCATAAAGAGAAATAGTATGGGCGGGTTTGTTGGATATGGGGGATGTGAGATAGTTATTAGGGGGTGGTTTTTGTTGAATTTGAGCTCGGGTCACCATACTGGTGTGACTATCAGTGTGTAGGAAGAGAGAAAACAGGTTGTTGGGTGATAAGAGAAGGGGAGTCATTGTTGTGTAGTAGTGACACGATTTAAGTAGATTTTTGTGGATGGGGTCTCTGAAAGGAAGATTTGGGAGGGAGTTGAATTGGAGTTGGGGTTATAAAGGGATGGGTGAGTTGGAATGTTGGAGAGAATGTGTATGCATTATGTAAGCGGTATGGAATGAGAGGATGTCATTTATATGGGATAGCGTGATTGAAGATGGAATGTTGTTTTGGTTGAAGGAAGGTGTTGAAGATGAATGGTTTAGATGGAGGAGGTGTTTATAAAAAGGGTTGTCTATATGAGGAAGAGAAGAGTAGTTAGCGAGGGACTAGTGTAGGGGGTTGAGAGGGAAAAGCTTGGAAGGTGTTGATAGATGGTAAGAGTGATGAGGATGTTGTTGGGTAATAAAAGCTCTGATGAGGAGTTAGGACTGAGGACCTAAGAGGGTGTTAAGATTAGAGGAGAGTGAAAGGTGAGTGTCACTGGATACATGTATTTGGAATATTTGTGTTGATTAGGGAGTGTTAACCCTGTGTGTTTTGTTTGATGTCAAGTGTGATGAAACAGAAAGTGGTGTAAAAAGGGAAGAAAATCGTTAGTTAATAAAGAAAGACCTCTGTGGTAAAAGAAAGTTATGTGATATTCACAGTGCAATAACGTGTGAGAATCTTGATGTTGTGTCTTAGTTGTAAGTATGGTAGTATGAGTCTGAAGATCTGCAAGTACCTGTTGTTAGAGTAGTAGAGAGGATACTTCATTTCAAAATGTGGGTGATTGGTAGTTGTATTGTATTTGTGTATGGTTAGGTACCGCTCAGAATTCTTATATGTAATGTGGGGATATCCAGATAAATGTGAATATCTCAGATATGTAAGTGAGTTCTCGCTCTCATTTGCGTACATTTGAGGAAGTTCTCGTGAGACTGGTGTTAAGGTTAATCACTAATATGTGAGGGTAGATAAAATCTGGAGTATGCATGGGGATCAGTAACCAGCAACGGGTGGCCTAAGGGGTTATATATTTGGGGGGTTAAGATACGTTTACTGATTAAGGGGGCAGTTTCTAATAGATTATTCATGATTACTGATAGTTGGGGAATAATCTTTAGGGGTGCACTGATATAGGGACGCATCGAAGGGGGTGGGATCGGGGGACTGATAGCTGGATTTACGACTAAATAGTTATCTAGGGGTATTGGGGGTGGTGGGTTGATGATTTGGTTATGCTCAACTTTTCGATATGGGATAATTATTTTTAGCTAAAGCTTTAGTTTTTTTTATTCTTAATGTATTAGATACTCAAGTAGATTTTGTAATTATTTATTTTTATTTTATATCTTACGGTACACGAGTCCATAGCTAAAATGGCAAATGAAAAACTATAAGTTTAAATAAAAAAGGTTTGTTGTTACTATTGCACAGTACAAAGTGGAGAATTTTTGGCAATTTGCATTATCGTATAATTGCTCTTTGTTCTGATAGTTATCGGTGTTGCTTTAATTAATCGTATGATTTTGGGTTGGTCTTCGTATTAGTTTACATAATGGTGAGGCGTGGATGTATTATGGTAGTATGGAGCATTCAGAATTTCCGCTCCAGCATAAGTACTGTTATGGTTTTTAGGTTTTTCGGTTTTATTTTGAGTCCTGTGTATGTGTTACTCGTTTTTGTAAGAGTCTCGTGTTCGACAAGAGTCGTATAATGAGGCTCAGATATATACCGTAGTAGATATGGGTACTATCTGGAGAGTTTAAGAGTAGCGTTCTGAAGTGTTAGTCTCGTTATCTCGCTTAGAAGGTACTCAAGTAATCATAGTCCATTAGATAGGCGAGAAACTGTATAATATATATGAGTCACTGAAGTCAATCGAATACTCCAGGTATGGTTTGAATACATATACCTGACGCTTGATTAGTGTCGCATAGCACTTGAGTTCCCTCTCTACTACAATGTCATCATCTAGATAATTTATTGAGCGGATAGTATTTGTAAGCTTGATCGCGTACATGGCAAAGAGGTTTTTTTTAGATCTCTAGATCGCGGATAGTTTATGGCAAAGCTCTGTCGTTTGAGATTTCAGATGTGGAACGCGCGTAATTACAAGATAGGAAAGACATATACAATACAGAATTTTGTAGTACCAAACTGGTACTGGTTAAGTTAGGATGTACTCGTAAGGGTTCTCGGTCAGTCCATTGACAGAGTGGTCGATCTCCAAACAACGAGACGAATAGTATTAGAGTGCTCTCTTTGGTATTGTTGGTTTGGTTTGGGATGGGAGTCGTATATAAGATAATACTGTGCATTGTGCATACAATAGTCAGGTGTGTGAATTACTAGTCATATCGTCTGTTTGCGCGACGTACCTGACTAGTTCATAAGGAGTGTGATTAGTTAATCACTATTCGTGTTGAGAAGACGATTGCGTCCTGTGTATGTACCGTGCGGAGAATGCGTTTCTTTTGGTACTGTCTCATCAGCGATGCTTGGTCGTTCTCTGCAGTGTCATCCAACCAAGTCACGCGATTTATAGTCACTCTTTATATCTTGTGTTCTTAGATTGTTCTTATAGCTAAGATCATATGCAACGATATTTTTAAGATGAGAGGTAGCGAATCGGCTATGAAGAGATCTCAGGATGTATTGAAGTATGGAATGTCTCTGAGTTGCTTATCTAGATGTTCATAACCAGGATGACAATGTCGTACTCAATGGAATACGCCCGACTCTATTGATGATCGTGGTCGCGTCTTATATCGTTCTGCCGTTAGCCTCGTTTGCATAACTCATCTTTGGGTTAATTACTGAGATTGTAAGCGGACTCTCGCTTGAGGTAACATGAGATTAGAATGTGACACATTCAGCTGGTTGATAAGGCGAGCTATCCATTATGTGTTGTCATGTTGGTTCCGGGTACATGAGACGTCGATCAGATAGGAACATCTCTCAATAGTCGACTATTGATGTGAAGATAAGTCCGATTGAGAGTCGGGTTATTCTACTGCTTATTGTTATTGCACTGATCTGATAGTGTTATAGTGAGGACATATCTATTTTGCCATCTCATGGACATAGCACTTGCAGGTCGCCACTCGGATATGATGCATATTGAACACACTGTAGTAGCGCTGGTGTGTAAGCTAGAGGACTTCGGGCGTGTGAGGTATCAGTTGTGTCTGAACTGGATTTGGAGATCCAGTAGTCATGTTGGAACGTATTTCTTCTCTGTGCTTAAGAGTACGTTTAAGAGGTCACTCAATGAGTGTAGTGTGACGAAAGGATCTGCGGCTCATTAAGAATAAACATCCCAAAGTTGAATGTGGTGTATGAGCGACGGGAGCATAGATTTTGATCGCATTGTACTCTGGAGATAATTTTGTATCGACTGATCGGCTCAAAAGGTGGCGACACGTGTTACATGTTGGTTGGGGAGATTAAGTAGCTCCTAGAAGAGCGAATGTCTCTAATCGTGCACGATACGGAAAGTTTAGTAAGATTGCACCAGGCTAGCGATGGACATTTGAGACTATCGAAACGTGTGATGTGTTACGTGATCTCATTTAGCGAGTGTTGAATGATTAATGTATACATGTGGTGCGCAGCATTTTTTAGAGGGTTTGGGGGCTGTCAATGCATGACCTTTTATCAGGGGGTTATTGTTTGGAGCGTCTTATGTTGTGGTCTGATCACGTCTGGTGTGTACTCCCTGTAGGTTGCAAGCTTTGGTTGATAACGTTGTTACCGGGTCTTAGTTTAATCATGTTTATTTATAGCCGATAGCGACTGGCCGATGTACCGTGTTTATGTGCCGCGCCCATTAGTAGCCAAACATGCGTTATAGCCGCTTCTACTCCTTGCATACGTAGGGAGATAGATGTGTATACGGGATAATGCAACTAGACATTTGCCCTTAAGGTGACCCCTCAGTCCCTCGAAAGTAACGGGTGATATTTTTTAGAAAGAAAATGCATAGTATCTGCTACTTGGGGTAGGCGAGCAAACCCTAGAAAGAAAAGCTAATTGTGACATTCCAGGATGGTATCTAGTGATAAATCATGCTACCACCAATGTTATCTGATTTGTTGCCAGAGTGAAACTATAAGATCGCGAAAGTGGTTGCTGATCGTCATTAACTTGTCACAACGGGATACGAATCATTACTACTCACTCATATGCCAACAGGGCAACCAACAAAAAAAGTGCTTCATGGTCATAGGTCATTAGCAACGAATCTCTCCACATAGACCGGATACACTGTCACGTTCATACGATCCAGGACTAATTATTAGACGCACATCCGCCTGGAGTAATGGAGATATTGACAACACACATAATCAGTCGAAATATAAATCCTGTTTAACTCTGGACTAAGCAATTGGATGATCTGGATTTATGCTGGATGATTATTGTGCTTTTCTGTCCCATAACCGTAAAATCAGATGCAGGACAAAATGATAACACTAGATGTAAGGTCACAGCAATTGGGTTCTGAAAACACAAGGAACTCTAGACAAAAAATAATGAGAATACATGCAACTAATTATAACAGGGTTGAGCTTGAAGAAACACCAATACAAGATGTAGAATCGTACACATATCTTGGCAGCAATATATACAAAGTTGGAGGGACAGACAGCGATATCAAACTAAGAATATAAAAAGCAAGAGGAGCTTTCATTGCATTGAGAAATATATGGAGATCAAGAGAAATCGGATCCAACACGAAAATAAGAATCTTCAACTCAAATGTGAAGTCAGTCCTATTGTATGGCTCTGAGACATGGAGAACAACAAAGACAACAACCAAAAAGCTACAGACTTTCATAAATGGGTGCATGCGTAGAATAGAGGGATTAAAATGGTATGACAAGGTTACCAACGTGGAACTGATGACAAGAAGTTCTCAAGTGCCAGTGGAACAAGAGATGAGAAGAAGACGATGGCGATGGATAGGACACTCACTGAGGAAACCTGTTGATAGCATTACAAGGCAGTCCTTGTTCTGGAACCCCAGGGCAAGAGAGGCAGAGGTAGACCAA
This sequence comes from Oreohelix idahoensis, assembly GCA_024509875.1. Taxonomy (NCBI): domain Eukaryota; kingdom Metazoa; phylum Mollusca; class Gastropoda; order Stylommatophora; family Oreohelicidae; genus Oreohelix; species Oreohelix idahoensis. Next base: position 185,522 of record JAMPIV010006227.1, on the reverse strand, counting down.
GAAGTACATGGAGAAGAGAGCTGGAAACAGAGGTGAAAATGACGAGGAGAATGTGGAAGGAACTTGAGATGATGGCACGTGACAGGAGGACTTGGCATGTGTTTGTTGAAGGCCTATGCTCCTTTGGGAGTAGAGGGTTATGAATAAATGAATCCGCTCCACAGTTTTCCTATTTAACAGTATAGGCCAGATTACACAAGAGAAAGACCTTACTGTAGGTTTGGTATTGAATAAACGCTTAAACAAATAATTAGGGGAAACTCATGAGAAATAAAGAAGCAGAAATCTAGATAATAGATAATCACGAGTGCCTGAAACATACCTCTGCGTATAATTATTATTAATTTATTTATTTACTGTTTACAGGCCTCGGATTTCCCTTCCTAAACCCTCCAACCCTGGGAGATCCATTGTCTCTGCGTGTGCCTGCCCTACCGAACGTATATCAGACTTCCTCGACGGCATCTTCCAGCCTTTTGTAGAGCAGCTTCCTTCCTTCTTAAAGGACACAAACCATGCTCT
>JAMPIV010006227.1:142500-180000 GCA_024509875.1 Oreohelix idahoensis | reverse complement strand
ATTATCAGACTGTAGTCGCGATGGTAAAAACCTGTTACTGTTTTTTTTTAAATCTAATTTTAAACAGCACAGTCTATTTAGTCTGCGTTTTGTTTCATAAGTTGTGTATTATATTATTTAAAAAAGAAATATATAATTAAAAACAATTTAAACCAGTTAATGGTTTAAAACAACTATCTTATATTTCAGCATAGATTATAATAAAGGTAAAGGATCCCGTTACACGCCCATTGAGGCATATTGGGAATATGGTGTTAGGCCCATATTTTCTTGACCACACTAGGGGTGATGTGGTCAGCATCACGCCGGCCGCCTTAACCTTCCCAGAGTTGGTCTGGTACCCATTATAAGATTATAATATTAACATACATTGTTGCGTCAGTTCCTACTGGTTTGACGAACAATATATTACAAAAATCGATACACATGGCTCTAGAATTTATAATGATGGAAAAAAAAATATATAAGACATGTCATTCATTTGTGTATGAAAAGTGCAGTCTGATGGTGTGAAAAAACACGGGGACAAGTTGTAGTTAATCCATGATTTGGATTCTACACTTTTGATTATAGGAGAGTGGTATCATTCCTTGATACATTGATCCGGCGCAAGGATATTGCTCTTATATTTGTACTTATTTTTAGGGCCAGAAAATAGATTAATTTGCTTATTATGTTTATGGCCTGAATTCATATGTATTACATATTATTAGTACAAGTAGAATCAGTCCTATATTGTATATTATGGATGGGTAGGCGGGACTAGGTGCTGATGATTCTGGTCTAGCGGAAGTATGAGTTGTCTTGACAAGGCGTGATGAGTTCCGATGTACCGTGATAATGGCGGGTACGCACTTTTCAAAGGGCTGGTAGATTCTTAAGGAAATTTGATTCAAGAGAAGTGGTTTTCTTCTAAAGAGAATGATGGTATCTCTACTATATCTATAGTTTATGTTAGAGACTCTCCTAAGGTACGGTACAATGTATAATTCGGACTCCATGTATTGCCAGACCCTATTTTGATGATCTCATGTCGATTCGACCTAGATGGAACATTTTGCTTCGTATCGCTAGGGTCGTGTTTTGTATCGACGAAGATGACAGACTTTCCTACAGCGGTTATGGCTACGTGAATTAACCTGATCACCGTAGAGCTGTATGGAAACATTTATGAAATCATTTATATACCCATTATAAATTAACTCTGGCTTATATTCTCCTTCCTATGAATGAGTGAACGACAACTCAGGGAGGCGGCCATGTTAGATTTCGGTCATCATATGTTTTGATCACTGCCAAGAGAACAGATTATTTATCCTATTATCGGACAGTGACAGGGAGATCTCAATCTTGCTAGAAACCCCCCTTTTCGTGGTTTCATAATATATACTACAAACTATGGACGTCAAGTAACTTTAGTTATTTACCGATCTGCCTTCACTGACGCGTTTAGTCAGATAGGGGGATGCGGCCATAATGTATCATGACATTGAACTTTTGATGTACTGCCCATTATTTCTGAATGTGTCATGACTTCAGATCTGCTATGTATACCTACAAATTGATATGTCAACATACCATGATGTACTCGTATGTCCCAGTGTGTACGTCTGAATAAATTGAGTAAACAAAGATTCCAGCAGTCTGCATTGGTGCCTTGTAGACACAAGTGTATGAGTGGTTACATTGGTCAGCACACGAACAGTACACCATTCGCGGTAATCACACTCTACACTTCTACTTCATACATACACCATCCTGCGTCGGTTGAAGTGACCAAGTTTAGTGCCTGCTTCCCCTGGAGCCTTTGCCTTCCCTAACTCAGGACTAGGGTGAGTTACCCATTTACAGCTGGGTAGACTGGAGCATGCCTGATCTCAACAACACACCACTCTTCCTTACAGAGCATACAGACTGACACTTTACAGAGTGGAAAGAGAAAAACTTTACAGTGGCGAGCCAGATTCCTGGGTCCAGCTTACGCAGTTTTGTGTTGAGAATCACAGTTTACAGCTAAAAGAACATTTGTTTGACCACATCAACACCAGTAGGACAGCTATACAGTCGATGTCAGCTTGACCTGTATTACCGATAGGATGCTGTATCTAGGTCAGCGCTTGTTGACAGTTTTTTTCGCTGTACAGACAGTATTACACAGGACAGTGGTATCAAGTGTAGAAAATATCTGGAGCAGTATTGTTGACATTTCTCAACGTACAGAAGAATCACAGTGTTGTTGAACATAAAGTGCATAGTTCATCGTTGGATCTTCATATGCTCAACAGAGAAAAATTGAACTGTGTAATAGTTTAGAATTAAATCTATTACTCAATAAAGTGGCAAGTTATTATTATTTAAATAAACTGTGCCTGCTTTGCAACACCATACTTTGCAACACATTCTATCCTCAACACATATATTATATTATATATGCATTTATGTTATTTGTTATGTATTAAATTAGTTTATGTTCTGTGTGACTAGTACAAGGTATGCCGAGTGACATTGGTCTGGTACTAGTATTCTATAGGTACACATTTTCTTAATTGGAAATTTGTTAGCAACAATTTGCTGCTATTTCTGTTAGTTGTGATGAGGTGTTCTTTTCTTCGTTGTTTTTGTTAATAATTTTGTGTTCCTTAGTTTTGTTTGATTTGTTTGTATAATTGTAGGTCTCATCTTTTCTTTCATTTCATATTTTTACACCCTTATGTTTATACACTGTGGCGTTATTTGTCTTGTTATATTATTGCAGTTATCATCACGGTTTCTGTGATCATTTTTTTCATTTCTCCTATTTAATTTAATTTGATCTCTGCAAATGTGTTCATATTGTCTTTTCTTGTTTGTCCTTTGTAATGTCTTTAGTTGACATATGACATAGGAGTTATAGTGGTATACACTGATAATATAGTACAGATCAGTACTTTATGATTGTTATTGTTATAAAACAAAATGTACAAGACCTTTGTAAGGCTTGTCTCCCAAAGTGATTGGTAAAGGGAAATATTTTTTCCACAGGTACTCAAGTGATCTTTGATTACATTGAGGTATACAAGACCTTTGTAAGGCTTGTCCCCCACAGTATTTGAGATACAATTATTGCTGTCCACATGTACTCAAGTTATCATTGGTTATTATAAACCATACAAGTTTGGACTAAGACTAAGTCTATGGTATAGACTTGTCTCCCATTAACTTGAAAGAGGGTAATTTATTTACTTTTTCAGGTTTCTGATTTAAGAAGACAATATGTCTACATTAGATTATTTTATTGCACAAGGAAAATCTCTTGATAAGACTGGAAAAGACTTAGAACAATGGGCTGTTGCTCAATATGACAAAGCATTAGCTGCAGAAGAGAAAAAAACTGCTGCTGCTGCTGAAGAGAAAAAAAGCTGCGGCTGAGGAGAGAAAACTTCAAATAGAAGAAAAAAAAGCTGCTGCAGAAGAAAGGAAAGCTCTAGCTGAAGAAAAAAGATTAGAAAAAGAAGCTGATACTGCTGCTGAACTTAAGAAATTGCAAATGCAAGTGGAGGAAAGGAGATTTGATGCAGAACAGAAAAAACTAGAAGTTGCTGCTGCTGCAGAACAGAAAAAATTAGAAGCGGCTGCAGAACAGAAAAGATTAGATAGAGAAGCTGAAGAGAGAAAAGCAATAAGAGAACATGAGTTTGAATTAGAGAAATTAAAATTGACATGTATGAGTAATGTTAATCAGGCATCTGGTGGTAATGGTAAACCCTTTGTGTACAAGGTCAAGGTACCAGCGTTTAACCCTACCAGTGATGACATAACATTTTGGCTTTCTAGATTTGAACGGGCTTGTCGATCTCATAATGTTGACAAATCACAGTATGTGAATCAGTTGTCTGAAAATCTAAAAGGGGAGTCTCTGAGTAAGTTATATTTTGTTGAAGAGGCCGACAAAGATAATTATGATGCTGTTAGGGCAGCTTTGATAAAGAGATATCAGCTGTCTGAAGAAGGTTATCGTCTTTTGTTTAAAACAATGAGACCTGAGGTAGGTGTAGAATTCTCAGAATTCATCTCAAAAGCACGAATTACACTTTCACGATGGATTGAATTATCCAAAACAGAGAAAACATTTGATGGTCTTACGGATTTATTGCTAAGAGACAAGGTCATGTCTTCTGTAAATAAATCATTCCTAGAGTTCTTACATGAGCGTAAACCTAGTACAATAAAGCAAATGGAAGAATATTGTGACCAGTATGCCACGGCACACCCTGACATGATTCTTAGTAACTCTATCATTAAAGAGAGTATGCCAGTTGCTTCGGCAACAGAATATAATCAGAATTACTCACACAAATTCCAAGGAGCTAAAAATAAATTTGATAAAAAGGTTAATTGGAATAAGTATCAAAACCAAGATAACCACTCAAATCAGGGTTCTTCTTCGAAGAACTGGAATCGGGCTGATAGTCCTCGACACGCGAGGGGTACCCATAATGTTAGAAATTCTCGGAAAGGGAGTAGCTATAGGAACTACCCAAGTGCTTCATGGAGACAAAAAAAAACCAATATTACAGGGATACTCAATATAACGAGCATGATGATTATGATCATGAATATTATGATTCAAACCCAAATAGGGGTTATAACAGAGGCAATAATAATTATAGAGACAATTATAACCGAGGTAGATCACAACACAAAAGACATGGTAAATCTTATTACCAGGCTAACTCTGCACAACAGGAGTTCCACGACACCGATAATCAGAATAATGATAAAAAAGACTCCAATAGTGTAGCAAATTCCGCTTTCGATTTTGCTAGAGCATCTGAGTGTTCGCAATGCAAAACATTATTCGATCCAACCACAGTTTCTACTTTAAGCTGCGGTCACCCGCTTCCCGCTCTCCATGCGTCAATTGCGCATAATGGAAGGGGTGCTCTTGTCTTTAATAGGGGCCTAATAGATGGTACTCCGGTATCAATTCTTTTCGATTCGGGGTGCACTACCATTGGAGTGAGGCAATCACTCGTAAATCCTTCTCGAGCTACAGGCAATATAGTCAAATGTGTAACATTTGGTGGCACATTGGAGAAGTACTCCACTGCCATTATCAATATTGCTACGCCTTTCTTTACAGGAGAGGTGCAAGCATGTCTCTTGCCGAATCCGATCGCTGATCTTATCATCGGTCGCATTCACGGGGTGAAAGAATGCACTCCACAGCAAATTTCTAATTGGGAAAATGTTAATATGCAATCTGCTAATGCAGTAATCACTAGGGCTCAAGCTCTTAATATGCCACAATCTTCACATTCTGAAGATAATGATGCGCAGATCCAAGATGATCCCTTGAAGATTTCCCACGATTCCTTTATCAAACAGCAGGAAGATGATCCTACTCTAAAGAAATTCTTTACTCTGGGAAAAAAAAGGTGATCCGAATAAGGATACAAATCGTAAATCTTGGATTACGATGAAGAATGGCGTACTTGTACGTATGGTACAAGACTCCGCTAAGTCCATTCATTCTCAAATCCTTGTGCCTAAAAATATGAGAGTTAAAATCTTACAGCACGCTCATGATTCGCAGTGTGCTGGACATATGGGTTTTTCCCGTACTAAAGCTAGAGTCAATCTTTCTTTTGGCCTGCTGTGAATAAGGACATACGAATCTATTGTCGATCTTGTAAAGTATGTCAAGAGATTAAATCCAGAGGTCCACGCCATGATGCACCTATTCAGGCTGCAGACATTCCCATTCGGCCATTTCAAAAAATGGCGATAGACATCATTGGTCCATTTAAGATAAAGTCTGCTAGAGGACACCAATTTATTTTGACGTGTGTTGATATGTGCACACGTTGGCCGGAGGCTGTTCCTCTAAAGAGCATAACTACTGCTGATGTCGCAGATGCTCTTTGGTTAATATTTTCTCGTCTGGGGTTTCCAGCAGAAATATTATCCGACCATGGTACCCAACTCATATCGGATACCATGTCTCAAGTAATGTCGACTCTGAAGATAGAGAGATCGCTGAGTAGTATTTATCATCCTATGTCCAATGGGATGGTGGAACGTTTGAATAGAACTCTGAAAAACCTACTAGGTAAGATAACAGAAGATCATCCTCAGGATTGGGATAGGGTTTTACCCGCGGCTCTCTTTGCATATAGAGAGGTCGCCAACGAACATACAGGATTTTCTCCCTTTGAACTTGTCTTTGGCGCGAAACCGCGAGGTCCTATGTCCTTACTTCATGATCTTATAACTGCTGATAATATTGTCGATGACACAAAATCCTCTTATGAATATGTCATCGCACTTAGACACAAGATTTTTGAAGCATGCAAATTGGCAACTGCTTCTTCTGAATTTGCGAAACAGAAGGCAAGGGAATTTGCCAATAAAAAGAGATGTTTGCGACAACTTTGTCCAGGTGACAAAGCATTTGTCTTGCTACCTTGTAGGGAAAATAGACTTCTCATTTCTTGGAAAGGTCCGTACGATATAATATCAAAAGTTTCCGATGTTGACTATATCGTCGATATTGACGGGAAGCGTAAAACCTTCCACATCAACATGCTCACGGAATTCCATGAACGTCCTGATTATTTACAACCTGTTTTCCAGGCAACGGACGATTTTCCAGTCCAACATGGACAGTACTCATCTCTGTCAGTAATACAGGATGAGGAAACGAGTTTCTCGGATGTAAATTTACCTTTTCCAATGATTCCTCTTCACTCTAATGAATCATGGAAAGATGTTGCAATTTCTCCAGAATTATCTCCAGGAGAGCAGAAACAAGTTTCTACTATGTTAGAACAATTTCAGGATGTCCTTACTGACATTCCTGGTCAAACTGATGTCATTCAACATGACATTATTCTTACTGACCATAGTCCTATAAGAGTCAGACCGTATCCTATCCCGATACATTTTCAAGCACAGGTAGAGAAAGAGTTAGATGAGATGATAGAGTTAAAAATTATTGAACCATCCACATCAGCATATTCTTCGCCGATGGTTATAGTACGGAAAAAAGACAATAACATACGTCTTTGCGTGGATTATCGCAAATTGAATCAAGTGACTAAATTTGATGCGGAACCTATGCCTTTACTAGAAGAGCTACTTACGAGACTATCGAATTCTCACTTCTTTACTAAACTCGATTTGTCTAAGGGATATTGGCAAGTTCCACTATCCGAACACGCCAAACCGTTTACTGCTTTTTCGACGCCTAGGGGTCTATTCCAATGGAATTTCATGCCTTTCGGTCTTATGAACGCCCCTGCAACATTTGTACGCATGATGCGTCGAATCCTATCTCATCGCTCAGATGTCATTGCGTATCTTGATGACATCTGTCTTTTCAGTGATACTTGGAACGATCACTATAATGGTATAAATGAACTATTGTCTATCTTACGCGAGCATAACCTGACAGCGAAACCATCGAAAGCATGTATTGGTTTTAGCGAAATATCTTTCTTAGGACACCGTGTTGGTCATGGGTTCCTAAAAACAGAAGACCATAATACAAGTAAGATACTTAACATTTCTATTCCTAAGACTAAAAAGCAAGTACGAAGTCTCTTAGGTCTAATACAATTTTATGGACGATTCATCCCGAATCTGTCCTCCATTATGTCACCTCTTTCTTCCTTGCTAAAGAAAGGGTCTCCTAATGTAGTCCATTGGACTCAAGAATGTCAATCCTCTTTGGATAAGGTTAAAACTATGTTTTCTACTTCACCTATCCTAGTATTGCCTTCTAAGGATAAGACATTTATTCTTCGTAGTGACGCTTCATCCACCGGGATTGGAGCTGCACTAATGCAAGAGTACTCTGGAACTCTGCATCCTGTGATGTATATTTCTCGGAAATTAAATGCCGCAGAGAAGAATTACTCGGTCCTAGACCGTGAATTATTGGCTATGGTTTGGTCAATCCTTAAACTGCAAAGATTTCTTCTGGGCGCGCATTTCATTGTGGAAACTGACCAGAAAGCTCTTACGGCTATTCAGAGTAAAAATCTGAAGAGCGCGAGATCAACGCGATACGCGATTGCTCTACAGCCATTTCATTTTTCGGTGCGAGCTATCCGTGGGTCAGAAAATGTGATGGCAGATATTTTGTCTAGATGCCCACATGATTCATAACTGTTATACAACTTTGATACAGTTGTTTCTATGTTGAAATGTGTACACATATGTAATATATCATATATTGATTGTAACACTACTTAGCGGTTCATTGATATTTATTCACCGCTGATCTTTCAATGTTTTTCGTCTTTGATGATCATGATGTTAAGATATCTTAGATGAAATTTATGTATAAACTAATGTGGAAATTGTGTCATTGCTAATATTGTAGTATGCGTTGGTGACACCTCTCTGGAAATATTTATACTTAGAGAAGTACTTTCTCTAAGGTCATAAAACTTATGCTTATCATCTGCGCATTGTATTGGTGCGTTGTGAGCCTATTGTATGTTGCTCCTAGATGTATTTCAAAAAAAAAAATGTACCATTTTTTTTTCCCGAGGGGTGTGGTAATCTGTTGCGTGCATATTTTGACGCACATATTACAAAAATCGATATGGCTATTTAATATGGAAAAAATATAGACATTCATTCATTTGTGTATGAAAATGCTGTCTATGGGGAAAGCGAGATAATCCATGTTTGATTCACACTTTTGATTATAGGAGTAATCGTTCTTGATATTGATCCGGCGCAAGGATATTGCTCTTATATTTGTACTTATTTTTAGGGCCAGAAAATAGATTAATTTGCTTATTATGTTTATGGCCTGAATTCATATGTATTACATATTATTAGTACAAGTAGAATCAGTCCTATATTGTATATTTTGGATGGGTAGGCGGGACTAGATTCTTATTATTCCGCTCTAGCGGAAGTATGAGTTGTCTTGACAAGTCGTGATGAGTTCCGATGTACCGTGATAATGGCGGGTACGCACTTTTCAAAGGGCTGGTAGATTCTTAAGGAAATATGATTCATGAAGTGGTTTTTTCTAAAGGAGATGGTATCTCTACTATAGTTTATGTTAGAGACTCTCCTAAGGTACGGTACAATGTATAATTCGGACTCCATGTATTGCCAGACCCTATTTTGATGATCTCATGTCGATTCGACCTAGATGGAACATTTTGCTTCATATCGCTAGGGTCGTGTTTTGTATCGACAAAGATGACAGACTTTCCTACAGCGGTTATGGCTACGTGAATTAACCTGATCACCGTAGAGCTGTATGGAAACATTTATGAAATCATTTATATACCCATTATAAATTAACTCTGGCTTATATTCTCCTTCCTATGAATGAGTGAACGACAACTCAGGGAGGCGGCCATGTTAGATTTCGGTCATCATATGTTTTGATCACTGCCAAGAGAACAGATTATTTATCCTATTATCGGACAGTGACAGGGAGATCTCAATCTTGCTAGAAACCCCCTTTCGTGGTTTCATAATATATAATGACATTGAACTTTTGATGTACTGCCCATTATTTCTGAATGTGTCATGACTTCAGATCTGCTATGTATACCTACAAATTGATATGTCAACATACCATGATGTACTCGTATGTCCCAGTGTGTACGTCTGAATAAATTGAGTAAACAAAGATTCCAGCAGTCTGCATTGGTGCCTTGTAGACACAAGTGTCTTCTTCTTCTTCCGTCCTTAGCCACCGACCGTCAAAGCAGTCAGTGGCCATCACGCCTAGTGGCATCTTAGGGCAACAGCAGATAGGTTTTCTTTGCCATTGTTTCCCATCACGCCTATTGGCGTCTTTAGGGCAACGGCAAATCAATCCATCTGCTGTTGTTTCCGTAATCGAAGTGACTGGCAAACGGGTGATCAGCCCGTTGGTAGACACAAGTGTATGAGTGGTTATATTGGTCAGCACACGAACAGTACACCATTCGCGGTAATCACACTCTACACTTCTACTCCATACATCACCATCCTGCGTCGGTTGAAGTGACCAAGTTTAGGGCCTGCTTCCCCTGGAGCCTTTGCCTTCCCTAACTCAGGACTAGGGTGAGTTACCCATTTACAGCTGGGTAGACTGGAGCATGCCTGATCTCAACAACACACCACTCTTCCTTACAGAGCATACAGACTGACACTTTACAGAGTGGAAAGAGGGAAAGAAACTTTACACTAATATACCTGTCAAAATAATCACGGGGAAAGAACTCAAGCTAACACTTAACCTTTCAGCAGCTACAGCACATTTAGAAGACGGAGTAACTCATTTTGTTGATTCTGAATGAAATTATTGTACCCATTTTTGTCAAAGTTTTGAAAAAAAAAAATCTTAGATTATTATTTCAATGTAAATAATTTGTCCTCTTCTCTGTCAAAAGGTAACAATTAAACTGCAAAAACAAAATATAACAACTAATAAATATACCCGTCAGAATAATGACGGGGAAATAATTAAAGTTGCCGTGTTAACCTTTCAGCATCTGCAAAACATTTAGAAGATTGGGGAACTCAGTTAGTGATTCTGAATGAAGTTATATGTCGCATGTTAAGCAATTGCCTAGTTAAATGTATGAAGACCGGAAAGTGGGACACAAGTGTACTAGCCAACAAACGAATGCAGGGGTATTTTCCTGTGTGTATCTAGGTTCAGCCAATCAGAAAAGGGGTTTCCCACGGACAGATAGAACTACTTCGGCGATTGTATAAGGAAGAATAAATCTGCAGTTGAAACTTTCCTTGTGTACTTGGTTGCCGTTATAAAAAAAATTTCTTCTGATAACGAATTACCGTGTACATACCTGTCAACCTTCTGAGACAAAAATCTGTACGCAGGACCAAAATAATCCTTACAAACACCCAAAAATCCTTACGCAAAAGATATATTAATAAATTATACGCAATACAGTTTTAAAATGAGAAATGACATATACAAATCTATTAGCATTTGAATTATTGTGATATAAAAGATGCTAATAGTCTCATGCTGTTCTTTACATATAAAAAACTTAGTGATCATGGGGTACACTATTCTTTCGATGTACAGTGTTTTGTATTATAATCAACACATGCACTTTTAGCTTACTTACTTACTTAGTCGTTCCTCTTCTACCGTGAGGTGTAGAGGTTTGGAAGAGAGAGCGCCAGACTATTCTATCGGCTGTCTTCCTCCTGGCCTGGTTCCATTCTAGTCCTCGGTCCTTCAAAGATTGTCTAATGTTGTCCTCCCAGCGGACTCTGGGTCGTCCTCGGGGTCTGGATCCTTGGCTCTTTGTTTCCCATGCTTGTCGTGGTAGCCGATCTTCTCCCATTCTGCAGACATGGCCAAACCATCTTAGTTGGGACTGTTCTACTTGGGTCTGTAGGGGGTGGCATTTTAGGCCTTGACGTATCGTCTGGTTGCGTACCATGTCTCTTCTTGTTACCTCAACCACCTTCCTAAGATATCTCATTTCTGAGGTTTGGATCTGGCTTTTATGGGTTGTAGTCATTGCCCATGACTCGCATCCATATGTCAAGCCTGGGACATAGGTGGAGCGGTATACAGCCATCTTCGTTTTCTTACCAACCTCTCTCTTGCTGAGGAATCCTCGATTTATGGCCTGAAAAAGTCTCCCAGCTGCTGCTTTTCGAGTGGCCAACTCTTCTTTGATGCCTCCCTTTCGGTCTATAATAGCTCCGAGGTATTTAAAGTGGTCGACCTGCTCCAGGACCTGTTCTCCCAGCTTAATCTGATGTCTTCTTTCTTCTCGTGATATCACCATGGATTTTGTTTTAGAGCTGCTTATGACCATCCCTCTCTTCTCCAGCTCTTCCTTCCATACTTGCAGGTTGGATTGGAGATGTGCCTCTGATTTAGCAATCAGGGCAACATCATCAGCAAATGCCAGCTCTGAAATATAGACCTGTCTCATCTTCCAGTACCCCACTGAATACTTTCTTGTTCTCTCCTTACATGCCTTGATGACATCGGTTTGCTCGGAATCCGCACTGGACCACATCCAATTGTGGCTCAGCTAGGCGTCGGAGTCTCTGCTCTAGGATTCTAGAGTAGATTTTTCCAGGGACACTGAGAAGGGATATGCCTCTATGGTTTCCACACTGTCGATTTTCACCCTTTTTGAAAATTGGTGTTATTATGGCGATCTCCCAATCCTTTGGTATGGTCTTGTTGCACCATGCTGCCTGTAGGACCCTTAAGAGTAACAGGTCGCCTGATGCTCCCATGTACTTAACCATTTCTGGTGTTATACCATCATGCCCTGCTGCTTTGCCCATCTTGATTTTCTCCAGTGCTGCCTTCAGTTCTTCCATCTTTATGTCATCTTCATCACCATTGGTTTCCTCTTCTGTGCTAGTGGTTATCATTTCTGATGCTTGACCTTGCTCACCATCAAGGAGTTCTGAGAAATATTCTTTCCATCTTTCCATTACTTCCTTCGGGGCAGTAAGCAATTTGCCTTGCTTGTCCTTTATAAATTTGAGAGGGCATTGTTTTTCCTTCCTCATGTTCTTTAGGGTCTTATAGAACAATTTCTGGTTTTCTTGTGCATCTTTTTCTAGCTTTTCTCCAAATTCTTCCCAGGACTTCTGTTTTGCGGCTTGCACTTTGTTCTTTACTTCTGTTCTGAGTGTCACATATTCTCTATATTTTTCCATTTGTCCTGTTGTGTTTTTAGCTCCTAAGTATTGTTTCCATGCCATTTTCTTCTCTCTTATTTTCTCTTTGACTTCCTCTGTCCACCAAGGTGTCCTCTTTCTCTGGTTCCCAAGTCGGACTTCACCACATGCTTCTGCAGCAGCTGTCTTTATGATATCCTTGAATTTAATCCAGAGGGTTTCCAAGTCATCAGGTTGTTCTTCTGTGTTGTTCACCGCTGCAGCAATAAGCCCCTGATATCTGGTCTTAATTTCTGGCTCTCTCAGCTTGTAGGTCCTAATGCTCATTTCTCCTGCTCGTTTACTTGGTTTCTTGCGTGATGTTGAGCAGTTCCTAGGCTGAGCAACTCTTTCAGTTGTTCGTTTGATTGTTAGCAGGTAGTGATCACTTCCAATCTCTGGCCCCCTCCAGACTCTTGCATCTCGGACATATTTGAATGAGTGCACTTTTAGCACTTTGCAGAATTGCATTTGTGGGCTTAAATTCTGCACAGCATGTATCAATGTTGATCTTACACTGTAAAATAGAAGTGAGTGTGTCAGCATTCATGGACCTCCTGCAGTCTGTGTGGATTTTTTTCATCATTGAAAATGATCTTTCGCAGTCAGCATTGCTGTTAGGGAGTATCAGCAGTCGCTGAATGATGACTTTCAAATTAGGGAAGCGGATGGCACCAGTACTAGTTTTCTGGTCAACAACTTCCAGCCAATAGCTACAGAAGCTCTTTTTCTGACCACTATCTGTCAGTAGAGGCACACACACATCAGACAACATACAGTAGAGAATGATTAAAAAATACAACGAACAAAGCAAACAGCTAACAGCACCCAAAAAAAAAATAATTAAATAAACAAAATTATGAACAGAATATCAAATCTAGGATGAAAAAACGAATAAAGTAGGCCTACTCAACGCAAACAAACTTTTTTTTTCTAGTTATGTAGGGCCTACACAGAATATTATGACAATTTATCGGAAATATATTGAAGGGCAAGATATAACTGGAAAGATTAAGACATCGATTAAATTGCAACAAAGCAAAACAACATCAATATTTAACCAAGTTATAAGTACTTAGCTTTTTTAAACAAAATGGTGTCGAAGTGTGGTGGCAAGCAAGCATGGTCGTTGATAACAGGTAACTTAAAAAATACTCATGTCACGCTGAAAACCGAAAGCGATTGAGTCAAATTCAAAGTTTTTGCCGAATTGTAGGGTATAAAAGGATTTGATTGGTTGCTGGGAGAGACCTCAGTTTAAAAACGGACGCCGAGATTCCCGGAATTAAAAATAAAAAAAAATTGGTTAAAAAAGAACCTGGGCTAGAAAATATTTTCTGATTTAAAATTTTAAAAAAACTTGGGTTGAAAAATATTTTTAGAATTTAAAAAAAAAAAAAAAAAAAAAAAAAATTTTTTTTTTTTTTTTTTTTTTGGAAGGGGAGAAAAATCCGTACAACGAGTCTGTACGGCCGTACACTGCTAAAAGTATAAAAAATCCGTACATTGTACGAAAAATTCGTACAGGTTGACAGGTATGCGTGTAAATTGGATATTTTGCTAAAAGGTAAGTTTTAAACACATTTTTTCTCCTTTGATTATGCTATCAATGTTATTTAAAGTTATTGACGTATATCTTCATCCAATTTCATATCTAAATTTTATAAATTGACCAAATCTAGGTCAGGTCAAAATTATACGAGTATATCATTGCCCTTTAGCTCCCCGAGGAGCTTAGGCCTTCAACAAACACATGCCAAGTCTTTTCGTCCGGTGCCATCCACTCAAGTTCTAGCGATGTTTTCCCGATCCTTTTCACCTCTGTATCCATTTCTCCATTTTTTTTGGTCTACCTCTGCTTCTCTTTCCCTGTGGATTCCAGAACAAGGACTGCCTTGTAATGCTATCAACTGGTCTCCTCAATGTGCGTTCTATCCATCGCCAGCGTCTTCATCTCAACTCTTGTTCCACTGGCACTTGTCTGGTTCTTGTCATCAATTCCACATTTGTGACTTTGTCATACCATTTCAGTCCTTCTATTCTACGCAAGCACCCGTTTATAAAAGTCTGTAGCTTTTTGGTTGTTGTTTTTGTTGTTCTCCGTGTCTCAGAGCCATACAATAGGTACTGACTTCACATTTGAGTTGAAGATTCTTATTTTCGTGTTGGACATGATTTCTCTTGTTCTCCATATATTTCCCAATGCAATGAACGCTCCTCTTGCTTTTTGTATTCTTATTTTGATATCATTGTCTGTCCCTCCAATACTGTTTACCCGACAGCTAAGTTCAGGTGAAGAAATTTGTATTTGGGCTTCTTTCAATTTTTGGATCAACATATTTTTGTGAACAATTATTTTCAGTCATGAATTATATCAAAAGCAAAATTAGAAGCCACTTGCAACGACGTGTGTCTAAATTCATGCTTGAACATGAAAACAACAGATTATTCACCAAATTTTGATCAACTTTGCAAGGAAATCCAACAGCAAAAGTCTCATTAAATTTCCTTACTTTTCATTTGTATATGTTATTTTATTACCAAGTTACATCTTATCTGAATGAATATTTCTTACTGAAAAAAATTGTATTATTTATTCTGTAGTAAAATGGCATGTGAACAATTATATATATATATATACAAGAATAGGAAGCACTGAATAAACAGTTGCTTGAAGTGACGTAGCCATTAAAACCGGTTCTAGGACCAGAAACTAATAGTAAAAATGGGCAAACCACGAAAGATGATTTGAAACATAGGCAGACAGTGACGCACAAATTTCCATACAAAGAAAAAACTTGAATGGATATCGCAGGGTAGAAGCCCTTGGGGGGGGGTGGGGGGGGGGGGGGGGGGGGGGGGGGGTGGGGGTATTTGTTGAAGGCCAGTTCTCGACGGGATGGATAAAAAGTAAGAAATGTAAAACATACAAATAAAAGCAATCACAAAAAGAACATTTTACTTTTCAGCTTGTTAATTTACTTCCGAGCTTAAATAAATAATATAAAAATGATGGAATAAAAATTGTTTTATTAAATGGAAAAAAAAAACGTGTACATTATCTGAAGTTATAAAAAAAAATATGATATAAGTAAAGGTAGTCATATAGTAGATTCTGACACGGGGAGTGAAGTGTTAGAGACTTCACTATAGTCGGTCCGTCCAGCTTTGGTTTGATGTTTAGTGACGAGTTATCCATAAATCTACAAAGACAAAAGCGACAGTCATCTTATGTTATTAATAGACTGAACAACCTACACCTTCTCTTGTATTATTAAACATGCAGCTACTTTTGTTACAATATTTCCCTTGCAGAGCATCATACCTACGGAAGTTGAGTATGTGGTTGCAGAATTTAAAAAGGGCTCTGGAGATGATTTTGATACCATTTTACGACTGCCATTTACAACTAAAGATGAAGCTGTAGAATAGAAAGCTAGTTTTGAGAAAAAAATCATTGGCAACTTTTCGGACACGGTCAGTTGACCCCGCTTTTGGGAAATATGTGTTATTCAAGGTATGTTAACTACTACAGCTTCAATGGCATGTTTTATAAGCTTGCACTTTATTAAAATTGAAATGCCTGCTTATTCCACATGAACATCAGGAATCTTGTCAGAATATCAGTTTTCATAAAAATGTCTTTCACCCTACCCTTCAGTTCTCCATGGAGCATATACCTTCAAGAAATACATGCCTATGAAATCCATTCATGGTCTTTCTATGTCTTCCTTATCTCTGTCATGTCTGTCATGTCTGTCCTCTTATATTTGTCAGTCTCTGTTGATTTTTCTTACCATGGGGATTCCAGAAAAAGAATTGCATTTATTGCTACCAGTTGGTGTCCTCCTTGTCTGTCCAGTTTAACTCCAGTGTCTTTTTCTGATCTGATGTTCCTATGGTATTTTCTAGTTCCCCTGTGGTGATCTGGACTTAGCATTTCAATGCTTCTACCCTGTGGTGATCTGGACTTAGCATTTCAATCCTTCTACTCTGTGGGGATCTTGACTTAGCATTTCAATTCTTCTACTCTGTGGTGATCTTGACTTAGCATTTCAATGCTTCTACTCTGTGGTGATCTTGACTTAGCATTTCAATCCTTCTACCCTGTGGTGATATGGACTTAGCATTTCAATGCTTCTACTCTGTGCTGATCTTGACTTAGCATTTCAATGCTTCTACTCTGTGGTGATCTTGACTTAGCATTTCAATGCTTCTACTCTGTGGTGATCTTGACTTAGCATTTCAATCCTTCTACCCTGTGGTGATATGGACTTAGCATTTCAATGCTTCTACTCTGTGCTGATCTTGACTTAGCATTTCAATGCTTCTACTCTGTGGTGATCTTGACTTAGCATTTCAATGCTTCTACTCTGTGGTGATCTTGACTTAGCATTTCAATCCTTCTACCCTGTGGTGATCTGGACTTAGCATTTCAATGCTTCTACTCTGTGCTGATCTTGACTTAGCATTTCAATGCTTCTACTCTGTGGTTATCTTGACTTAGCATTTCAATGCTTCTACTCTGTGGTGATCTTGACTTAGCATTTCAATCCTTCTACCCTGTGGTGATCTGGACTTAGCATTTCAATGCTTCTACTCTGTGCTGATCTTGACTTAGCATTTCAATGCTTCTACTCTGTGGTTATCTTGACTTAGCATTTCAATGCTTCTACTCTGTGGTGATCTTGACTTAGCATTTCAATCCTTCTACCCTGTGGTGATATGGACTTAGCATTTCAATGCTTCTACTCTGTGCTGATCTTGACTTAGCATTTCAATGCTTCTACCCTGTGGTGATCTTGACTTAGCATTTCAATCCTTCTACCCTGTGGTGATCTTGACTTAGCATTTCAATCCTTCTACCCTGTGGTGATCTTGACTTAGCATTTCAATCCTTCTACTCTGTGGTGATCTTGACTTAGCATTTCAATCCTTCTACTCTGTGCTGATCTTGACTTAGCATTTCAATGCTTCTGCTCTGCATCCACTTTTACCATTCTTTCACTTCTTTGTTGTCATTTGTATTGTTGTCCATGTTTCAGAGCCATACAGTAGGACTGACTTGACATTTGAGTTGACAATTCTTATTCTTGTGTTAGATTTCATGTCATTTGTTTTCTGTATATTTCCCAGTAACATGAAAATTCCTCTTGCCCTTTGTAATCTTATTTTCTGAATTATTTCCCTTGGATGACCTCTTCTTGTCCTTGAGGTTTTTCTCTTGCTTTCAGTTTATAAATATTACACTCACATAAAGGTATGTTTTCAGGCACTCGTGAATAACGAACAAGCAGAAAACTAGACAACAGAAAAACAACAGACGTGAGTGGTGTTAACCGGAGAATCGAACCCAGAACCTTCCATGCGGCACCCCGCCTAGCTATGGATGTGCATACCTGTCAACCTGTACGAATTTTTCGTACAATGTACGGATTTTTGATACTTTTAGCAGTGTACGGCCGTACAGACTCGTTGTACGGATTTTTCTCCCCGCCAAAAAAAAAAAAAATTTTTTTTTTTTAAAATTTTTTTTTTTTTTTTTTTAAATTCTAAAAATATTTTCCAACCCAAGTTTTTTAAAATTTTAAATCAGAAAATATTTTCTAGCCCAGGTTTTTATTTAACCATTTTTTTTTATTTTTAATTCCGGGAATCTCGGCGTCCGTTTTTAAACTGAGGTCTCTCCCAGCAACCAATCAAATCCTTTCATTCCCAACAATTCGGCAAAAACTTTGAATTCGGCCTCAAACGCTTTTGGTTTTCAGCGTGACATGGCGTATTTTTAAAGTTACCTGTTATCAACGACCACGTTTGCTTGCCACCACACTTCGACGCCATTTCGTTTAAAAAAGCTAAGTACTTATAACTTGGTTAAATATTGCTGTTGTTTTGCTTTGTTGCAATTTAATCGCTGTCTTAATCTTTTCAGTTATATCTTGCCCTTCAATATATTTCCGTTAAATTGTCATAATATTCTGTGTAGGCCCTACATAACTAGAAAAAAAAAAAAGTTTGTTTGCGTTGAGTAGGCCTACTTTATTCCAGCACTCAAGATTAGCTGCTTTATTTTTTAATAAAGTGGCAGGGAGCCGCGCTGGTGTAATGGCTACAACGTTGTACTGGCGACCAGGTGTTCATGGTTCAAACCCGGCCGTCGGCGTTTGAAGAAATGTTTACGACCGGAAATTTGACTGAATAATCTGAACGGCTCCTGCACATAAATCCCGTGTGGATGGGAAGGAGCGAAGCTCCTGACCGGGTTGGAAGGAAAGTCCACTGACTCCCCAGCCTCGCAATGACATGTCATTGGGCCGAAAGAGCTGGAAAGCTCGAGTGCCGCTGGTTATAGAAAAAAAAAATAAATAAATAAAAAATAAAGTGGCAATCTGTTATCACTTTAAGCTACCAACTCGTAAATAATAATTTTGTAAATTTTTGGTGGTACGTTTTTTCTTCCTAGATTTGATATTCTGTTCATAATTTTGTTTATAATTTTTTTTTTTTTTTGTTGTTGTTGCTGTTAGCCGTTTGCTTTGTTCGTAGTATTTTTTAATCATTCTCTTCATCTACAAAGATTATTAGTTGAAATATTTCATCCACTGAATGATGGCTGAGCCTAATTCAAAGAAACAAAAGCTTGCAGGTCATGGTAAGTTTCAGGTCGAATGGGTTAAACTCTTCCCTGGCATTGTAGATGCATCCAAGTTAGGATCAACCCATGCTTTTTGTAGATTATGCAGCAAAGATATTAAAGTAGTAGCTTCAGGATTATATGATCTGAAAGTACATTTTAAATCGAAATTGCATGAACAAATGTTTGCAATGAAGAAGGGAGCATCTATTAAGACCTTTTTTGCTCAGCCAAAGCAGGAAGAGGGTGGCATTATAAGGGCTGAAGTTTTATTTGCCAATTTCATTGCCCAGCATAACTTAACTACAAAACACTGTACATCGAAAGAACAGTGTACATCATGATCACTTAGTTTTTTATATGTAAAGAACAGTTTGAGGCTATTAGCATGTTTTATATCACAATAATTCAAATGCTAATAGATTTGTATATGTCATTTCTCATTTTAAAACTGTATTGCGTATAATTTATTAATATATTTTTTGCGTAAGGATTTTTGGGTGTTTGTAAGGATTTTTTGGGTCCGGCGTACAGATTTTTGTCTCAGAAGGTTGACAGGTATGGACAGAAGTTGTTACATTGCCCCTACCATAAACATTGAAAATTACATTGTAACTACTGTAAACATTGAAAGTTAAATTGTCACTACTGTAAACATTTAATGTTACATTATCTCTATTCTAAACATTTTCAAGATTTAATGTTGCATTGTCTCTAATGTAAAGATTGAACGCTACATTGGCATTACTGTAAACACTGAATTTTATGTAACAGGTAGTGTCGGTATCAGAAATGCAGGTGCAATTATATTGTTATGGGATCGATTTTTATAATTAAACTTAAATTTGTAGTTAAAGGGAAATAATCCAGAAACTTTGTAAAGGATGAGACAAGAGTAGAGTTGACGTCCCTTGGTTGAAAGTTTGGAAGTGTTTTGCGTTTGGCAAGTGAGCGAAGGTGACCTAGACTACGAGACTACATTCTCGTGCGGTGAATGTATTGCTGAGTTGTTTGCAAGACAATTGATCTAGAAAGTTCGGAAATAGTTGTCGTTGTAAATCGAAGTTTGAAATATAGTCAGTCAGATTTTGAACGCGGTAGCGTTAGAAAGCAAGCTGCTTGAGTTGTGTTAGAAGTTAAAGTGGCAAGTGAAATTGAGGGTTATCATCTGACAATATACCAAAAGTTTGGTTGTTTCTGTAGTGACAGTAAAATGAACTATTGTCTAGACACTCAATTGCTAGTACGCCACAATTATATATGACAGTTTGTTATTCAATTCTGTGGACAAGATTGTCAGTGTTCCCAGCAAAAGAGAAAGTTTGTGGTATTTCGAAAAACCCAGGTGTAGTGGGTTTTGATGTTAATATAGGTTGTTGTTAAGAAATCGTAGTGTACTGAATGAGGTCACTTGTGAAGGTCCCTGAATATAATAAAGATTATAGTAAGTTTCCAGGGCACCTTTCTACTCCCACCACTATGATCTCATTCAGACTTATTCTAGATAGACTGGAAGATGACTACGTTTGGTGTCTAGGGTTATGAAATGTTAGTGTAAAGTTGCATTAACCAACTAAACATATAAACAAATCCACAATTATTTTATTATCCAATACAACACAACAATACCACGACAATCACATACGAACTACACTTTAAAAGACTATCTTTAGTAAGTCAGTGCTTGAAAGTTTTGTAAAGTAAATTTTTTCTCAAGTTTATTGTCCTGAATCTATTTAATTGTAATCAGGACTGATAATCACAAATGAAATCATAAACATTAATTACATCAACAATTTACTCAATGGATCTTCTGACCCTAATACACATAGTATTATTTTATAAAGGTGTAGCCTAGTTGTATTTTCTAACTGAGGTGACTTCTAATATATACTGGTGGATTGTGTGTTATCATTATCTCTGCATGTTGTTTGTAAATTACCGTGGACACTGTTAAAATGTTATCTCTATATTCTCAGTCTCTTCTTTCTTAAAAAAAAACGTTTTAGTGTTGAGCGATCAGGTGCCAAAACAAGTCCTTAACTTGATGATAGGATGTAGGACTCTTCCTGCTCTTCACTGAACGACAATCTTCAGCTCCCACTTCTTCTGAAATGCTGATGGTCTAAAACTGTCCCCACATATGGCAGGACTGTAGCAGGAATATCTCGGTCCACTTTAGTCTGGCACCAGTCATTGACAGCAACTCAAAAACCTCTGAAATCAGAAGGAAATGCCTCCTTCGTAATCAACAGCCTACAATAACATCCTACAACCAGTACAGGCACAGTACAAACAAACATGTAAGATCAGCTCTTTACGACAATCCACTTCACCAGTTTCTTTTGATGTGACCAGTTATACCAGTATTCTTCTCCCCTAATAGTTACAACGCCTCTGCAATTCTAGCAATAATCTGTTTTCCATACAATAGGATAGGTGTTATGCTCCTGATAGTAATCATACAAAATTTGTTGGTCTACCCTCTCTGATAGTCTTTCATATGCTGGATCAATCTCTAGACTCGGTTTTGAGTCTGCCATAGACTCACTTACTTACAGTCGTATGTTAATATCTCACATACAAATTTTATTTTACATAAAAGGTTAATAAAATCAATCTTACCACATTCAAGGAAATATAAACAAGTAACGATGAACTAGGCAATTGAATATGGCACATTTTCATCACTGCCTCTGCTCAGGCTGCTTTAAATGGTAGTATTATTAACAAAAAAGCACAAGTCTGCTCATCGCCTCTTGCTCCTCTAAATATTTTTGAAAAATGGCAGCGAACAGCCTAGTTGTTTCCGAATTATAAAAGGTTTTGTCCAATGGGACCATGTTTACACTTATTTTGAACCTTTTCTTTAAAAAAAAAGTATCAATCCTATGCGTAATACTTACCAACTATATTTGTATATCCAGGTCAGCCAATAACTTTTCGTCTACCTTCCAAATCCACCCAATCAAATATTCCGTACCTTTTTAACCTCATTTACCCAAAGTTGTTTTTTCAAAACATGCCATAAAAAATATAAGCAGGCATGATCTGTACTGACAGTCTGGTCGGATCCACTATAGTATTATGGCTATAATTAGTTAATTAATGGACTCTTTGCGTAACTATTACCATATTCTTTGTCAGCAAGTCCTAAGGTACACGAATATATGATTTATAAGGGACTAGTTAGCTTGATTCAGAAATACATTTTTTTTTCTATGTTAGTTTACCATCCGTCCAATTCTCTCCCATGTGCTGTCTTCTGTACTTACGTTATAATTACGTCATTCGCAAATAAGAGCTACGGTCGTTTTAGTGACACGTGTTGTCTACATGTTCTAACTTTTCGTCGTATTTTTGGGAATCGCCCTAGGCATAGGTTTTGCGAGTTGGTTTATTTTTAGAAACGATGTTAGACGCGATGCATTTATCACTCTCTCTCTCCCCCTTTCCTATATATTCTATCGCCAAGGCTATTATTATTTGAACCTTGAGAAAAATCGTTACGTTTTATCTAGGTCAATTTTGAAAATACAGTACCCTCCATTCGGCTTAGCAAAAGCTGCATATTACATGGCGTGGGCGACAAAGACGCTGGACTCCATTTTTACTTTCTATCTTTTTTTACGTTACGCACTATCTTATTATATTATAATTTAGATATTGTATTTGGAATTCCAACACACCAGGTACGTTGACATTTTAGTCTTGTAGCAAAAGTGAAGCGCAGTAGGCAAGGTGACAAACTAACGAATAGTATCTAAACTTGGGAAATCGTCAACCCTGGCGGTAGGCCAATAATTCTCTAAGATACACCAAGTAAGACTACAGACATTAAGCGGAACAGAAGAAATGTATCATACCATCCTTTTGAGAAGACAGTTGTCACATATGAAGAATTTATAAGACAGAGAATAGTGATAGCAGTGGTTTTCAAGTCATGAACAGCATAACCAATATAGACAGCTAGAACTACTGAAGCAGCGAGTGTGAAAGAGAGAATAAATTGATTTGAAATTTATGCTGTACTGGTCGGCTAACCTCGTGGGAACGTTGGGCACATCATTTCACATATCATTACGTATTCTATGTAAATAAAGTTCAAAGTATTTTCATCAAAGTGTTGAATCATCAGTCAACTGTCAGTTATGAGCTGTTTTAATCATCGAGATGAGAAAGAAGTTCCTTTAATGCCATCAACCAAAAGCTGCCTACTGTTAGGGTAGAGATTCGAACCCTCTATACGATCAACACTGAGAAATAGAAGTAGTGTATGGTAGACAAGCTTTCATCATCATCAGCCAGCTTAAATGTCCACGGCCACACATAACGTTCTGGTGCCTGTGATCAGCCCTACACACTAGGCAGTAGTATGCAGTACAGCAGAGTAACGAAGACAGCAAACAAAGAAGCACAGCAGAATTAAGAAACACAGCAAATCAAAGGGTACAGCCAGCTTATATGTCCACGGACACAGTTTTATTGTCACTACTGTAAACACTGAACATTGTCACTACTGTAAACATTGAACGTTACATTGTTGGTGCTTTAAACATTGAACATTACATTGTCACTACTGTAAACATTGAACGTTACATTGTTGGTACTTTAAACATTGAACGTTACATTGTCGGTACTTTAAACATTGAACGTTACATTGTCACTACTGTAAACATTGAACGTTACATTGGCACTACTGTAAACATTGAACGTTACATTGGCATTGCTGTAAACATTGAACGTTTCATTGTCATTA
The DNA here is from genome assembly GCA_024509875.1 of Oreohelix idahoensis. Taxonomy (NCBI): domain Eukaryota; kingdom Metazoa; phylum Mollusca; class Gastropoda; order Stylommatophora; family Oreohelicidae; genus Oreohelix; species Oreohelix idahoensis. Next base: position 155,935 of record JAMPIV010006227.1, on the reverse strand, counting down.
CTGTAAACATTGAACGTTACATTAGTACTACTGAAAACATTGAACTTTACATTGGCACTGATGTAAACATTGAACGTTTCATTGTCGGTACTGTACACATTGAACGATACATTGTCGGTACTGTATTTGGTAACGAGAAGAGGGTACAGTTATGGTGATACATCTTTTAGTTATAGCGTCCGATTGGTTAAACGATTAGAACGCTTGCCTCTCGTGGTAAACCTGGTAGCGCCACGCTTCAATCTACCATGCTGTAAATAGATACCTGACTTGAGTGAGGGAAAGCAAAGGCACTGAGAAACGAAGCTGGTCACCCAACTTCATAAAGTTGTGTTTCTCGTGCTTATTCCCTGTTTGTATCTGTGGTTGACGAAGTGGTATCTCGGAACGTCACGCGTTTCTATCATATTTTTCCTTTGTAAAACTGACTCCAATGTTATTATTATTTTTATTTTTTTAAACTAATTTTTTGTTTTGTTTTAAATTGCAAGATAAATAACGCTGTATCACGACTTACAGATTGGGAACCCATGAATTAATTAATATATTATGGAGTTAATGCAACAAGCTTACGTCTATTGGTATTTTCAGTTGTGAGCTTAGGTACCTGACCTATTATAGCTCTTTGATAATAACCAGGGACTGAAATGCAGTGTACTAAGTATTAAAGTAAAATTGTGCAATCACTGGGAGAGGTAACAATTACTTTTTTTGCGTTTCAAGTTCACAAGAATGCAAACATTGAGGAGAGTGGCAGATTTAATGGAAGAATAAAAGTTAATATTTGGAGGATAATCTTTCAGAATGCAGGCTGAATGCACTGTCTCTCCTCGGGAATTAGTCCACTAGAAACCTTACTTAAAAGAGAATTCTGATGAAACTAAACAGGATATTTTCTAGACGATAAATTCTTTCTCAGAAATCCTACAAAGTACTACGTAAGGTAGAGGCGGATCTATTGTGAAAAGTTCAATGAAGCGTGATCTTCAGGGCCACCAAGTCAAATTTTCGTTATAATTCCTTTCTTTCCCATCCACCAATCCTTTTTAAATAAAAGGGGCCCCACCGGGAGTTCAAGCTTCAGATCCCACAAAATATACATCCGCCACTGATGTAAGGTACGTAAAGTTGAGAAAGAGTTTTGATGCCTAGCCCAAATTAAAAATATCCCGATCCAATCGTTTTTATTCAATTACGGCTCTGCCCCCCCCCCCCCCCCCCCCCACCACCCCCCTCCCCCCGCCCCCCCCCCCCCACCCCCCACCCCCTCCCCACCCTCCCCCCCACACCCCCCCCCCGCCCCCCCCCCCAGGGTGTCCTATAACTTCACTCTATTATCTCTGACCAACTGAAATATAACCAAAACATCCCTTGTTAGGACTCAACCTATTGTCTCACATAACTTCAGTCTATTGTCTCAGATAATTCCAAACTGGAATATAACCAAAACAGTCCTTGTTAAGACTCATCAATCTATTGTCTCATCTAACCCCAACCTGGAATATAACATAACAGTCCTCATCTCATATCCTATCATAAGAACATAACAATATTGTTAGGATATATGGTACCATCACTTGTGAGAGAGGGCCTGGTATGTTATAGGGGTAAGGAAATGGTTGTATCACACCTAAGTGTACATATTATTGGATGTATTCCTGTATTGAATTTATATTATTGGATGTATTCATGTATTGACTTTATATTATTGGATGTATTTATGTATTGAATTCATATTATTGGATGTATCCATGTTACCTCTACACCTCACGGTAGAAGGGGAACGACTAAGTAAGTAAGTAGTAAGTAGGATGTATCCATGTATTAATTTGTCAGAAAGAATGTTTTGCAAGTAGACACCTGTCTTGTCTCGCTATTGCTAAATCATACTGAGCCATGTTGTCATTCATCCTACATGCAGACATCTGAGACACGCTCATCTCATATACAATAGAAATAGGTGGGCTTGAGGACAGAAATTAGCCCCTATTTTTACTTGTTACAGGTTTTATTCTTGTCATCAAAACTGAGATCGTGGGTCGTCAATCCAGCTGCCTGGAACTTCGCAGGAGCACAGAGATTGTACCTGAGCTACATCTTTAGTCCCCCTCAGTCTTGGGTGGGCTAAAGGAACAATCCTCAGCACGTGTGGTGTCAATCAAACTACGAAGGACAGAACTTTTGAGAGATGAGTACACATTAGTACCATTTCTGTTAGCATTGTGAGCAAAAAGTTAGTGTCAGTGACGAGAAAGTGAATTAGCGTAGCAAGAGACAAAAATAACAGCGTAGCTGATAAATGTTATATACTTAATTAACATTGAAACAGCACAGCTGATATAATTTTTATTCCTATAATTGGAAAAACTTGTTGTAATATATTTATATATCTATATAAATATAAATATTTGTAAATCATTTGTAAACTTACAAATCCATTACATTCCATTTTTCAACATTCACCCTTCAGCACAAGAGTAGATAGTGTATATACTTAATAAATAATAAGGAAATTGTATTTGAACGACTTGTCAAGTTTTTATAATAGTTAAGTAAAATCTGTTTCCTTGTTTTAATATCACAGTTAGTTACACAGCGGAGGTGGCAATTTATGTCGGTCTCCTCTCTACTAATTTTTCGAGATCAGAACATTCACAGCCGTAACTAATTTGTGATACCAGTAGTTCTCTCAGACACTGGGACTTCACCATTTTCTGCAGAAATTCTATTTCTGTAATTGTCAGTACTATACTGATCTTAGAGCCAATAAAAACCTCTCGCCACAAGAGAGAGAGAGAGAGAGAGAGAGAGAGAACGAACGAACGAACGAACGAACTTTATTTTCAAAGGGTTGAGAATTGGGCACGCAGGCCCGTCTGACATTCTGCCCTTCCTTTCTCTCACCTTTCATACTGAATTCATTTATTCCCATATGCATTTTACATATCAATGTCAAGGAATTCAAAGTTGCAAAGTAAAATAAAATAGCACACTCATATTAACATTAACTACTTATAAACATGACATAAAATATGTAGAAAAGTACAAACATCGTCATTAGAACCTACAATTGATATTATAAGAAAAGGTAATCTGATTAAGGGGGCATGTAATCAAAACTAATAAAGTATTCGAAAAGTCTACGATTGTATGAATAGGGACTGAAAGAGAGCGAACAAACTTTATTTTCAAAGTGTTGAGAGAAAGGAACTTAGGCCCGTCTAAGAGAGAGAGAGAAAGAGAGAGAGAAAGCGAGAGAGAGAGAGAGAGAGAGAGAGAGAGAGAGAGAGAGAGAGAGAGAGAGAGAGAGAGAGAGAGCTAAGCCTATTCCATTTTAGAAGAATGTGAGATCTCCTGCTTTTTAGACGAGTGGTGGATTTTCTAGAAAAGAGAGAGAATGAGTGAACTGGTATGAGAAAAGATGTAAGAAGAGAAAAGAAGCATATTTTACATCGTGACAGTTACTGTTCTCCAGCCTTTATGTGTGGTACATAACAGCTGGACTCTTGAGGGCTGAAACATGGAGACTACAATGGGAGCCTGAAAGCCTTACACCAGGAAGCCTGCAGCAGCAGTAGTCCAACACTTCAAGAGGACCACTAAATCTTGGCTAACCTTAGAGCCAGACAGAAACACATATCCATTATAAAGCCTGAGTATCCTATATACCAGCAATGAGAAGCTTTAATAAATGTGTCCACGTGAAGAAAACCTTGTCATAAAAACACAATAAGATGTTAAAAGTAACACTTGTATGGAAGTTGTAAAAACAACACTATTGACTGAGTTTTCTTTTTCACTATATATCTTTTATAAATTCTATTTTTTATTTGTTGAAATCAAAACATCGAGTCTGTTTTATTTTTGTTTGTGTCTCATGTATGTTGAATGTAAACTTTTGGTAATAAGTCTAACAAGATAAAGTCTTTCATTCTTCTTTTAACTGGGGGCACGAGCTAAATCACTGTAATTATAAATGACAAGATAATTACAGAAATCAGGGAAGGGATAAAGTGTGACACGAATTCCAAAACCTCTGCCTATATTCTATTTTCCAGTAATCTGCATTTCAGTTTCACTAAGAGGCAAGTTTTAATATTCTTAAAACATCCCTTTTCATGTTCACACGGTGAACTGCCGTGATAAAGAGAGAGAGAGAGAGAGAGAGAGAGAGAGAGAAATAGGGAGAGGGAGAGAGAGAGAAAGAGAGAGAGAGAGAGAGAGAGAGAGAGAGAGAGAGAGAGAGAGAGAGAGAGAGAGAGAGAGAGAGAGAGAGAGAGAGAGAGAGAGAGAGAGAGAGAGAGAGAGGTAAGCCTAATCCATTTCAGAAGAATGTGAGATCTCCTGCTTTTTATAATTTTTTATTTATTTTTTATTTTTTATTTTAAAATCGCTTTTCCATCACTTTATATATTTTAATATTAATATTATTATTATTTTTTATTTTTCAATTTTTTCCCTCACTCTTTTCCGGTCCTTGTTTTCAATATTTCTTATTTTTTGTTTTTAATGTACTATCGATAGTTTACGAGTTTGTAATAGAACTGCCTCTCCTCGTGAAATAGTGTACTAGAAATTTACTTAAAAGAGAATTCTGGCAACTAAACAGAATATTCTCTAGGCGATAAATTTTTTATCCAAAATTCTACAAAGGACTATGTATAGTACAAATAGTTGGATAAGAGATTTGGTGCCCAGCCACATTAAAAATATCCTGACCCAATAGTGTTTATTAATTATGACTCTGCTCCCAGGGTGTAGATTTTAATTACTAAAAATTATACAACCAAATTAAATAAACTGTTGTCTTTAATTTTGCATTGTTGCATATCTCTTGAGTTTCATTTTTACTTTGACTATCAGAAGGTGGTGATCTGATGCCACATCTGCTACTCTATATACCTTTACATCCCGAAATGATGATCTAAACTTCTTGTTTATGCACATATGATCGATCTGATTTTCTGTTCTATGGTCTGGTGATATCCATGTTGCCTTGTGTATTCTCTTAAGTGGAAACATGCTTCCTCCTATAGCCAGTTGATTTGAAGCACAGAAGTTTGAGAATAGTTCCCCATTTTCATTCATTATTCCTAGCCCATGTTTTCCCATGACTTCTTCAAAGCCGGTGTTGACTGTACCTATCTTTGCATTCATATCACCCATCAAAATTGTGACGTCTCTTCTTTTTACTTTTTCCATAATTGAATGTAGTCTAGTATAAAATGCTTCTTTCACAGACTCTTCTTTGTCATTAGTTGGTGCATAACATTGGATGACATTTACATTTATGTTCTTTTTTTTTTTTTGCTGTTTTAAAAGTAGCTGTTATTATTCTGGGTCCAACAGCTTCCCATTCAATGAGTGCTTTCTGTGCTTCTTTAGATAACATAAGAGCTACCCCTTCACTGTGGTGTGAACTTACGTCTTCATGTCCTGAGGACATCACCAATTCACCTGTGATGAGTTTCTTCTTGTCTACCCCCTTCCACTTTGTTTCACACAGTCCCAGAACCTCGATTTTATATTCCCTCATTTCTGCTGCTACTTGTGCCACTTTCCCTTGTTCGTTTAATGTCTGAACATTTCAGGTGCCAAATCTGGAAGTTCTCCTAGAAGAAAGAAGGTTAGTCAGTAACACAGACTCATTTCGGCTTTCTCTGTGTTGCATCATACGCCTCCTTGCGAGAGGACCTTCCCCTGTCTTGGATGGCTGTGTTTTATTTTCCTTAATTGACTTGTCCATATTTGTTGAAATTTTTTGTGGTTTAAATTTGTTACAGGATGGGGTAACCAGCCCCATGCCCAACCCTCCTTAGTCGCTTTCTACGACATGCTTGGCAGGGAACAGCGTTACTATTCTTTAATTTATATGTTGCATTTATTATATAAAATCAGTACATGTCTATCTATTTCATGGAGAATAAAGATTTTGATATGTATGTATGTCATCTGTCTGTCTGTCTGCATGTTTTGAGACTAGGAAATGTGAAGACGGAGTATTATGTAAATATATTAGCACCAATGCAATCATAGGATCATATAGGATAAGGAAGTTTCGATGTAAAAAAAAAAAAAAACTTAACAAAGGAGATATTTTAGACATTTTTGTAACACACCACTACGTGTCAATATTTTGTATCACAACACTACGTGTCAATACTTTGTATCACAATACTACGTGTCAATATTTTGAATGAAGAATAAAGATGCTGGTATTTATGTAGAAGATAGGAATATTCTTCGTCTTCTTCTTTGATCCTTAGCCGCCGACCGTCAAAGCAGTCAGTGGCCATTACGCCTGGTGGCGTTTTGTAGGGCAACAACAAATTGATTCCACTTTGCTCGGTCGGCGGCCATCCTTCGTACAGTGCCCCAACTCTGGTTCATTCTTTGTATCTCAGCCTCCACAGTCCTTCGCCAAGTTGTTTTTGGTCGGCCTCTCTTTCGTTTTCCTTCAGGGGTCCATAGCATAGCTGTTCTTGTGATGGCATCGGGGTCTCTTCTGAGGACATGGCCAACCCAGCTCCAGCGTCTGCCAGCTATGATGGTGTGCATGTCCTCTTGCTTGCTCCGAGTAAGCAGATCTTGGTTGGTGATGATATTCGGCCAAAAGATTCGGATAATTTTTCTTAGGCATGTTGTGTGAAAAGGGGACAATTTCGACATTTCCTTCTCTGTAACTCTCCAGCTCTCCGCGCCATAGAGAAGCACAGAAAGCACACAGCTCTGATATAATCCTAATTTTGTGCTTGTGCTGTACTGAGAGGACTTCCAGATGTTGTTTAGACTTAAAAAAAAGGCTGTTCTTGCTTTGTTCATTCTGTGGTTGATGTCTTTGCTTGCTCCGCCGTATGGTGTTACTATGCATCCAAGGTATGTGAATGCATCTGTCTGTTCCAGTTGCTGGTTCCTTACTGATATGGGCACAGGGTTGCTCACATTGAGCGTCAAGACCTCTGTCTTCTTTAGGTTGATGTTCAAGCCCACCTGCTGGCTATACTTATTAAGTCTATCCGTTTTTTCCTGGATGTGTTGATGTGAATGTGCTAGTAGTGCAATGTCATCTGCATATTCCAGATCTTCCAATGTAGAAAATGTAGTCCATCTTATTCCTCTTGGATTGCCCTCTGTTGTCTGGCGCATCACCCAGTCTATGACTGTTAAAAATAGAGTGGTTGATAAGGGGCATCCCTGTCGTACTCCTGTCTTCACTTCATAGGTTAGGTTGCTCTGCCCAATGCTGCACGTAAAGTTGGCATAAAGGCTTTTTATGATTGACACTATGCAGCTTGGAATTCCATAAGCTCTCAGTATTTTCCATAAACTGTCCCTATGTATACTGTCAAAAGCCTTTTCAAAATCAACGAAATTAATGTACAACTGTCTTTGCCATTCTGAGCACTGCTCTATAATGTTCCTGAGGGTAAATATATGATCTACACATAGGAATATAGTAGATGTAAATTACTCACACAGACACATAGAGAAAACACCAGCATTTATCTACATGAGACACATTCCACCCTATTGTAAATTCTAATGATTCTCCTATTTGTTATGTTGTATTTATTTTATCATATCAGTATATGTCAATGTATTTTATGGAGAATACAGATTTTGATATGTTTGTGGTATCCCTTGTTACACGGTTCCTGTATCATCAGCTTGCGATTTCAGTAATTGAGAAATACTCACGCTGTCAGTGTCACAATGTCAACGACTGGAACGCATTCATAATGAAGGGATGTGACTATTTTTGGGCTGTACGCGTGATACCCCTTTTGTGACAATGAGATATGTGCTTGGATTGCTGTCGATTAGATCCAGATATATGCGATGGCTCAGGCAAAGGCCTATATGCGAGCAACAACCGACAAAAGACACCCCCTATATGAGAACGTAGCTGACATCAAAGGAGCAAGAATCAAGAGGAAGATTTCATGGATGGCACAGGCAGAAGCTACGATTGGTCAGGTGACCAGAATGGAAAATATATCCAAAGGGGAAGAGTTGAGTAAATCAGGGGAGAACTGGATAAACTACCAGCAGGTCATCATTAGTCTTAGCTTAGAGTGCAGAACTTAGGGCAATGGAAAAGCAGAGCTGGAGATTAATGAGCTGATAAGTGATCCTGCTGGGGATGATAAAGCCGTTGTGTACACTGATGCGTCTGTAGTGCGTGGTGAGAAATCAGGATGAAGCTAGAATAAAGGGCAGGGTCGTTGCTGAACAGAGCGGAGCCTACATGATAGCAACCTCCAGCATGAGAATAGAGTTAAAGGCAGTTACTGCAGCACTGAGGTGGCTGTCTGAAACTCCATCAACCAGGGCAGTTATATTGTCAGACTCTTAGGCTAATCTTCGGAAAGTTCAGAACTGATGGCTGCAGCAGGAATGGAAAACATCAATAGAATCCTCAAGTCTTTCAGAACTGGTGTGGATCTGCTGTCCTGGTCATGCAGGGGTATGTGGCAATGAGAGCGCTGACAGACTGGCCTCGAGAGCACCCATAGTGGGGTCACTGGACATGGATAAGGGAGAGATACTAAGGGCAATTAATGATCGCCTACTAGATAATGACACTGCAGTGGATGAATAAACAAGGCTGAGACTGTTAGAGTTTGGCATCAAATGTGGGACTAGCAGAGATGGACGTGAAAGAGGATGCATCCGTCGTATGTACAACCAGCGTGCTACAGGCACAATTAGCATTTATGCTCTTCGACATCTGTTGAGGGAGATTGAGCACCTATGGGTTTGCCCGGAGTGCAGTGAGGTCCATTCTGATTAATAAATAAGAAAATAACAAATAAATTGTTACACAGTACAACATCCCTTTTGTAGTCAATCTTACAAGCAAGCTACTACAAAATAAGGAAGCTGATTTAAATTCAGCTACAAGCCAAATGCAAGTGATCAAAAATTGCCTTGTTGACTGCAGGGGTAACAAGTTTGCAACAAGTTTGCAACAAGTTTTGATAGATGTTACTGAGATTGCAAGGGTGCCAGAGATACTACCAAACTTTGAGACAGAACAAGTTAGAAAAAAGGACAAAGAAACGGTAGTTTGAGCATGAGGCCCAAGAAGAGGGCGGCAAGAATCAATAGAGAATTTTAAAGTAGGTTTCTACTATGCTGTCTTAGATATGGCGGTCGCAGAGTGAAGATAATTTGCCTATTTGAAATTTTCTGTCCATCCTGTATATTGCTTTATTTTCTGTCTATCCTAAGTTTCTGGAAAAAAAAAACGTTTCTCACGCACCTTAACCCAGGTGAAGCTTCGGTCAACCCGTTCGTTTGGATTTTCCAGACTCGGCTTTCTAGATTTATGGCCTGTCTTCTTCTCCATTGTTAATACTCTGAGCTCGAAACCAGCACGTACAAGTGACATTCAATATGCAAACTAATTTGCAGCGAGACTTTTGCTATCGTGGAAACTTTAAAAAATGTAGCGGGTAAATCGAAAATAATTCTTTCTTTAAGAAACTAGTTTTTAGACTTCACTTGGTGTTAAGCATACTGAAAGAGAAAGACGCACTTTCTTGTAAAGTAAAACTGTGCATAGGGAGACTTGAGTTAAACAAACAAAGTGCCCTCTAGTTTAACTTACAGAATATAAAATTCCGGAGCGGATTTATGCAGTGCAAGTCTTGTCTCGTATTGCTGGAAAGAGGTTACCTTTGGCCAGTGGCCATATAGTCCTCGTCCACCAGTCACAATAATTCCCTTCAATTATTTCAATTACTTCAATTATTCAAGTATTTCAAACATTCTCAACACCAAACCTCACCCTACCATACTCCACCCATTTTAACCCTCCATCCCATCTTTGGAAGCAAATTCGTGATCTTTGGATATCGCATCAACTGTGAATGCGTTACACCAATCTTGGATTTATAAAATCGTGTTCAGTTTCTGTGCCCTTTGTGGATACCGTATTCGAACAGTGAAGTTAAATTTCAAAGTATTGGATTACGTGATATTTTTCCAAGAGAACACCTGGATATAAATTGTTTCCAACATTCATACCAGAGGAACAAAGGAACAAACATTCATTTACACACAGACAGTATTTCACATATTTTCCAGCAAAAGCCTATCAGGACTGCCGGGAACTTTACTAACACAATTCATTCATAATCCTTGTTTTCACTATTTGTGTAATAATTTTTTCTTCTTCAAAATCATCAAATTGTTGTGAGTTTGTTTTCTCGTGATAATCTTTATTATTATGTGCTGTAAAATCCTTATTGATTTATTTACATTTCTAAATTGAAATAAATTGAGTTAACCTCGATAGGATTGTTCGTTCAGATTTGTGTGCTCAAACAATTTCTTTTGTATTTGACAAAGATAATCAAAGATTGTTGTATTAATTATTCTTGTAATCAAAGATTGTTGTATTAATTATTCTTGTAATCAAAGATTGTTGTATTAATTATTCTTGTAATTAAAGATAAATTTTGCAGTTTGAAGCTTCGTGCTTTTCATGTTTTCTGCAAGACATCGGTTTTTGAAAATTGAAGTTGGCATCTGCACTGGTAGTATGTGATGTATTTTTTGTATGTAATGTATATGTGAGTGTATGTAAGAGGTTTGCCCAGAAAGTAATGCGCCACATTTTTTTCTCATCCCAGAATAAAGATACCAAAGCGAAAATTTACGCGCAGCAACACTGATGTTTCCTGCGTACATGTGCTTAATTGCACGGTCATCCGACAGATAGCGCCACTGTAGTAGTCTGTGAATTTAGCGTCTGTGTACGAAACGCGTTACAAACAACGAGCTGTAATTGAATTCTTGGTGGCGGAGAAAGAAAGTGTGGGGAAGAATCACAAACATTTGTGTGCTGTGTATAGAAGTTGTGCAGTCGATAGGAGCACCATTGGGCGCTAGGTTCAGAGAGTTACGGCTTCAGGAAGTGGAGAGACTGAGCTGCATGGGCGTCCTGCCACAACCACCAGCCCAGACATATTGCAGCGCGCTGGTGCCATTATTCGTGAGGATCATCGCATCACAAGTCGACAATTGGCCCTACAGCTTTCAGTCAGAAATGGAAGTGCGATGGCAATTATCGACGCTCTCAGATATTCGAAGGTATGCGCAAGATGGGTTCCTCGAAGTCTCACAATCGGCCTCAGACGTCAAAGGAAAACCATTTCTTCTGAATTGTTGGAGCGTTTTGATGCTCAGCGGGAGGTCTTTTTGTCCCGGATCGTAACAGATGACGAAACCTGGGTGCACCATTTTGAGCTGGAGACGAAAAGGCAGTCAATGGAGTGGCATCATGCGCAATCACCACGAAAAAAGAAATTCAAGACAACTCCCTCCGCCAGAAAGGTCATGATCACCGTCTTTTGGGACATTGATGGAGTGATTCTTGTGGATGTGATGCCCAGAGGTGAGACAATCAATTCGCACGCGTACATCAAAACCCTCAACAAACTCAAACAGCGCTACCGGCGAGTGCGGCCTAACAGGAATGCAGTAGACATTTTGATCCAGCATTTCAATGCCCGCCCTAACACAAGTCTGAAAACTCAGGAGGCAATCACCAAAATTGGTTGGACTGTGATCTCTTATTACCCCTATAGTCCTGATCTGGCGCCCTCCAATTTTCATCTTTTTGGGCCACTGAAGGAGGCACTGCGCGTGACAAGGTTTGAAGATGACGAGAGCGTGATTCGTGCAGTGTAAACAAGAAACGAGCTGGTACAGGGAAGGTATGCATGCCCTTGTTTCACGCTGGCGTAAGGCCGTAGAAGTGGACGGAGAGTATGTGGAAAAATAGCATGTGTAAAGGACACATTCAGTTATACTGTGTGTGAATTTCATAAATTGTGAATAAATAGTTTCCGAGAAAAAAAAAAGATGTGGGGCATTACTTTCTGAGCAACCCTTGTTAACATATTTCCATTCTTATTTTATTGATAGATGAGTCAAGAGGTCGGCGACAGAGATAATGATGTTAGCTTGCTGGAACCGAACAATGACATCGATGTCGGGGAATACAGAGAATTAATGAGACGATTCCGTAAGTATCGTAGTTTAGCAAGACAAATTGAAATCAAATTAAATAGACCCAAATAATGTTGTAGTACTCTCAGACTCGCAGGCTGCCCTCTCGGCAATAGAAAACTGGAAAACCAACTCAATCAGTAATATCCAGAAGGTTCAAGAAATATGCCAGAAAATAATGAACTTGTATGGAACAGACATCTACATGCAATGGATACCTGGCCACATTGAAAGAAGCAGGTGATAAACTATAAAATGAACAAATGCAACAAATTGACCAACCATTGAGTATGCTAACAATAAAACAAATAATAAAAAACAACTGTAAAGAAGATTGAGTGACGTGGGCACAGGCTAAAACAAGAAGAAGACTCTTCAGACACCTAACAGTCCCAAATAAGGAAGATGCTATCAACCATATTGAATGAAAATATCAAACCAAAATCTTCAGATTGAGAACACATCACTCCACACTAAATGGCCACAGAAACAGAATGTGCTAACAAAATATAACAAAATTTAGACACTATACAAACCGGTTGGAGACAATAGAGCACCATCAACTACAGCGCCCTGCACTGCAGGGAATAAGACAACTCCTCCTACCACGCAACCCATCCATAGACAATACACTTTATGGCACCCCACAACAGCTTATACGAACTGGTAAATACCACGTAATAACATCAAGGTCATCAAGAACTGGCGCTCAGTTCATCATCTCATCTCAACCAGTAACCCATCATGGGTCGTAGGGGTGTCATGGTGGAAGCATCAGCAGTGTCCTCCACTGCTCTCTATCCTTAGTAATGCGTACAAGTGTGGAGAAACCGTGCCCTGCCCATTCTTTGATGTTATCAGCCCAGGATTTTCTTTGCCTTCCTCTTCTCCATTTACCTTCGACTGTTCCCTGGAGGATCGTTTTCGAAAGGGAGTCATGACGAGTTGCATGCCCAAACCAGGCAAGCTTTCTATGTTTCACTACTGACAAAAGTGGTTCTTGGTGGCCTGCATAGGTGTTTATTTTCTCTCTAACATAGGCATTTGTTTTATGCTCTTTATAGCAAATGCGCAAAATTCTCAAGTCTTATCTTGATTTCTTTACTTGATCTTCCATCACTACATTTAGTGGACCCCAGATATTTAAAGGTGTTAACTTTTTCTAACGGTTACCCATTTAACGTAATGTTGGTTGGAACATGTTTCTTATGGCTATTCACCAATATGTTGCTTTTTTTCTACATTAATTTCCATTCCATACGTTCTTGTTACTTTCTCACAATATAAATGATTTATCTTATAATTAGATCGTTCAAGCCACCAGCTGATTTAATTAGCAAAATCTTAATTATTATTCTATAGGTCTGTTGAAGTGTATTTAACAAATTGACTGAGACATACGGGTTCAGTACAT
>JAMPIV010006227.1:0-137500 GCA_024509875.1 Oreohelix idahoensis | reverse complement strand
CTCATAATATGCGTTCAGTCTTTTAAATCACTTTGAATTATTTCTTCAATTCTTTTTATATTAACATCGTATGACCTTCACATCGTACAACCTTATTATTCTGTGATCTATTTTATTAATTTATCTCTGTTCTGTACAATTATATGATGATATCATCATTGTTAACGTAACAGAATATGTATTAATTTATTATAATGTATATAATAAGCTTGTTGTTTTTATATACATGAACAGGAAATAGGTGCTTCTCATGAATGGAAAACCCGGTTCAAGCCCGTGTTGGTTATACATTGTCTATATAGTGTTCTTTAGTCAAAAAGCAATTTTATATATATATATATATACATAATCCATTGTCGCCAAAAATGTATTAAAAAATATCACAAAGTAGCCCAAAATAGTAAAAAACCACGCAAATTGTGATATATATATATATATACACACAATTTTTTTTTTTTAAATTATATAAAGTCAACGAGGAATGCAAAAATAACAACATAAGGTCACTAGCCAAAATGTTTGGGAACCGCTGGTGTAATATCAGTTACTTTTTCCCGTGGTTTTTACTACATTTACTGCACACTACATCGGAATGGGAGTGGGGGTAGTGGAGAGGGGCGAGGTAAAATGGGGGGGGGTGGGGCGGGCGGGGGCACTTGAAGGCTTTAATGAATTTTGTTGTTGTTGTTGTTTTTTTTAATTGTTTGGTAATTTCCAAATACTCGTGCTTTTTTGCTCCGCACAGAATATGTTTAGTTATGTGTTGTTTCGTAGCATTTACAGTTAGGATTAGGGTTGGAGTTGAGGTTAGAACCCCAGCCCTAATCCTAACCCTAACCTTAACCCGAAACAACACATAACTAAACATCATCTGTGCGGAGCACAAAAGCACGAGTATTAGGAAATTACCAATTGTTTTTTATTTACACCTTTTTTGTCAATTTATTTACTGTAATTAATATCAATCTTATTATGTCAGTTTTGTGTATATTGATTTTTTTTTTTTTACACAAACGACCAATATATGTGTTTATAATTAACTGTCCTCGTTAGCTCATGCAGTGGAAGATCTACATTTTGAGGGCCTTGAAGGTTAAACTCTTGGAGGGGTCCATATTGTACAAAAAGAAGATTGGGGGGGGGGGGGGAATATATGACAGAAGCGTATTACAGAGTAAACTTGACTTGGGAGCCCTCAATCTCAATCTTCTGAGTTCACGTAGCAGTTAATACTGATCTTTTTTTTATTTTAAAAATTCAGAATTGTACAATTATTGTGTATTAAGATATTGATTATTTTATAGATTCCTCATTAGCGAAGTTGGTAACCCTTTTTTGTGTATGACATGGTCCGTGTCAGCTAGGATCTCCGCTGTGACAGACGTGGCCAGTTGGCCGTGTAACATCATCATCTTGCGCTCCTTACATAGCATGAGCCCACTATGCCACTGGGCCCCCTTACAGGAAGCTTGCACAGAAACAACCACGTGCATTTGCAGTACTAGTTCCTGTAAGTATTTGTTTTACCTGATGAGGTTGCCAACCTCATGCCCAACCTCATATTAGTCACCTCTTACGACATGCCTGTGAGGGTACTAGTCCTATTCTTTCATGATGTTCTCAGGGTTCCCGGGGCCCGCACGGTCTTCTTCTTTGGTCTTTGGCCGCTGACTGACAAAGTCATTAGTGGCTATCACGTCTGGTGGCGTCTTGTCGGACTGCAACAAACTGTCTCCATTTTGGTCCTTGGTCGCTGACAGACAAAGCAATCATTGAAAATCACGCCTGGTGGCGTCTTGAAGGGCAGTAATAAACTGTCTCCACTGTGCTCGGTCGACAGCCACCCTTGGTGTGGTGCCACAGCTCTGGTTCATGATTATCATCTCTGCCGCTATGGTTCTCTGGCAAGAACTACACCGCGCCAGTGTGATATTAAGTCAAATGGAGTGGGTGTCTTATGACATGTCTGAGGTAGTTGTAGTCGATTTATTTTTCTGTCTTCCCAGAGACCACCGTGACCTACATGAATTGCATGTTTCACAATTGCCTAGTTAAACGTACCAAATGTGGGACACCAAGTATACCAGCCCTAAAAAATGAATGTAGGGTTATTTTCTTGTGTGTATCTAGGGCAGCCAATCAGAAACGGGGTTTCCCACAGACAGATAGGAAAGACTTCGACGCTTGTATATGGAAGAATAAAATCGTCCGAAACATAGTTAGAATTAGAGATCGGGAAGGAGAAAGACATGACAGACCAGGATGAGAATGGTCTCCACACAGCACCAGTGTAATATTATGTCAAATGGAGTGTGTCTCCCATTTGCTTAACGGCAAAATCTGGAATTTTCTTTTTCTTTTACTTACTTTTCACCACCCCTTCCCCCCCCCCCCCCCCGCCCCCACCCAAAAAAAAAGTTAGCTCAGTATCTGACATGTAGCAAGTGTTCAATGTGTGTATAAGCAGTTAAATATATAAAATATGTATATTTGTACACATGTATATGCACACAATAGCGTAATTCGGGTTCGGCAGGTGGTGCACGTACCCAAGTGGGGGGGGGGGCGATTTTTATGGTTAAAAAATGCTAATATTCCACTTGTCATATTGCACTTATCCCAATTCACATCATCCAAATTATTTTTTAAGTATCACGTAAAATAAACAATCACTTGTTTTGTTGTTGTAAGATTTGTTTCTAAATAACAGTAACAATTTGTTATATTCGTAATGGAGTTTTTGTCATTTCTAAAATGAAATGTCACTGGTAAAGTGAGAAATAAGTACGTGCTTACAGTTATAAAAATATATATTACCAACAATATAAGTTTCATTTTTTAACAACATAAGTGTATTTTGTTTTTATTATTCTCTAACCAGTATTATAACTAGTAACCAGTTTGGTTCCCCATTTAAGAATTCAATCAGTATTGTAAATAATAGTTTTCTAGGGGCGCCATTTTCTTATTTGCCCTGGCCGCCATTAACCCTAGTTACGTCACTGTGTTCACATTTAAACAATCTATGCAATTTGTTATCTGACATGCCTAATTGTAGGAAAGCTTCGCGATGAATGGATCTAAAATTAGCGTTAGATAGTGTCTCTTTCTGAACAGTCTTGGGGAGGTCTAAACAATGTGTTCTCTCATGCATGATTGAATGAATATGTACATAATGTCATAATTATTTCACTTAATATCGTTGAATGTCATTAAGTGTCAAGTGGAAACACCTATCACTTTGAACTAAGGATTATGTAGAATTATTAAAATATGCTGATTCGGCTGAATAAATTTCGACTTTTGTAATTAAAACTTTTGGTCTTTATGATAATATGAACAAGAATTTTGAAATCACAACAGATGTGTATTATGTTTTGTTCAGTTAAAATGTTCTTTGGTATTGTTGCTGTCGTTTTTGACGGTTTCATAAGACGTAAATATATTTAATATTTTTTGGATGATCTAAGGTAGAGAACTATATGTTCGCTCCCTGGGACAGGTTGATTTAGGGTTATCTTTCCTTTGTTAGTCATTGTAGTTGACCTGTCTTAAGGCGGGGTTAACTGTTCTCAGATCTGTTCTGTCTACGCATGCGCAAGGTTTAAGCGCGAACGGAAGGGACTTCCGTAATTGAGTTGATGAGCTGGGTTCTGACCGGACGAGTGTGTCCGTTGTTCTCCTCTGCATTTCCTGGGGAAAAGATAGTCTTTTGTGAGACTGTGATGTTTGTGATTCTCCCCAGAGTTATTCTGTTCGTCAAGAATGACGACAGTTGTTATTAGTGTATTTCGTGGATTTCTGGCAAAGGTAAAATGAAACTTTATTACTATGCCGATGTTGCAGAACATTTTGTGAACCTGTGAGTGGAACTCACAGTTCTTTGTTATACAGAGTCCATTATGTGTGCTCGATGGAGCCAAGTTAGACTATACGTCTAAATAAATTACAGAAGCCCAGTGGACAGATATTGTTATTAAGATCGCATGTTGGCGATATATAATTACGGCATGGATGATTATACCTGCCTGTGAAGTATACACAGTTGTTATAGAGGCCCGTCATTACGGCCGCCATCTTTGAGCAGAAGAAGATATACCTGGTGTGTGAAGACAGATGCAGTCTTGACTTTGGTTATACAAGTTCATAGACTTTGATATTGATCAACTGGATCCGCCTTTATCGTGCGGCATATTTGTTGTAAGGCTACCTGACGTGTTTGGTCAGGGGCTCTGAGCTACAGTAAGAAGAAGCGTATTTGGTCAAGCCAGCTTTACTAGCATCTACACATGAGCTATCCAAGATTTATGATGCTAGATATGAATGTTCATTACCACACATGAAATGTCCATGATCCTTTGTGCTATTGACTGTGTCATCTGTCAGCGTACTGTTGCAGTAAAAAATGTTGGAAAAAGTCATCGGTGCTAACTACATTTATGACTTTTACTTGTGGTAGAGTGAGTTTGTGTGTACCTGAATATGAGCCTAAACGACTTCGTGTTCACGATCTGCTGTTTCTACACACCCACCATTACTCACTACAACATCTCACTACGAGTACTACACCTCTGAGAATACAACATGTATGCTGTTATGTGTGAGTGTCTACATTACACCCTGACAGTGCCTTACGCTGGTGACCTAGATATACGCAACACTGAACTGTCCAGGTGATCAACGACACGCCCACTCAGCGACACTTCAACACGATACAAAAACAGTCTTTACATCTAGTGGGTAAAATAAAGCCTGTTACACCTTCAAGTTACATCGGTGGTTTCTACTTGGTATCATCTTGCTGGTATCATCTGAATGTAACATCTGGTGGACCAGATTCGTGGGTCTTGCAAGATTACATTGTGGAGTGTCAGCTACGCAGCGAACATTATTAAGTAGGTCAAAGCCTTATACTGCTGCATGGACCACAGCTGCTTGTGAAGTCAATTTACGCCCATTCTTTGATTTTTGATTTGTTTTGTTTGTAATTGTCTGCTCTCTCTCTCTCTCTCTCTCTCTCTCTCTCTCTCTCTCTCTTCCTTTCATTTATTTCTATACATCTTTTTGTTTATAACAGTGTTGTCTTTTGTTTTGTTTAATTTTCGCAGTTATCATTGCATTTTTTGCAACATTAGATTTAGTCAAGCTTTATTTTTGATTTGACTTCTGCGAACGTTTTCGGTTGTGCTATATTCTTGTCTTTGTATTGTTATTGTGTACTTGTTTATCGTACACAGTCTATATATATATATATATACACTTGGTCATAGACTATTATTATTAATATGATGCACTTTTCAGATAGAGGTTGTTTATGATGATATTATTGTAGAGAAACAAGGTGATTTTTGCAAGTTTTTGTTTAAAAGACTTGTCTCCCACGGAGATTGGGATAGAATAAAGTGAGTTGTGTATAAAAGTCTAGTATTACAGACTTGTCTCCCATTGAGGTTGGGATAAGGTAATTTATTTAATTTTTGAGGTCTGAACTCACATCAGTTAGACAGAATGTCTACATTACAATACTTTATTGAGCAAGGGAAATCCCTTGGTAAAACTCGTGAGAAATTAGAGGAATTCGCAACGACTGAATATGCCAAAGCATTGAAGTCAGAAAAAAAGAGACTAAAGATAGCAAAAGAAGCTGAACAAAAGAAGATAGAAGCTGAGAATTCAAGATTGCAAATGCAGGCAGAAGAGAGGAAAGCTGCTGCCGAAGAGAGGAAACTTCAAGCTGCTGCTGAAGAGAGGAAAGCTGCTGCTGAAGAGAAAAAACTTCAAGCTGCTGCTGAAGAGAGGAAACTTCAAGCTGCTGCTGAAGAGAGGAAACTTCAAGCTGCTGCTGAACAAAGGAAAGCAGAAATGGAACATGAGGAAAAACTTCGGGTAAGATAAAGGAGAGCACTTTTAAAGTCAAATTACCTCCTTTCAACCCTCTAAAGGACGACATAACCTTCTACCTGGATAGATTTCAATTAACATGTATAGCACATAAAGTAGATAAGGAACAATATGTTAGAATCCTGATGGGGTTACTTGCAGGTGAACCATTAAGAACTGTAATGGCAGTAGAGGAACCTGACAGAACTAACTACGATGTTGTCAGGGCAACATTACTTAAAAGATATCAATTAAAAGAAGATTATTTTCTTCGTTTTAAGACAATGCTACCAGAAACTGGAGTAGAGTTCTCTGACTTTATTACGAAGATAAGTCTCACATTCACACGTTGGACTGAGCTGTCTAAAACAGAAAAAAACATATGAAGCCCTTATGAACTTATTACTTCGAGATAAAGTTATATCATCTGTCAATGAGTCTTTCCTTGCTTTTCTTCATGAGCGTAAACCTGAGAACATAAAAGACATGGAAGAATATTGTTGCCAGTACATGACTGCACATCTCCATGCTACGGTTAGTAATTCTAAGGTGAAGGAAGAGTTGCCAGTTGCTTCTGCAGCACCATATGGCCCTAACTTTATGCATAAATTCCAAGGTGCTCAACACAATTTTAACAAGAAGAGCAATCGTAATTATGATCAGAATCAGGGTAACCCATCATATAATGGGTCTTCTACAAAGAACTGGAGGCGATCTGACAGTCCTCGTTAGTTCGGGTCCAATAATTATGGAAACTTTCAGAGGGGTAGTCACAATAGACACTATCAAGGCTATTCTTAGCAGGGAAATCGAAACCAGACAGGTAGACACTATAATCAATGGGGAAATGACAATAGTGATTGTGGAAACTGGGATTCGAACCAGAAAAGTGGTCATAATAGATAAAACTATGACAATTTCAGAGGGAATAATAATCGTGGTAGATCTCAAAACAAGAAAAAGAGATCATATCACCATGGAAACTCTGTACAACAAGAGTCTAATGGTGCCAGTAACCAAGTGAATGATAATAAAAATTCTAATGCTATCACTTGTTCTACTTTTGACTTTGGGAGAGCATTTCAATGCCCCCAATGCACAACATTATTCGAACCGACCACAGTAAGTACTTTAAGTTGTGGTGACCCTCTTCCCGCTCTTCCTGCTGCAGTTGCGCATGTCGGGAGAGGATCGCTTGTCTTGCATAAAGGTCTTGTGGATAGTAATCCAGTCTCAGTGCTTTTTTATTCTGGGTGCACCACTATTGGGGTTAAGCAATCTCTTATAAATCCTCGCTGTGCCACGGGAAAGGTGGTTAAATGTGTAACATTTGGTGGCACAGTAGAAAATTACCCGACTGCTATTATTCACATTGCTACTCCCTTCTTTACGGGAGATGTCCACGCGTGTCTTTTACCTAATTCTATTGCGGATCTTATCATCGGTCGTATTCACGGGGTTAAGGAATGCACCCCGCCGCAAATTGCTGTCTGGGAAGAACGGAATATCCTCAAACTTCATCTACTGAAGTTAATGAAGTACAGAGACAAGAGGATCACTTGGCGATTTCGCATGACTCATTTGTGAAACTTCAAGAAGAAGATTCGTTTTTAAAGAAATTCTTTCTTCTCGCTAAAAACGGTGATCCGAATCAGAATACAAATAGCAAATCATATATCACTATGAAGAATGGTATACTAGTGCGTATTATACAACACTCAAACACGTCTATCCATTCTCAAATTCCAGTGCCCAAAAGCATGAGAGCCCGTCTTTCAATTTTGGAAATAGTGGAATGTACAAATTCTCCTCCTTGCTCTCCATGCAGGCCCATTCTAAAGCCATGAGTTCTGATCCAGTCTGTGCAATGTTTTTCTAATATGTGCCTGCTGCAGGTCTAGTGAGTCAGTTGATGTTCCAGCAATATGTTTCCTAACAGTGTGGACAAACTGAGATCGCTAACGTTTTGTTGGCGTTCTTGTGACTGATGTTTCTCTTCTATGTTTAATTAGTTTTTTGTAGTACAATCGGCTGTCCTCTGGTTTTGCATTTTATGATATTATTTTGTGCTGTTTCTAGTTTTTTTCTAACAATGGATGTGAATAGGGTTTCTTCCTTTTGTGTTAGTGGTTGTGAAGGTGGCTTAGCAAGTAACTGTTGTACTGTGATGTCACTTTTGAAGACAGGCTAGGCGGATGTCCTTGTCGTATGTATAACTGACTTGGTAGGTGTAGATGTGGCAACAAAAACTGGCATTCTAGGGTGAGTAGTATTATCCACCTCCAAATGAATAATGGTATTGCCTTTAATGTGAGCTGAAACATCAACCTCCAGCTGAACAATATCATCACTAGTGTGAGCAGGCACATCAACCTCCTGCTGTACAGAGCTATCCTGACTACAACTAGCTGACTGACTACAGCTAACTGACTGACTACAGCTAACTGAATGACTACAACTAACTGACTGACTACAACTAACTGACTGGCTACAGCTAACTGACTGACTAGACATGGAGGGGCCAGAAAGAATATCACAGGGGATAGAGCAGCTTTTTGTTTTTAAAACACAAAACGATGTCTTTGCAAAATAATTGCACAGTTGACATTCACTTATAGTTAAATTATGGTCATTGTCTTTCCTGATGTGCTGACTGTTTCCGATAGTAACTTGGCTGTTTCAAGATACTTCTCATTATGCCTCCTTCTTGCGTTTTGTATTCGTAAGTAACACTTCATACAAAATATAGTCGAACGCTTTGTCTGATACGTTAATTATAAACACAAAGAACAGATCACTAACGTAATTCGAACAGTTCAGTGCATTCCGTTTTGAACTTTTTGTTTGGGAAGTTAATGCTCTCTTGCCACAGGCTCTGCACAGTGCACTGACACAATTCATATGATGCAATAAAGTATGTTCCATTTCGTTATTATGTAGTATAGTTTATTTGTGTATGTATAAAGATAATGAAATATTTGAGAGTATCAAGTCTAACACCAGACTGTAGAATGCTTTATCTGTGAATGAAAGAAGATATAAAAACAGTTACTTAGAAATCTTTGGCAGCCGTCGTGTGCACAGGATTGTCTACAAAAGAACACTAATGGAACAGTCCTTATCTCACACACAATAAAACAAGACATTCATATTATAAATACAAGATTAACAAGACTTGAAAGATAGATCAAAGTATGTGGAAGTAATCTATCTATAGCTTTACATGTTTTCTGACGCTTATATACGTAGCTAAATATCATTATAAATGAATGAAAATGCAAAAACAGATGGTGCTTTATAAAAAGTTATTTATTTTTTTCAAAAAAAAGTATGTGGAAATAATCTTTAGCTTCCCTTCGGGAAGTCTTTTATTATAAACTCATACGAATGGGCCGATTTTTAGATATTACATTAATAAATAGTTTACGTCTGTTATGAATTTTCTCAAATGGTGACGCTGTCTTCAAAAGTCTGTAACTCCGTCAAATATAATTTCAAACAAATAAAAATAAAATCAAAAATAGAACACAGAATAAAGTTATAGTACACAAAATAATTTTAGCGCTGTGTTTATCCAGAACGAGTGTGTAATGATTTATATAATTACTGATTTTACATACACATCAGTTGATTTTCCGCGCCAAAACTAGCAGTAGGCGTTTACGGTGCACATGAAGATTTATTACCCGGTGTCAGAATTCCGGTCACCGAAACTAAAAGAGCTCTCTGGTATAGGGCGCAAACAGCCATGAACACTGTAGTTTTTTAATTATTTGTGTGTGTGTGTTAAAGTTCATAAATTTTTGGAAATGTATATTTTGTATCACTTTTATAGTCACGTGTATATTATTGTTCCAACCATAAGAGTCAGAATTCTGGGAGAAACATCACTGCGGCATCTCTCCTAGATATCACTGTAAACTATTTTGTCAAAGGGACATAACCCAAAAGCTGCAGAATTTTAAAGAACATGAATTACAGTCCTTTACCCGGTGATTTTATGTATTTATCATTATAAAATTGTACATTTTATGTCGTGGTTCTTTTTAATTCTTTAATTCATTATATACGAGTAAGTCATCCACCAAAATATGGCGGGAAATAATTAAGTTATACTTTTTCTTCATCATGCCTTGATGACAGCGCTAAGTTCTCTTATGGTTATTGATTTCCCTTTAGCTTCAGACGTATGGAAACAGTGGCATGAAAGCATAGAAGCCTCACTTTTAACGAGCAATGCGTCTTCAATTGCTATATATATATATATATATATATTCTTCTTCCATCCTTAGCCACCAACCGGCAAAGCAGGATGTGGCCAGTACGCCTAGTGGCGTCTTAGGGCAACAACAAATTGATCAATCTATCGCTGTTTCCACCACGCCTAGTGGCGTCTTTGTGGAACAAAAACAGACCAAACAATCTATCGTTGTTTATATATATATATATATATATATATTGCTGTTTTGGTTTTTACTGTCGTTATAAACGTTATAAATAAATAAATATAGAACGTTATAAATAAATATAGAACGTTATAAATAAATATAGAGCGTTATAAATAAAAACAGAACGTTATAAATAAATATAGAACGTTATAAATAAATGTAGAACGTTATGAATAAATATAGAACGTTATAAATAAATAAAGAACGTTATAAATAAATATAGAACGTTATGAATAAATATAGAACGTTATAAATAAATATAGAACGTTATAAATAAATATAGAACGTTATAATTTGATTGCAAAATGCAATCATTTTCTTTTTGTACTCAAATCTATGCACTTATTAATGTTTTAAAACATATGCAAGGGCCCTCAAGAGCCCCGGGCCCCTATGCTTCAGTCTATTTAGCCTAATGGATGATCCGCCCCTGGGTTACATGAATACTTAGTTGATGGGGAAAACTACTTGTGATGAACCGATTATCTTCCTTTTGAGATGTTAAGAGTTTTTACAATGTATTATTCTAGGGTTGACTTCTCTTTTTGTGTAGAGTTAGATGTTTGTTTTCCTCTTTTCTTGGCGGGTTCCATCATAAATACAGGGTTTCTACTGCTAATGAATGATTCCATGTTAAACTCTGGTTTTCTTCTGTTGATGATTGGTTCCAATAAAATTCATACGTTGTTTTCATTTCTTAAATCTACCAATGTATTTCACAGAACCGCTCAATTTTTAAACAAATCAAATTTTTTTTTTAATTAACCAAAAATTGTTCGTGATAAGTTCCCTATGTCAACTACTAAAGTGATAAAGTGAAAAAAGTATTGTTTTGCTGTGTGATAATATTATGGAAGACGAAGATGGCTGTATACCGCTCCACCTATGTCCCAGTCTTGACATATGGATGCGAGTCATGGGCAATGGGTACAACCCCCAAAAGCAGATCCAAACCTCAGAAATGAGGTATCCGAGAAAGGTGGTTGAAGAAACAAGAAGAGACATGGTCCGCAACCAGACGACACGTCAAGGCCTAAAATCCCACCCGCTGCAGACCCAAGTAGAACAGTCCCAACTAAGATGGTTTGGCCATGTCTGCAGAATGGGAGACGATCGGCTACCACGACAAGCATGGGAAACAAAGAGCCAGGGATCCAGGCACCCAGGACGACCCAGAGTCCGCTGGGAGGACAACATTAGACAATCTTTGAAGGACCGAGGACTAGAATGGAACCAGACCAGGAGGAAGACAGCCGATAGGATAGTCTGGCGCTCTCTCTTCCAAACCTCTACACCTCACGGTAGAAGGGGAACGACCAAGTAAGTAAGATAATATAATGGAGTTCTATGTCCTGTCTTACCAAGTTTTTTTATAGTTTTGTGGCGTTTATGGATTTAGATTAATTTGTGATATCATGTTTGTGGCCATCCTGACAGGACATAACGCTATTATTAAAATGTGTGTGCAGTTACAAACTTATTATACTGCTGTCATAAAGTGATCAAATATTGTTTCGCTGTGTGATAATATTAGGAAGTTAATGAAAGTGCACTATTTCTATTACCGTTTGTTTGTTTGTTTTTTGTTTTAACAATCGTGTTGATCTTTCATTTTATTTACATTATTTAAAGACTTTAATTTTTTTTTTTGGAATGGTTGTTTTATGGATGTACAACGTGATTTAAAAGTCACGTCTTAATTTTCATTTTCTATATCCTCACTTGTATTCATTGTATATCTTCTTCAAGTACAATGCCTAGTGGCGTAGGAGATCAAGTCTCTCCACAACTTCCTGTCTCCAGTACAATTTATCAATTCTGTTGTTGACTTCTTTCCATGCCACGATGTCAAACTGTTCAGTATTAGCACTTTTTGTCTTACCCTATCTCTTTTTCCTTCAATCTTACCTGTTGTTACGATATATTCCAGCTTTCCTCTTCTCATAACATGTCCAAAAAAATGTGGATTGCTTCTTTCTAACTTGTGATAGGTTTCCTTTGTGCATTGGCCTCTTTCAGGACATCCTCATTACTCTTTTTGGCTGTCCATGGTATTTTTCACATTCTTCTGTAAAACCACATCTCTGTGGCCTCTAGTGTCTTCCCTACTTGTTTACCGATTGTCCGTGACTTACTCTCATATATCAGGATTGGTTCTATGTAACACTGAAGAACACTCTTTCTTACTTCCAATGACAAATAATTCTTGCATAAAATACTCTTCATTTTATAGAATGTTGTTTTTGCCTGAGCCATTCTGCTCTTCACTTCTGAAATGCATCTTCCATCCATTGTTATTAATGCGCCCATGTATCTGAATTTATTGACCAGTGTAATACACCAAACAAATGCCAAAAAACAATAAGCAGTTAAAAAAGTCACATCCTATTTTTACATTTCTATATCCTCACTTGTATCCATTGAATATACATACAACAAATAATTTTTTTTTTAAACGACACAAATGCCAAAGCAATGAGCACTAAGTACCATTTGGCAAATGCGTTTAATTTTTTATTACTAGAGGCCAAAAATAAAATCTAAAATGGCTAAAAATTATACCATCATTATATTTTGTCATCTGCATGCCTTACGTGGCAAGTCGCTACCGCCCCCTAGCAGCAAGCATATAAATGCTATTACAGTGGTCGTTTCTGTCGCAAGATGAGGTTGTCAGCCTCTGACGTTACAAGAGACCAATAAAATTGTTGCTTACTGTGATAAGATCTGCTGATTAAACAGGATCTCACCCTGGGTTGTACTGTTAATTTGAAATAACCTTTTAAATTATATAATGACATTTAATCTTTTTTTAAAAGTGTTTCATATAAATTAGTTGCATAGGTGTGGAAAAATAACAATTTAAAAATGGGAAGTGGTTTGTCAATAACCCTGTATATTAGAATGTGACAAATACTTCATTAAGCTGTGCCATGGTGACAGGAGATTTGTGCTGTCATATTTCATACTAGTGTACTGTAAGAAATCTCTGCAGATATTTTTTAAATTGGTTTTTTAAAATAAATAAATACCACATTATGTACATTACGTATTTGTTCAATGTCCTTATAAATGTAAGCAGCTATTGTTTTCAGTATGTATATTTTTAAACCCTTACCAGCTTTGTTTGATATTTTTTTGCAAATGGTGCTCAAAGTTAAAAATGTGTGTTCAGGTCTGTCACTCTTTATCCAGAATCTCCGGTGACATGTTTGTTTCAAAAACCGGGATTTTTTTTATTTCAGCTTCAAATAACTCTCACAGTGTTCACAAAGTAGCAAAAATCCGCACAACAGGCATTTAAAAAATAGCCCAGAGTCGTAAAAATTGTCAAAAAAAAATTTCCCAATTATGATTGAGAAGTAGATCAAGACAATTTTTTATGTTCAAAATATTTTGGTGTTCAAATAAAAGGTTACAGACTTGTAGCATTGTGTAAAATATGATTTTTTTTAAAAACCAATGTAATGCTGTCAAAAGATGCCACAGTTGGTCGAGCTGTAAAATGAATTATATTGTTATATTTTCATTTTTAATACAAGATGACTCGTGTGCAAGAGGGTAAAAATCATTTCAAAGACTCTTTTTAAAAAAATCCAAAAACTGAGAGTTGTGAACTTATTACATTTTTACAGGTAATCTCCAAAAAAAAGTTGCAATTCGTTCCACACAGAATACACACAGAATATCAGTAACAATATGAATAACAGTAAGAGACTCATATTCTGTGTGGAATGAATTGTGACGTTCTTTAGGAGATTACCATTTTACAATAATATGTGGATACAATTTCATAAAGTCGTTTATATTCTTTGATGTTTTTGTGGTCTACCTGATTCGGAGAGAAAGGAAAGGGAAACAATTACTTCTTTACAAAAGTAAGCAAACATTTTTTAATTCGATTTTAAAACGTTAGTTTTATCCATTGAAATGATATTGAGGGGCAAAAAAAAAAAAAACATACACACACAAATTCTTTGTCAAAACTTCACAAATGCTTAAAAACTATTTCATATGTGGACTTGTGTTTTAGTTACTTGCTTTAATTTGTATTATTGCATTTTTTCTACCTAATAAATTGTAATTAACATAATTTTTTTTATGTCAGTGTTGTGTTTCATTGTTTTATGTTATTATGACTAATATTGCTTTGTTTTGAATTAATTCACTTAACTACAAAATGTGGAATATCATTACCTGTCCGCACTCTATGGAACCACTAAATTAGTTGGTCACCTTACAGGAAGATTGTCTCTATAGAACCACTACCATTGCTGGTCACCTTACAGGAAGATTGTCTCTAAAGAACCATTACCATAGTTGGTCACCTTTTAGGAAGATTGTCTCTATAGAACCACTACCATAATTGGTCACCTTACAGGAAGATTGTCTCTATAGAACCACTACCATAGTTAGTCACCTTTCAGGAAGATTGTCTCTAAAGAACCATTACCATAGTTGGTCACCTTATAGGAAGATTGTCTCTATAGAACCACTACCATAGTTAGCCACCTTTCAGGAAGATTGTTTCTATAGAACCACTACCATAGTTGGTCACCTTACAGGAAGATTGTTTCTATAGAACCACTAACATAGTTGTCCACTTTACAGGAAGAATGTCTCTATAGAAGCACTACCATAGTTGGTCAAGTTGGTCACCTTACAGGAAGATTGTCTCTATAGAACCACTACCATATTAATTTACCTTACAGGAAAATTGTCTCTATAGAACTACTACTGTAGTTGGTCAAGTTGGTCACCTTACAGGAAGATTGTCTCTATAGAACCACTACCATAGTTGGTCACCTTACAGGAAGATTGTCTCTATAGAACCACTACCATAGTTTGTCACCTTACAGGAAGATTGTCTCTGTAGAACCACTGCCATAGTTAGTCACCTTACAAGAAGATTGTTTCTGTAGAACCACTACCGTAGTTGGTCAACTTACATGAAGATGGTCTCTATAGAACTACTACAATAGTTGGTCACCTTACAGGAAGATTTTCTCTATAGAACCACTACCACACCTGGTCACCTTACACGAAGATTGTCTCTATAGAACCACTACCACACCTGGTCAACTTACATGAAGATTGTCTCTATAGAACCACTACCATAGTTGGTCACCTTACAGGAAGATTGTCTCTATAGAACCACTACTATAGTTGGTCAAATTAGTGGAGGATTGTCTATATAGAACCACTACCATAGTTGGTCACCTTATAGGAAGATTGTCTCTATAGAACCACTACCATAGTTGGTCACCTTACAGGAAGATTGTCTCTATAGAACCACTACCATAGTTGGTCACCTTACAGGAAAATTGTCTCTATAGAACCACTACCATATTTGTCCACCTTACCGAAAGCTTGTCTCTATAGAACCACTACCATACCTGGTCACCTTACAGAAAGTTTGTTTCTATAAAACCACTACCATAGTTGTCCACTGTTACGGTTAATATTTGTGACAGGAAGACTGTGTAGTATTTGGTTCTTGTAATGAATGGGGTCAGAGCATCGTGCAGATAACCCGAAAGAATGTCGTGCGTGAGATCACATGTATGCCATCAAATTAGTGCAGAACTTCGTAGTTACATACGTCCAATTAACAGGACAGGTTTAATAACATGTAGATGAATCATAGTTATGGCACTGGCAATAGAGAAGTACATGAATATGCATAAAATCCCGTCAACAGTCTCGTCTCATCGATTCATGTCTGGCCGCTGTACTCGGAGTGTGTTGAGGGGTGTGGTTTATTTATATTTCGTGCTTATTTTTGCTCTTTGCTTTTGCACGACTGTTTGTTTGTATCCAATATAGATAGGAATGTAATGTCCAGGGTTCTCTCTTTACCTGCCTGGCGAATAAACATTAATTTATTTTTGTGCACACATCTCTTTCTCCAACGAAAGTAATAACAGCTGAGTGACGGTTTGTAGCTTTAATACACATTACGACGAACTTCACATTAGACCCATTGATGTGGTCAGGCAATAAGAACACAATCAAGATTAATAATACTAATAATAATAGTTACTCATTGGCATGAACAATTATGAATGTTAAATATGCCATACATTAGAATACTTCCATGTAAAAACAGGAATATACATTAGGGCTATCCACACACGCCCAAACACACATCTCCACCGTAAAGCGGCTGGACACTGACTGCCCCTCTTCGCTGCTAACTCTCTCTCGTTTTTTTACCTGCCTTGTTAGCAAAACTTCCCCAGCCAGTCTCATCACGTGACATAGAGTGGCTATTTGGGTGAAGTGGCAAAGTGCCAAACTCGGCGTTAAAATTAATGCATTTTCTACTCCCAACAGAGTGCCTATCAAAGGTAATCACCTAAGTATTGTGGACCAGATAATGAAGATAAAAATACTAAGCAGAAATACTTCTCTGCAAGCTACTGAGCTTGTTCCATAATGACTGGAATCTTCTTCAACAAAGTGGCGGCCTTCGCAGATCACTTACAGCCACTTAAAATACTTTAATTCTCAACCATATCGGGAGCTAGAAAATTAACGTCGTCCTCTGACGAATATTATATACGAGAGGCCTCGAAACAACCGTTTGCATACTTTAGTGCAAAACGGATTACGTTATAAACTCCTAGTGACGTATGAATAATTATGCATTCAATATCAATAAAAAAACCGTGCAAGAATTACATTATAAATCTTCCTTAACATTTATGCATGTGGAATTTATGTCTTTGTGAGTTGTTTGTCAGACAAAGTTGTTTTGGAGTGTTCGAAATTAGTCGTTATTTTAAATCGACGTTTTAATTTAAATCAGTAGGCTTCTAGATGAGGTAGCGAGTGGAGGTTTTCATCGGGTCAATAAGCCAATGTATATTAGTTGCTTCTGCGGTGGCAGAGAAGCTGTACTATCGCCCAGACAGCCAACTTGATTATTTGCCACGGGAGATATATGACTGTGTTTAGTTATTCTGAGGACAAGATGTCAATGTTTCATGTGAGATGGACTGTGTGTATTCTAATAATCAGGTACTTTGAGTTTTGTCAAACTATTAATGAACTGTTGGTAAAGTAAAATACAGTAGACAGCCAAGTGTAAAGTGAACTATAGTAGACAGTCAAGTATAAAAATGAGCTACAGTAGACAGTTAAGTGAATTATAGTAGACAGCCTAGAGAAAAGGACAAAAGTGTTTGGTAAATATACATCCCTGGCGGTTAGACCAGTGTCTATATCTAGATACGCTAAATGATCGCTGCTGTTTACCAGTACAGATAATGTGAGAGATCATCTTTAGTAAATAACAGCTGAGAACAAGACGCATCAACAAGGTTTCTCAAAATGGCTAGTTTAGAAGGAAATGGAGTTTAAGGGAAGAGTTGATTGGGAAGGAACAGTAAGATAGGAACGTTCGCGAAAACCTTGAGCAATGGACGGTAATTGTAAGGTTAAGTTAAAAAAGGAGAAGTGTAGAATTAGACAGAACTTGAAACAACGACTCGATGGAAACAGAAGAAATACAGTCAACCAGCGCTTTAACTTTGGACGAGGTCTGAGGACCCAGAATATCAAACGAGACAAGTGTGAAACCAAATGGCTTGGAACCTGTCGTTCGTGGTCGTGTCAACCTTGTACGACCTTTATGTGATGCACGAGGCAAGCAAGCAGTGAGTGGAGCAGCGGTTGGCTCCGGGAATATTACTAGTGAGTATTGACAATAGAAAATAGTGCATTGTCGAGACAACGACAAGTAAATAGTTAGGAAGAGGTGTTGGCGAAGAGCTGTCAGACAGAGCGGTTGGCTCGGTGAATAGCAGTAAGAGCAGAAGTTAAGAACAAGTTTTCCAAAAGAAAGATTTTGGCAGTAACGAGGTTTCGTAAAAGCAGTAAGTCATCGCTGCAAGCCAATTCTTAGTTCATGTAGAAATCTACAGAACCAACCAATTCAAGTGAGTAAAATAGAAGTAAAAACTAGTAAATTAGTATTGAAGATAGCGTCCTAGCTAACAGAGGACAGTGACCTTCACCACCCATTCACGAGTAATCTCTCTTGTCTATTTTCTTTTTTTCCACTTCATGTTCCGTGTCTAAAAATAAATTGTTGAAATACACGTCACAGCGTACCATGGCCTTAATGTCTTAAGTTACGTGACATATTTACAGCAAACGAACTAACGAACGAACGAACTTTATTTTCAAAGGGTTAAGAATTGGGCACGCAGGCCCGTCTTACATTCTGCCCTTCTTCTCTCTGTCATCTTACATACCATATCCTTTCAATCGCACATGTATTTTGAGCATTATTTCAGCAAATCCTCGTTTAGGAATAACTGTGCGAAAAGGATTCCACGCGTCGTTAGCCGAATATTCGTGATAGCTTTTCTAAGACCAGTGGTAAAGCGTGTTTTCTGTGGTCGTGAATGTAAGTAGAAATGTTGATTAAACTTTCCTTTTTAATTCTTGTCCTTATTAAACTTAATTTTTGTCTGTTTCCCTTTCTTTTTTTTTTTAAATATTAATCCCGTGTTACTTTCTTTATAACACCATTCCGACTTCGCGTTGATGCATCCACTACCTGTAAAATAAAATATTGCCTCCTATTGGCGAGGCGGGTCCAGTTCAAACTTGTCGGTTATATTAGGGCGTATGTCCAAATATAAAAGACCTTTAAGTCTGAGTTAAACAATGTTAACTGATAAGACTAAATAAAAGTTAAGTTTTCTGTTATTTATGTACTTATTTATTTTTGCCAGCGATCATGTGTTGAAATGTTTTTATACATTACTCAATACTTCTTTTTCTTCTTCGTTTTCTTCCTCGTACACTCTCAGACGTCCACTTGAATGTTTTCATAGAAAGCAGTTTGGGGCTATTTGAATCTCCCTAGATCTTTTCCACGAATGGTACTGCTGTCGGCCATATGGCTTTCTCTGTTTCACAAAAACTGGTTATCTTCGAAGCAGATGTTCTTTCTCTGTCTGTCTTTCTGTCTTTCTGTCTTTCTGTCTTTCTGTCTTTCTGTCTGTCTGTCTGTCTGTCTGTCTGTCTGTCTCTCTCTCTCTCTCTCTCTCTATATATATATATATATATATATATATATATATATATATAATAATAATAATAATAAGGGACATACCTACACGCACTAGAAGAACTGCAAGTCGTCAATCCTCTCCCTAAATCAAGAAAATGCATTTGATCGAATATCACACTCATACCGTCACAGAACATTACAACATTGTAACATAGGGGGGAACTTTAGGAAATTGGTTGAAATACTTTACACGAAGCCTGAGAGCAAGGTTTTCGTGAATCATACATTTACTAACACTTTCAGGCTAACACGATCTCTTAGGCAAGGGTGCCCTCTCTCCCCCTTACTCTATGTCCTAGCACTGGAACCCTGTTAGAGAAAATTAGAAACGACAGCTGTTGTTTTGAAAAGGTGATGGGTTGAGAGCTGGGACTTAGTAGCTGACCATTGTTGCCTCTTCTCGTTCCATCCTGGTCTACCCTTTTGAACCTGAAAATTGGTTATAATTGGTGTCACAGAGCAGTGTTATGGGTGGATGATGGAGTGAGTGGAAGTAGGGTTCACTAAGGTTGTCAATATGTGTTAAGTTTAACTCGTTGATTGAGTTTATGTCTGACTTTATGCCAGCATGTTGTGACTTGGAAGTGCGCATGGAGAAAGCGTGTTTGGTGAACAAGTCTGGGTGGCTGAGAGAGTACCCGAATGTGACTAGTAAGAGTCTGTGTTTGATAGCCGAACTGTGAGCTCGAGGCTGTGATTTGTGGTCGAGCTGGGTGCCCGTATTATGGACAGTTGAGATATTATAGTGATTGACATATGATCGCTTGATGGGACAAGGTAAACACAGCCTGATTTGCTTCCCTGTTATGACTGACAGGTCACGCAGTTTGTAAACATTTCGTTGGCTCGTGTTAAAAGAAAAGAAGGCAGGACAAAATGGTACGTTGCAGAAATAGACAGTTGGTATAAATGCCTGTTTAGCTAGCAGATCAGAGGGCTGCTATTAGGTTGCAATAAGCTGTCAGATTATACTGTAGACTCTTTTTCCATTACACGTCACATGAGCAAGTAGTTTGTATGTTCATACATTTATGACACTCCTTGCAGATAATGTTTATCCTGGCTTGCGGTGAGCAACTGAGGTCAGATAGTCACCTGCGTGTCTAGATTGAACCGCTTATAAGACGACTCGTTTGGTAACCCAGATCGGCAGACAAGGAGTTTCAGCGTACTCATAACGAGATTTCTGTCTGTGTGACACATGTGGGCATCCAAGTGTGACATAATTGCTTATGGGCTGACTTGTTATGAGAACATTACTTTCTAATAAAGTAATAAGTATTACAGCTTACCCATGTTGTCAAGTGTGTCTACCAATTTTGGCCAGCTTTTCAAAATTTGCCTTTACTGGACTTACGGTATTATATTGAGCACTCCATCTTGTCTGGGAAAGCCTTTTGACTGACATGCCAACATTCTTCATCAGCATTTCCCATCGATGAGGTGAGACTGAAAAGAAGGAGTAAACTCTCTATAAGGTTCCAAAAAATGGTCATACAAGAAAAGGTGCTGCCAAATGAGTGCACACCGCAAAGGTTCAGTGAATGATTTGCGCAAGGCACAAACAGCACGTTGGGGTTAATCTCTCTTATCTTCGACTGAACCCCACCATGAACCCCAGCCAAATTTGCAGCGTTGTCATATCCTTGACCACGACACAGATTTATATCTACTCTGTCTTTCTTCAGATGTTTTAGGATATCCCCTGTGAACTCAGCAGCAGTTTTTCCGGCAATTGGGAAGAAACCTAAGAATGATTCCTTCACTTCAACTTTGTCACCTTCAATATGAACGTATCTGATAACCTTACACAATTGATCAGTGTGGGACAAATCAGGAGTGCTGTCAAGGAGAATTCCAGAATACTTTGCTTTCTTGATGCCTGCCACTATTTTTTTTCTTTAACGTAATTCCCCAAAAGACAAATGAATTCATTCTGAATCTGTGGAGACAAATACGAAGCCACTCTCCTCCCTGATGGAACAAAATGCTTAATTCTTACAAAATGTTCTTTACATTGTTTTACAGTAACTCCACCAATTCTAGGAAGTTTGCTTTGTTTGTTGATGAGATGTTCTCTTTGTGACCACGAAAAGGAAGATTCTGTTGAGCCAGAAAAAACGTTACATCTAAAAGGCGATGTAGAATACTCCTCCATTTCTTTGTCTACTTCTGCTTGATGGACTTGGTCAATGGTTTTCTGAAGCTTTAACGCTGCTCTCAAGGTCTTCCATTTCTCAAAGCATGAGAGATGTTGCTCAGGCGCCGCAAAGCCATATAGAACCATGCAGTTGTCAACTGTCGACTTTTCCCTTTGGATCTCCCTCCTTGCCTTTGAACTGCAGTGAAAAGGCCATCCCTATTTCGGAAGGGCTTACTTTCTCTCCTAATAAGATCAACTCTTAAGTCATTTGTAACTGGGATTGGCCATGCTGCACCATCATTATAAATTGAAAATATATCCTTCATCAAAGTCCTCCTGGATTTTCGTAGACTTCTGCTGGCTTCTTTTCGTCTTCATCACTCTTGCAAATTTGAGAAGATTGACTGCCATCTTTCAATCCTTGCCTTTCGTCATTTGAACTCTCTTGGAAAGATATTTCTTGTGTTTACCTTTCGAATTCACCAGGCTGAATGTTTTCAGGACATTCTTCTACAGCACGTGATGTTGACGTCATCACATATTTTAAGATTGATCCAGACAACGATTGAACAACCTGTTCTCTTGCCTTCTTCATTCTTCTTTGTTGGAAACCACTCTGTCGATTTCGCTTCATGTCGGTGTTTCCTGCAAAATTGCATATATTTATATATATATATATATGTCGTGGTTGAGTAAAGTGGTAGAGAAATTGTCGAGTTGGACAATAGTAGTGAAATCGACAAGGGATAGTGGACTGACAGAGTTATAGATTACACTCATAAAACCTGTAGAACAAGGAGAAAATAACTAAGCTGTCCGACAGAGGGTCCGCTTTCGGGGACCAAAGGCGCTAGCTCCAGAGAGTGTCTTACCGATAAATATCCTTCATGATGACTGAAGTGAAATACCGAACTTTCCTTGTCGGGGCTAAACGTTGGTGACCCCTAATTGCGCGAGGGAACACTGGAAGACGTTGTTTATCTCCTGCTGACCAAATACGAACTGAGCGACAGCCTGTCTGTTGTTTTTCGTGGGACCAAATGTGCTAGCTCCAGAAAGTGCATTACTCGTAGATCCTTCGTGAGGGACTAGCCTACAAAACTTTCTTTGTTGGTGCTAAACGTTGGTGACCGCTACTCGCGAGAGGGGGGCTGGAACTCTGTCCATAGATGGCTGCTCATACGTGCGAGGTTTTAAGTATCCAGAAAATACACCAGAAGAAGTCACTTGAGGACAAAGAGTCCCAGGCGCGCTTATCCGGCGCTAGGCTCTGCTTGGCTGTAAATCCTGTTTAAACTGGTTTGGCTGTGGTTTGCTGAGTGCCCCGTTTAGGCACAAAAAAGGCGGGTCCGCGATGCTCTGGCTAATAATCCAATAGGCAAGTAGAGAACTACTACTGCATTTGGCGATTCCAGATTTTGCGTTGGCTCCGTTGCACTGCATGAGCTTAACTTGGCGTTGACGAAAAGGGGTTTTGATTCAGGAACGGGGTTGACGATTTGTGACGCTAGCGGTATTCAGAAACCCTCTAGATCGAAGAGTCTGCTCTAGCGATTCGGTTATCCCTGAAACTGAGACCCCAAAAGAGACACCCTTTTACTTCAAGCAAATAATAAATCACACTAACTTTATACAGAAAGTTTCGCTCCGCTATGGGATTTAATTTATTGTAGTTATGGCTATGATAGTTTAGAGCTGTCTTTAACCATGTCTCCTGTTCCTTAAAAATATCAATTATCAACACGCGCCCGCATAGGCTTAATATCTTTTGCACCCCCAGGTACCTGTCAGTAAATGTTCTGACAGCAACAATCTACTCCTCTTCTCCCAAACTCAACATACAGGAAACCTAACCTGTAGTTACAGTTAAATGAATATGCTTATTCATCTTACAACATTAAATGAATTTACATAA
Source organism: Oreohelix idahoensis (assembly GCA_024509875.1). Taxonomy (NCBI): domain Eukaryota; kingdom Metazoa; phylum Mollusca; class Gastropoda; order Stylommatophora; family Oreohelicidae; genus Oreohelix; species Oreohelix idahoensis. The sequence continues at coordinate 114,026 of JAMPIV010006227.1, read as the reverse complement.
ACAGATTACAGCATTTGACATTACACAAATAAATCGTATGTCCCCTTTGGAAAATATATTAGCATTCCACAAAATGAGTACAAAGAAAATGCAATGTTCTTGCTATAATAATACAGTTGTGGCTAGATCATACGATATAATTATATCTATGCCTGGTGACTGCTTTCAGTGAAAGTTATAGACTAGTGCCTAGCCACACAAGTAAGCATAAAATGATCCTCCCTTGCCACTAGAAATATCTATCAAAAAGTAATAAGTGACTATCTCCTATAATCCAGAGTTATTACCTGCATCTCACTATTCAGTTTTAAAGTGAACAATCCACACCTGACATTATCTTACAGAAATGACAGTTAATTTTTTGCTGACTCTTAACCCAATGGTAAGCATTCGTGGACTGATTCTACGCCTAATATCTGTTATTGTAAGTTTAACATTTAACCCATGATAAACCGTAACAGTTTAAGCACCACTTAATAGGCCGTAGACAGCGCTACCTTGTCACTGACTAAATTCACTTTCCTAACAGATATATAAAAGCTAACATGAATCTAATATAGTATAATTATAAGATATGTCAACTCACCCCGAAAATGACTAGAACATAGGCAAACACATTCTAGTACTGTGTTAAAGTTTGCCTTATCTCATGATGGTCATCTACGGGCCAGGAATATTTACGAATGTCTTTGTCTATTAAAACCAGTCTACTCTTATAGATCACAAAGGACGCTCCCCCCGGACACCTGGCCTGCATATTTCTACAGAAGTTCGGCGAAAGACGTAATCTAGAGTAAGACAACAGAAATCGTGCGAAAGTTCCCCAGGTAGGGAAATGCATAACATTATGCTCTATCTTGTCTAAGGGCAAAAACCCAAAGACTGACCGCGGGTTTGTCTCCCCCTGTTTCCAGGATGCATAATATTATGATCCGAAGCAGCGTTCTGGAAGCCAAACACAAGGACCCTTTCGCTCGTGATCAAAGGATTTAAACGTAAGAGATATTCCCCTGGTCAGACCAGGTGCGGCTTAGATAATATTATCGTTCGCTGACCGCTACAGGCCGGAACGTAACCAAACCTCGGGTGGGGTTAGAGAAGGTGAAAAAGTTTGGCCACGAAGGTAGAAAATGAAAGAAAAAGAAATTACAAAATGTCCAGGAAAACAGAACATTTAAAGGAGTAATCAAATTATGGACAAGATGGTAAAATACATTATCGGTCACGTGACAATATACATAATTTTTTTTTTTCAGGCATCATCTGGTATTTTTTTTTTTTTTAAATTCAGAAAACGGTAACAGGTTCCACTGTGGCTACACTGTACCTGTAATGTTCGTGGCTGTCGGCAATTATATTATACATATGATTAAGCTAAAAAAGTGGAAATCGCAGTGTTCCCAGGATCAAAGGTACCTTTCCTGCATTCCCAATCAAAACTCAAGACCTGGTTACTAAATTACAGTATGTTTGTGAATGTCTTGAGATAAGAACGCGGTATTTTCTTTGAAAGCGTCCTCATCTTCCCCACCCCTTTTTTCCAGTTTAAAATTACATCCACACACACACATATATATGTAGATCTTCAGAGGTCGCAATGTTACCAAAGTAGATCTTTAGAGGGCTCAGTGTTACTAAAGTAGATCTTTAGAGGACTCAGTGTTACTAAAGTAGATCTTTAGAGGACTCAGTGTTACTAAAGTAGATCGTTAGAGGACTCAGTGTTACTAAAGTGGCTCGCAAAAGCTTATGGGTTGTCGAACCCTGATCTACGCTATAAGAAGATGTAGAGGCCCTACTTGGTTACAGACAATAAGGCCGTGTAACAACTGAACTTAGCAAAAGAGGTCCTGACAGCCAGGGCCGTAGAAAGGCCTAATTGGTGGGGGGTTTAATTTAAAAAAAATGTTTTATTGCACTATTTTAGTATAGTATAATTTCCCCACATGTTTTTCGCCAAATCATAACCTGAACCCCAACCCAACGTCTCTTTCTCTGTGGATTCCAGAACAAGGACGTCCTTGTAATGCTATCAAGAGGTTTCCTCAATGTGTGTCCTATCCATCGCCAGCGTCTTCTTCTCAACTGGCACTTGTCTTGTTCTTGTCATCAATTCCACATTTGTGACTTTGTCGTACCATTTCAGTCCTTCTATTCTACTCAAGCACCCGTTTATAAAAGTCTGTATCTTTTTAGTTGTTGTTTTTGTTGTTCTCCATGTCTCAGAGCCATACAATAGGACGGACTTGACATTTGAGTTGAAGATTCTTATTTTCGTGTTGGACTTGATTTCTCTTGACCTTCTTTTGTTTCCCAATGCAATGACAGCGGCTCTTGCTTTTTTGTATTCTTATTTTGATATCATTGTCTGTCCATCCTTGCCTATATTTTTACTACAAAATGTGTACGATTCTACACGATTCCTTTAGTGGTGTTTCTTCAAGTTCAACCTTGTTATCATTTCTTGCATTTATTCTCATAATCTTTGTCTTTTCTCTGTGTATTTTCAGGCCCACTTGTTGTGACCTCTCATCGAGAATTTTATATTTTTCTTGCATCTGATTATGGTTATAGGACAGAACGGCCAAGTCATCTGCAAAATCCAGATCATCAAGCTGTTTAGTCAGATTCCACTGGATTCCATTTCTGTTGTTTGATGTCGATGTTTTCATAACCCATGTCTACCGCTTAAGATGTCTACCGCTTCCACCGTCGCATGCGTCTTAAAAATTACCATAGGAAGGGTTATGATTCGAAGCCTGACGGGGATATCTTTCGTCATTTTGTTAAACCTAAGTCAGACTGGATTCGTGCTCCAGGTGCTTCTGCGGCTCTCGATTTACATATTGCTAAGACTTTGCATGACATTAATCAACTTTCTCTACCCCGTCTACGTCGATCTAACCTGACTACTTCTGAGTGGCGGTCATTGTCTTCCCTTAAAAAGCGGGATGACATTATCATCAAACCTGCCGATAAAGGTGGTGCGGTGGTAGTTTGGCGGAAGGACTTGTACATTCAAGAAGGAGTCTCACAGCTCGACAACTCCACCTTTTACTCACCCAGTTCTGGAGATGCCACAGTCCGCCACAATCTTACTGTTCATGCTACTATTCGTGATCTCATCCAAGATAACCTCCTTCCTTCTAGTGCCATGTCTCTCCATATTCCTGATAGTAGTCTAGGTAAACCTTCCTTCTACATGCTTCCTGAGGTTCATAAAATTGACAATCCGGGTCGACCTATTGTTTCAGCTTGCGCTTGTCCCACTGAACATATCTCTGATTTCCTGGATAGTATTTTGCAAACTTTAGTGGCCAATTGTTGCTGTCATTTCGACGGAGTCATCTGTCAAGTTATTTGCTTATGTTTGTATCATAAGTATAATTGTGTCTTTACCTGCGATGTCAGGTTGATTAGGGGTTGTCTTCCCTTGTTTATTCATTCATTGTGTTTGACCTGTAGGGTCAGAGGTTGTCAGTTCGGGCGTAGGCCTATGGGAAGGTTTTTTAAGCGGGAGTGAGATATACTTCCGGGAAGCCGGAAGGTCCTGTTTTTCTGAAGGGACCAAGAGTCCATTGTTTTTCGGGGAGAATCTTCGAAGTAACTGCTATGGCAGTTTTCCCCAGTGAATCTCTGTGCGTCGGGATGACGACAGAATTCCTTGTTTAGTTCTGAGGATTCATTTTCCAGGTAATACCGACCTTTATGCATTATTACGCTTTTCGGTGGCAGAACATGTAAAGGATTACCTAGGGTGAACAGCAGCTCACTGATCCGCCATTTCAGAACTTATATATTTGTGCTCGAGGTAGCCATCCAAGACTGTTAGTCTTATATTGTCCAGAAATCCAGTGACGAAGATATATTGTGGGAGCCGCAGATTGGCGGAACTTCATATCTACAATAAGTATTACTGCAGGGTTGATGATAACCTATTTAACAGAAGTACACGGCCGACGTCAGAACGAGGCCTGTGCTTTCGGCTATTATACTACAGCCTGATATGTGCAATTGGCGGGGAGTGCCAAGTTGCACCTGTGTGTCAAAGTAACTAAGGCATCTGACGCGTTTAGTCAGAGACGCCAAGGGCGACGCTACGAACTGTCATTATTGAAGAACTTTGCTATTGACCATGCACGTCTATTCTGATGTTTACCTTTTTGAATGCCAAATGTATACCTATCGATGTCAGGTCAGCATGACCTTGTTACACTGACTGTTCCTGTTGATATTATGTGTGTTCCCGTCAATAAATGTCTTGAAACATGCCTGCAGTGTCAAAGCATCCTTGATTACTGCATGTGAGAGTATGGGTTGCAGGATCTACATCTATACGAGCCTAAACACATTCGCGCCTTCATTCGCACCCACACTCAAATTCATCATACGCTCGCACTACACATCTAACAACATGTATACTGTCTTGGGCCAGTGATCACCTCAACAAGAAAAAAAAAGACAGTTACATTTCTGGTGGACCAGTTACGTGGGCTCTTATGATACATTTCTTGTCGCCAATGTGGCCTAGAAACTTACATTTCTGATGGACCAGATCTGTGGGTTTAAAAAGAACAGAGCGAGCATTTGACATTATTGTTGACATTTATGGATCCAGAAATTTACATTCCTGGTTGGCTGTTACGTGTATGATGTCTCCAGTTTTGTCGAGAAAGTTACAAGAAGGACAAGTACACATTACACTTCTGATCTGTGGGTCTAAGCTACACACGGGACAGCCGTAACACACAGCGCTAATTCTACACTTGCAAGTTTTGGCTACAACAGGACAGAGATAGGTCATCAACGGTTGACCCAAATAAACAGTACGAGCATTTATATTATAATGCTAGATAAACCATAACAAGACATGTACTGAAGTTAACTACTAGGCATTTGCTACGTGGACCATAACTGCATAGAAGGCGGGTTCCTATTGTAAACAGTACTGCTGGTTGTTACACGTTTCATTCAACAACAGACTTTTCTAGGTCAGAGCATTCAAGCTACATTGTTGGAGGTCAAGTGTCTGTAAACAGTACGTGGAAATAGTAAACATTCAATGTGCAAGCCCTAATTTGAGAAGGTCATAGTAACTTTGGTTCGTGAATACCACTTTATGTTACAGTGGATTTGACGTTCAGTGCGCGTTTGACATTTCGTTTCTGTGTTCGCAAGGAGCAAGGAATTTATTTTAGTTTCAGCTGTGACTGAACTTGTTCTGCAACACATTGAAATTGATTGCTATATTATGTTACTTCTACTGTTTTGTGTATTTTTCTGCGGGTTTTTCGGTTGGTGGGTCTTACGGTAAATATGCCACTTGATCGAGGCTTACTGTAAGCGTTCTGTAGACTCTTCATATAGAGTTTCTTAATAAAATATTATATAAGATATTTATACAAGTTCTTTGATAAAAGACTTGTTATCTACAAAGATTGAGACAAGGTGAAATACATATTCAAGTTCTTTATAAAAAAGACTTGTGCCCATAGTGAGTGGGATATAAGGGAATTTTTTTTTCCACAGGTACTCAGGTGATTTTTTGGGTACATTATAAACAAGAGGAACATACAAAGTCTTTGTCTAAGACTAAGACAGTAAAATAAAGTGAAGTGAGTATACAAGTCTAGCATTTCAGACTTGTCTCCCATTGAAGTGGGATAAGGTAATTTATTTAATTTTTTTTTTCAGGTTTCTGATCTCATTAGACAAGATGTCTACATTGGACTACTTTATTACACAAGGGAGAGCCCTTGATAAGACTGGTCAACAGTTAGAACAATGGGCTGTTGCTCAGTATGACAAAGCATTAGCTGCAGAAGAGAAAAAAGCTCAGGCTGAAGAGAAAAGATTAGAAAGAGAAGCTGCGGCGGAACAAAAAAGGCTAGACAGAGAAGCTGATATGGCTGCTGAACAAAAGAAATTGCAGATGCAGGTGGAGGAAAGGAGATTTGAAGCTGAACAAAAGAGATTAGACAAAGAGGCTGCTGCAGAGGAGAGGAAAGCTCAAGCTGCTACAGAGGAGAGGAAAGCTCAAGCCGAGGCTGAAATTAGGAAAATGGAACACGAGGAAAGACTCGCAACTTTGGAGTTAGAGAAATTGAAATTGGCGAGTACGGGTGCTCAGCAAACAACTTCGAGTACGACAAGGGAGTTTGTTAGTAGGATTAAATTGCCTCATTTCAATCCTTTAAAGGATGACGTAGCAGATTATCTAGATAGATTCCAATTTTTGTGCGATACGCATAACATAAAAAAGGAAAAATATGTTGAACAACTGATGCCATTTTTTACAGGTGACACAGTGACTACTCTTATGACAATAGACGAACATGAGAGGACTAATTATGATGTTGTCAGGGCAGCATTGCTAAAAAAATATCAACTAAAACAAGAAGACTATCGTCTTCGTTTTAGGACAATGTTGCCAGAAAATGGAGTAGATTTCTCTGATTTTTGTTACAAAGATACGTCGTACATTTACACGATGGGTTGAGTTGTCTCAGATTGAGAAAACATATGAAGGTCTAATGGACTTATTATTGCGAGATAAGGTTTTGTCATCTGTTAATGATTCTTTTCTTGCATTCCTTCATGAGCGTAAGCCTAAAAACTTAAAAGAAATGGAGGAATACTGTTGTCAGTATGCCACAGCACATCCCCATGCTACAGTTAGCAATTCTAAAGTGAAAGAAGGGTTGCCAGCTGCTTCGGCAACACCATATGGCCCTAATTTAAAAAAAAAATTTCAGGGTGCTCAACAAAATTGGAATAGGGGAAGTAATCAAAATTACACTCAGAAGCGGAGTAATCCAACACATGATGGTTCTTCGTCTATGCAGTGGAGACAAGATGGTAGTTCTCGTAATTTTAGTGGTAATAATTTGAGACACTTTCGCAAAGGCTATCCAAATAATAACTATTCAAATTTTCGAGGTAATCATTCTCGACGTCAAGATTATGACGATGGTGAATTTAGAAACCGGGATTCAAACCGGAATGATGATTACAATAGGCAATATGATAACAATTACAGGGGAAATGATAGTCGAAATAATTACAGGGGAAATGATAATCGAGGTAGACCTAGGTTTAACAAGAAAAGACCTTACCAACAGGCAAACTCTGCACAACAAGAGTTTGATGGAGCCTGTAATACAGCAAATGATAGTGGTAACTCTAGGGCTATCACTGGTTGTGCTTTCGATTTTGGGAGAGCAACTGAATGCCCCCAATGCTTAACATTGTTCGATTCATCGACTGTATCTACGCTAAGTTGTGGTCACCCTCTTCCTGCTCTACCTGCTACAGTTGCGCATGATGGGAGAGGATCTCTCATCTTAGATAAAGGTCTAATAAATGATAGGCTAGTCTCAGTACTTTTCGATTCGGGATGTACTACCGTCGGGGTTAAGGAGTCTCTGATAGATCCTTGCTGTGCCACTGGAAAAACAATCAAATGTGTTACATTTGGTGGTACTATGGAAAGCTATCCTACTGCTATTATTAGGATTGACACTCCTTTCTTCACAGGAGATGTCCATGCATGTCTTCTTCCTAATCCTATTGCGGATCTTATAATCGGTCGTATTCATGGGGTTAAGGAATGCACCCCGCAACAAATTTCTAGTTGGGAAGAAGAAAACATTCAAACGGTCAATGCAGTGGTGACAAGAGCTCAAGCTCTTAATCCCCCAACTTCATCTGATAATAGTAATGAAGTTGATAGCCAAGACGAGCACTTGGTGATTTCCCATGACTCGTTTGTTAAACGTCAAGAAGAGGATCCTTCTTTGAAGAAATACTTCCTTCTTGCAAAGAAAGGGGATCCCAATCAAAATACTGTAGTGGTGTTGATGGTATTGTATGATGGTGTTATTACTACCTGTAACTTGTATGAGGCCAGCTGTGAAGGCTCCTGAGATAAAATGTAGTTGAGAATTATCAGAAGGCCTTTCTTGCTACCACTACGACCTCACACTTAATTTTTTTTTTCTTAGTGAATGTGGCTACGTAAAGTGTCTAGGGTAATGATGTGTAATGTGGTGTGTTAGTTATAAATACACCCACAGACATTTAAGAAGACTAATAAGATTAACAAGTGTTAAAATACACTGAACTAACTCACGTGTAAAAAGTTTTTGATATAATTATATTACATTTATTGGTTCTGGATCAAGTTTTATTTTGACCAGAACTTGTTTTAAAAGAAGGATTTAAAAATTATGAAAATTATGCATGGAATGTTACATAATAAATGCAAAAGTGTACATATTTAAGTACTAGAATAGTTAGTTTTATTAAAATGTTCTGGTAGTCAGCTACTAGGGAGGATATTTATTGTCTGTGCTGTTAGGGTGGTCTCATCACACCTGTCTATATTGACTACACCGTGTCCAGAAAATGGTGGGAATTTTTATGGGGATATTAGTCACTACCAATAGTTGGTGAATGTCCAGCAGACCAGAGGCTCACTCATCTTTTTGTAGCTCTGGTGCTGAAAACTTGCGGTCCCACCTCTCCGTGCTGGCGGGCAATAATGGTGGTCTCTGTCACAAGAACTGCACAGATACACTCGAGTAAAGTCACCCACCGAATAGACTCTGCTTTGTTGTCGATAGAAAACTCACAGCTCTGCAATCAAAGTATGGGCTATGTGTCAAAATCTATTCTATATCCACGTCTGGACACCACACTGACACAACAACCACATTATACAGACAGGTCAGATTTCTCTGACCAAACAGCACAGTTACCATGGTGGGTTTACATCCGATAGATCCTCCCAGACTATAGATTCTGAAAAATAATTATTAGTTGTCGGCCCTAAAAGAAGATAGGTAATCTGTTTCAACGCTTGATATATCTTGCATAATCCTTGCTGTAGTTTATGTACCTTGTTGGTCCCTAGACCCTGACTTGGGCGGGGGGTCTAGAGCAAAATCCCTACTTGTTTGTAAGGCTAGATTATGATATGGCAGTATCAAATCTCTCGAACATGAAACAATATTCAAAATATATAAAGAAATAATTTCAATCTTACCAGATTATGAATACATAACACAGAATTGCTAGCAAAACTCAGCTGAGCTGCTGGCTATAGTATGGCGTCCCTAAATTTATTCACTGTCTTTCATATGGGAAAACTCCACACTTTAAAATCTGTGTCTAACACTGAACAATTATTGAAGAATGACCCCACTTTCGCGTCTGAGCGCTAATGATATGATTGTCTGTGGCCAATCACTGCCTAGTTGTACTTTAAATTTCAAATTTCTACACTAAAGTCATTTCAGTCATGCTTCAGTCAAGTATGGATGGTTCTCTGTTAGTCTGTCCGTCTCTACTTGTGTTTCTAAAAAAAATGTGCTTGATTTTTGAAGCAACCTTTCTCTCCCCTTAAAATTTTGTCGTAAAAAGTTATATTTAGACACAGCTACCGCTCAAAAACCCTCTCCTCCATAATAAGTAACTTTGAACACCTGTTCCCAAGGTCGTGTTTTTTGTGTGCAAATTGTGACACTTTTAGATTCAATATAGTCTAGCGATGATGTGAACTACACTGTCTTTTGTCATTATCTTCAATATTATCTATCCGTTTGTAAAATTAAGATCATATTATTTCATTGCTCAGAATAGGCCATCCGGCCAGCTAATTTTTATATTCCTAACATTAATATTAAGAAAAATTACTTTTTAAATTTTTGTAATATTCCTAACATCTGCGTTCTTCCGCTCAAATTCAAATCAAGCGCTTGGTATCGCAAAACGTCCAATTCCGTACCTCGTGTCAATTTGGGGGACTTGAATTTTTTTTACTTTCATCCATTTCCCCCCCCCCCATTGCGTCTCTTTAGCCCTTTCAGTCATATTTTTTTTTTTCCTTTTGATGCTCCCTTCCCCCCCCGTCTCGCAAGTCAATTTTATGGAGGGTGATGACCCGCGGTCTAGGCGATCATGTACATCAGCAGCCTACGCATTATGTTTTTATCCTTAAATGTTATCCTTGGAGGAATTTTACCGTTGTATCTCTGTCAATTTCACTACACATCTCCCCACCTGAAAACATGCCTATGGCAAGTTCCAAAACCAGCGATACACATAGGTAAAATTACTCCTCCCGTCTGCCATTACTCTAATTTTGATCACAGGGGTGCCGACTGAGGAAATCTGCACCGACATTCAATTTGCCTGGGATATATTGGATACTGAACTGATAAGGTTGAAGCAATAAAGACCACCTCAGCAATCTTGCGTTTTCATGCTTAGCCTGAGACAAGAACACGAGAGGCTGATGATCCGTCTCCACCACAAATGTCCTACCATACAGATAGATTTGAAACTTCTTTATTGCCCAGATTAATGCTAAACATTCTTTTTCGCTTGTGGAGTATCCTTGTTCAGCCTTATTCAATTTACGGCTTGCATAAGCGACTGGTTTCAGTTCCCCATCAGGTGAAGATGATCTTTGCAACAAAGCCCCTCCGAGTCCCACATTACTTGCATCGGTTCTTAAGACAAAGTCCTGTGTCAAATCAGGCAGTTTGAGAATAGGCTTGCTAGTGAGTTTTTCCTTTAACTCTTGGAACGCTAGTTCACATTGTGCAGTCCAAATAATTTTATCTGGAAGTCCCTTGCGAGTCAGATCAGTCAGAGGAGCACAAATAGCGTTAAAATTCTTGATGTATTTCTGATAAAATCCGCATAACGACACAAATGATCGCACGTCTTTTTTTGTTTGCGGCCTAGGTGCTCTCTGCAGTTTTTCCAAGTTCTTAGGATCAGGGGTCATATTACCCTGATATACAGTGTGTCCCAAGAATTCCAACTCTTTGCATCCAATACAACATTTTGTTGGCCTAGCAGTTAAGTTCGCCTCCCGAAGTCTATCAAACAACATCTCCAGAGCTTCAATGTGTTCTTCAAAGGTCCCGGTGGCGACGAGAATATCATCCATGAAATTTGTGATACATGGGTTATTCAGGGGGTCCAACAATTTTCGCATCATCCTTGAAAACACACTCGGAGCATTTTTCAGTCCGAATGGTAGCATATTGAATTCATAATGTCCATCCGAAGTGCTAAAAGCCAAATAAGGTCTCACTTCAGGCTTCACTGGGATCTGGTAATAGCCTTTACTAAGATCCACCTTTGAAAAGTATTTTGCCTTGTTCAGTCTGGCAATAACTGTTTTGTGTCTGGTAATGGATCCACTTGTCCTTCTGTGACAGCATTCAGTTTCCTGTAATCTATGCACAGTCTGTGTTCCCCAGACGGTTTCCTCAACAAAACGACACTAGAACTAAAAGATGATTCACTGTGCGAAATAATCCCCTCCTTCAATAAATAATCTATTTCTTCCTTTAATGCCTTCTCCTTCGCGAACGGAATAGAATAGGCTCTCATACAGATTGGGTTTGAGTCTACCAGTTTCATGTCATACTGTAGCAAATTTGTATGGCCTGGTTTATCTGTTAATACATCTGTATGTTCCTCCAGAACCTTTTGAACTCTCTCCCTCTGGTTTTTAGTCAGGTGCTTACTGACTTTTACCTGTGCTGCGGTTTCACAAGGATGTAATGGGTATTCATGTGAGGTGAGTGGTTCCTTTTGCATCTGGGTTGCAATAGCTAAGGTCAATAAGGGGGTGCTTTCCTGGAGTGGTCTGTCCAGATACTTCTTTAACAGGTTTACATGATAAACTTTTTCCTTCCCCTTTTTGTCAATTTTATAGTTTGTTCTAGACACCTTCTCTAGAACCGTATATGGACCTTGCCAACCAATTTGTAATTTATTCTGGCTTCCGGGTAGTAAAAGCAGCACCTTCTCTCCGACTGCCAGTTCCCTGTCCTTTGCCTTCCTATTAAAATATGCTGCATGTTTCTTCCTGGCTTGTTTCAAATTATCATTTGCCAGTTTCCATCCAGCTTTCAAACGAGTGGTCAGTTCGTTCACGTATTGATACGATGAGGTAACAGTCTCTTCCGCCTTCTCATCTGTCCAGGTCCTTAATAGAGCTTCTAAAGGCCCTTTTATTGGCCTCCCAAATAGCAGAGTTGCGGGAGCCATCCCGGTTGAACTATGTGGTACCTCCCGGTACGCAAACAATGCGGCGGGCAGGAATTGATCCCACAGATCCGGTTTTTCGTGTGCCAGCTTTCTCAGGATAGAAATGAGAGTCCCATTGAACCTCTCTACCTGGCCGTTCCCTTGTGGATGGTACGGACTACAATGAAAGTGCCTGGCTTGAAATAGCTTAAAAACTTCTTCCGTTAGTTTCCCCTTGAACTGAGAACCATTATCCGTCAAGATTTGATGCGGGAATCCTAATCGGGTAAATATTGTAAGTAGTGCCTCTGCTACATGTTTTGAATCAATTGATGGCAGGGCTACCGCCTCTCCCCACATAGAACAAGTGTCCACCAGAGTAAGGATGTAACTGTTCCTCCTCTTGGTCCGAGTGAGAGGTCCTACAATATCCACTGCAACCCTCTCAAAAGGTGTTCCCACTATGGGCATTTCCCCTAGAGTTGCAGGAGCAGTCCAGTGCTTTGGAGCTACCCTTTGACATTCTGGGCAGGATTTGACATATCTTTTTATATCCTCCGTTATCCCTGGCCAGAAGTAATGACAAGCTATACGCTGTCCTGTGGCGCTGATCCCCATGTGACCACTGAAGGGAATCGCATGCCCGAGTTCCATCACTTTATCTCTATATGAAATGGGAAGAACCAGCTGGTTGTGACCATTTGTTCCAGTTCCGGCCTTCCTGTATAAGAGTTTGTTCTTCATGAAATATTCCCCCTTGCTCGGAGGTGTGTGGCATTTGGGTAATTTTTTAAAACATGGCTGGAGTGTCCTATCCTCAGCCTGCGCCTTCCTCATCTCCTCTGGATGAGCATTTATAGGTTCACCTTCTTCCTCCTTCTTCTGTGACCTGGTCTGCACTGTCGCCATGATCACAGGTTTCTCGGGATTCCCCAAGAAGACGTATCTACACCCCAATATCAGAGGGTAGATTGGTTCATCTATCACTGCTGCTCTGATTTCTCCTTCCACATAGCGAGTTTTCACCGTTATCCTTGCGATGGGAAGTGTCATGAGTGGTATGTCCTTAGTCGCCCCTTGTATTTCCACTGTTTCTGTGGTATACTGACTTGGGTCCACTAGGCTAGACTTCACAACTGAATCATAATCCAAACCTGTATCATAAAGGCACCTTATGGTGACCCCATTACAAATAACATCCTCACAAACTGGGGGGTGATAAGGTTCCTGTTGTCCCTTAGGATTAACCTTTAATCTTTGCGTCCCCGACTTCATTGCAGCAATGTTTGAAGGTTTCCTTCTACAAAATTCGGTGTTATGGTTATCCTTCTTGCACCATTTACACCATCTTTTTCCTTGGTTCAACGGTTTTCTTTCATTGAACTTTTGGTCATTGAACTGTGAGTTTCTGTCGCGATAGTCATTTCTTGGCCGCTCAAAGTTTGTCCTACCCTTATTTCCCTGCTCTCTATTATCAAATTTATTAAATTGCTGTGGAGCTTTAAAATTGTCTATGTGCTTCTTCTTAGCACCACTTACCTCTGCCTGGGCTGCCTGATACCTCTCAGCAACATTTAAAATTTCCCCCAACTTCTCTGCACCCTGTTCCATGAGAAATTTTCTCATGTCTGGAGCCATGGACTCTCTCAATTGCTCAATCATGATCATTTCTTTAAGATCTTGGGTCTTCCCCAGAGCCGTCCATTTCTCCAAATAGGTTTCTATTCTGGCAGAAAATTGGTGGTATGTCTCCCCAGACAACAGTTTGGCATTTCTGAATTTCTTACGATAAAATTCACCATTCTTTTCGTACCTTAATAACAAAGCCTGCTTTAACATGTCATAATTGTCTTGGTCTTCCCTGTTCATTTTGGCAAATACTTCATAAGAAGTACCCCTCAATCCCTGTGATAGCTTTAAGCTCCACCTCTCTCTCTCTAACCCATATGTAGTAGCTAATAACTCAAAACGTCCTAGGTACCCCTCTATGTCATCGTCTTTCTCAACAAAATGGTCTAAATGAAACCCCATAGCTGAGTTTGAGGCTCCCATACTGGGCGTAGCATCTGAGGCAAAAGGGCTGGCACCATTTTCAGGAGCCTGGCCTTGTAATTCCAGCTCCCTTAGTCGTAATTCATGCTCCCTCTGCAACCTTCTATCTTCTGCTTCCCTTTCGGCCTTTTTATCTTCTGCCTCCCTTTCGGCCTTTTTATCTTCTGCCTCCCTTTGCTGTCGTTTTTCTTCTGCCTCAATCTGCAGCCTCTTAATTTCTCTATCAGCCTCAATTTGTAACCTCTTCTCTTCAGCTACCTTTCTATCTTCCCTTTCAATATATTTATCACATTCAGTCGTTACGTATTGAATTAAAATTTGACCATCCATCCCCATCTCCTTCGCAGTGAGCACAGCAGCTGATCTAAACTTTGCTAGCTCAGCCATACTTTTCAGACAATATAATAATATACAAGCTAAATCTCTAACCAGTAAATACACTAAGTAATTCTTATGACTATAATCTAACTAACCAGTTAACTAATTAATTATTACTGGCTGTGAAGATTCACCAACTTTTATCTGCAGGGACACTTTTAATTTTAAAGGAAATTTTACAATTTATTTCCCTACTTTTATTTCTCCCACCAGGAGATCTTAATATTAATATTGGCTAATTATCCCGGACGAGCCCCCAATTTATGTAGTGGTGTTGATGGTATTGTATGATGGTGTTATTACTACCTGTAACTTGTATGAGGCCAGCTGTGAAGGCTCCTGAGATAAAATGTAGTTGAGAATTATCAGAAGGCCTTTCTTGCTACCACTACGACCTCACACTTAATTTTTTTTTTCTTAGTGAATGTGGCTACGTAAAGTGTCTAGGGTAATGATGTGTAATGTGGTGTGTTAGTTATAAATACACCCACAGACATTTAAGAAGACTAATAAGATTAACAAGTGTTAAAAATACACTGAACTAACTCACGTGTATAAAGTTTTTGATATAATTATATTACATTTATTGGTTCTGGATCAAGTTTTATTTTGACCAGAACTTGTTTTAAAAGAAGGATTTAAAAATTATGAAAATTATGCATGGAATGTTACATAATAAATGCAAAAGTGTACATATTTAAGTACTAGAATAGTTAGTTTTATTAAAATGTTCTGGTAGTCAGCTACTAGGGAGGATATTTATTGTCTGTGCTGTTAGGGTGGTCTCATCACACCTGTCTATATTGACTACACCGTGTCCAGAAAATGGTGGGAATTTTTATGGGGATATTAGTCACTACCAATAGTTGGTGAATGTCCAGCAGACCAGAGGCTCACTCATCTTTTTGTAGCTCTGGTGCTGAAAACTTGCGGTCCCACCTCTCCGTGCTGGCGGGCAATAATGGTGGTCTCTGTCACAAGAACTGCACAGATACACTCGAGTAAAGTCACCCACCGAATAGACTCTGCTTTGTTGTCGATAGAAAACTCACAGCTCTGCAATCAAAGTATGGGCTATGTGTCAAAATCTATTCTATACCCACGTCTGGACACCACACTGACACAACAACCACATTATACAGACAGGTCAGATCTCTCTGACCAAACAGCACAGTTACCATGGTGGGTTTACATCCGATAGATCCTCCCAGACTATAGATTCTGAAAAATAATTATTAGTTGTCGGCCCTAAAAGAAGATAGGTAATCTGTTTCAACGCTTGATATATCTTGCATAATCCTTGCTGTAGTTTATGTACCTTGTTGGTCCCTAGACCCTGACTTGGGCGGGGGGTCTAGAGCAAAATCCCTACTTGTTTGTAAGGCTAGATTTGATATGGCAGTATCAAATCACTCGAACATGAAACAATATTCAAAATATATAAAGAAATAATTTCAATCTTACCAGATTATGAATACATAACACAGAATTGCTAGCAAAACTCAGCTGAGCTGCTGGCTATAGTATGGCGTCCCTAAATTTATTCACTGTCTTTCATATGGGAAAACTCCACACTTTAAAATCTGTGTCTAACACTGAACAATTATTGAAGAATGACCCCACTTTCGCGTCTGAGCGCTAATGATATGATTGTCTGTGGCCAATCACTGCCTAGTTGTACTTTAAATTTCAAATTTCTACACTAAAGTCATTTCAGTCATGCTTCAGTCAAGTATGGATGGTTATCTGTTAGTCTGTCCGTCTCTACTTGTGTTTCTAAAAAAAATGTGCTTGATTTTTGAAGCAACCTTTCTCTCCCCTTAAAATTTTGTCGTAAAAAGTTATATTTAGACACAGCTACCGCTCAAAAACCCTCTCCTCCATAATAAGTAACTTTGAACACCTGTTCCCAAGGTCGTGTTTTTGTGTGCAAATTGTGACACTTTTAGATTCAATATAGTCTAGCGATGATGTGAACTACACTGTCTTTTGTCATTATCTTCAATATTATCTATCCGTTTGTAAAATTAAGATCATATTATTTCATTGCTCAGAATAGGCCATCCGGCCAGCTAATTTTTATATTCCTAACATTAATATTAAGAAAAATTACTTTTTAAATTTTTGTAATATTCCTAACATCTGCGTTCTTCCGCTCAAATTCAAATCAAGCGCTTGGTATCGCAAAACGTCCAATTCCGTACCTCGTGTCAATTTGGGGGACTTGAATTTTTTTACTTTCATCCATTTCCCCCCCCCCCCCCCAATTGCGTCTCTTTAGCCTTTCCAGTCATATTTTTTTCCCTTTTGATACTCCGTTCCCCTCCGGTCTAGCAAGTCAATTTTATGGGGATGATGACCCGCGGTCTAGGCGATCATGTACATCAGCAGCCTACGCATTATGTTTTTATCCTCAAATGTTATCCTTGGAGGAATTTTACCGTTGTATCTCTGTCAATTTCACTACAAATACGAATCACAAATCGTATATCACTATGAAGAATGGTATATTGGTACGAATGGTACAACACTCGGACAAGTCTATGCACTCGCAAATTCTTGTGCCTAAGTGTATGAGAGCCTTAATTCTTCGGCATGCACACGATTCTCAGTGTGCTGGACACATGGGTTTTTTCCAGAACTAAAACTAGAGTCCTTGCGTCATTCTTTTGGCCATTCGTGAATAAAGACATCCGAATTTATTGCCGATCTTGCAAAATTTGTCAAGAGGTCAAGTCTAGGGGTCCGAGACATGCTGCTCCTATTCAGGCTGCAGATATTCCGATTCGGCCGTTTCAGAAAATGGCTATAGACATCATTGGTCCGTTCAAAATTAAGTCAGCCAGAGGACACCAATTTATCCTCACTTGCGTGGACATGTGCACGCGTTGGCCAGAGGCTATTCCTCTGAAGAGCATATCAACTGTCGATATCGCTGATGCTCTTTGGCTCGTATTTTCTCGTCTGGGATTCCCCGGAGAAATACTGTCGGATCACGGCACTCAGTTAATTTCGGACGTTATGTCTCAGGTAATGGCTACGCTAGACATTAAAAGGTCTCTCAGTAGTATTTATCATCCAATGTCCAATGGATTGGTAGAACGTCTTAACAGGACACTAAAGAACTTACTTGGCAAGATAACGGAGGATCATCCTGAAGATTGGGACAGGGTTTTACCTGCAGTCCTCTTTGCCTATAGAGAGGTTCCCAACGAGCATACAGGGTTTTCTCCTTTCGAACTTGTCTTTGGCGCGCAACCGCGCGGGCCAATGTCCTTGTTACACGATTTGATAACTTCCGATAATATTGACGATGATACACAATCGTCATATGAATATGTCATAGCTCTTAGAGAAAAGATTATCGAATCGTGCAGGTTAGCAACTTCATCTTCCGAATTTGCGAAAGAAAAAGCTAGGCGATTTGCTAATAAGAAAAGACGCCTACGTCAACTTTGTCCCGGAGACAAAGCATATGTCTTACTGCCCTCAAGAGAGAATAGACTTCTCATTTCTTGGAAGGGTCCATACACTATAGTCTCGAAAATTTCTGATGTCGACTATATTGTCGATGTGGATGGAAGGCATAAACCCTTCCATATAAATATGCTAACAGAGTTTATTGAACGTCCAGACTATTTACAGCCTATTTTCCAGGCGACGGACGACTCTCCAGTTCAACATGGTCACATCTCATCCCTGTCTGTTATACAGGATGAGGAAACTATTTTTTCTGACGTGAACTTACCTCTTCCTACGATTCCACTTACTTCAACGGAATCGTGGAGAGACGTTACAGTCTCTTCCAACTTGTCTTTTGAGGAACAACGTCAAGTATCCTCTACGTTACAATCATATCAGGATGTCCTTACCGACATTCCTGGACACACAGATGTCATAGAACATGACATCATACTTACTGATCGTAATCCGATCAGAGTAAGACCATACCCAATACCTATTCATTTTCAAGCACAAGTCGAGAAAGAATTGGATGAAATGATTCAACTACAAATAATTGAACCATCCACTTCAGCTTATTCTTCGTCGATAGTTATTGTTCGAAAGAAAGACAATAACATACGTCTTTGCGTTGATTATCGCAAATTAAATCAAGTTACGAAGTTCGATGCTGAACCTATGCCGTTATTAGATGATCTACTTATTAGACTTTCTAACGCTAAATTCTTTACTAAACTAGACTTGTCGAAAGGTTATTGGCAAGTCCCACTGACGGAACACGCCAAACCTCTCACTGCTTTTTCGACACCTAGGGGTCTGTTTCAATGGAATTTTATGCCTTTCGGGCTTATGAACGCCCCAGCGACTTTCGTACGCATGATGCGACGAATTCTATCAGATCGTGCAGATGTCATTGCATATTTAGACGACATCTGTCTTTTCAGCGATACTTGGGAAGAACACTATTTGGGTCTAAAGGAATTGCTATCTACTCTACGTGAGCATAGTTTGACTGCTAAACCCTCTAAAGCTTTTGTTGGGTTTAGTGAAATTTCCTTCCTAGGTCATCGAGTTGGTCATGGTCTGTTGAAGACAGAGGACCAAAACATTTCAAAGATATTAAATATCTCGGTTCCGAAGACAAAAAAGCAAGTGCGTAGTCTCTTTGGATTGATACAATTCTATGGAAGATTCATTGAGAATCTGTCCTCCATTATGGCACCACTTTCAACGTTATTGAAAAAAGGTTCTCCTAATATGGTGCGTTGGTCCCAAGAATGCCAATCTTCATTGGATCAGGTTAAGAATTTGTTCTCATCTCATCCTATCTTAAGACTACCGACGATTGATAAGACTTTTGTCCTTCGTAGTGATGCCTCTTCCACTGGCATTGGAGCGGCACTAATGCAGGAATATTCAGGAACTCTGCATCCTGTAATGTATATTTCTAGGAAGCTGAATGCGGCAGAAAGGAATTACTCGGTTTTGGACCGTGAATTGTTGGCTATGGTTTGGTCCATTATATATATATAGAGAGAGAGAGAGAGAGAGAGAGAGAGAGAGAGAGATCATCTGCTTCGAAGATATCCAGTTTTTGTGAAACTGAGAAAGCCATATGGCCGGCACCAGTACCATTCGTGGAAAAGCTCTATGGAGATTCAAATAGCCCCAAACTGCTTTCAATGAAAACATTCAAGTGGACGTCTGAGAGTGTACGAAGAAGAAGAAGAAGAAGAAAAAGAAGTATTGAGTAATGTATAAAAACATTTCAACACATGATCGCTTGCAAAAATAAATAAGTACATAAATAATAGGAAACTTACCTTTATTTAGTCTTATCAGTTATCATTGTTTAACTCAGACTTAAAGGTCTTTTATATTTGGACATGCGCCCTAATATAACCAACAAGTTTGAACTGGACCCTAATAACACATAAGGAAGGGAAACCCGAGGCCTGTAAACAGTAAATTAATATTAGGCAAACATAAAGGTATGTTTTCAGGCACTCGCAAGAAATAAAGAAGTAGAACACTTAGATAACAGAAAAACAACAGACGTGAGTGGCTTACCCAGGGTTCGAACCCAGTACCTTCCCTACGACAATACCGCCTAGCTATACAAGCGAATCACACTAACCTCACGGCCAGTTAGGCATCCCCCAAAAAAGGATGCCTCGCCAATAGGAGGCAATATTTTATTTAAAAGGTAGTGAATGCATCAATGCGACGTCGGAATGGTGTTATAAAGAAAGTAACACGGGATTAATATTTTTTTTTAAAAGAGGAGGAAACAGATAAAAATTAAGTTTAATAAGGACACAAATTAAAAAGGATAGTTTAATCAACATTTCAACTTACATTCACGGCCACAGAAAACACACTTTATGACTGATCTTAGGAAAGCTATCAACAATATCAGCGTAAACAATGCGAAAATAAGTCACCAAGTTCGTAATGCAGTTTCTGATTTGCTGCTGTTAATCCTATATCTTTTCCTGAAGTCCTTAAGTGTCAGGTTGACATAGTGCTGAAACGAGAGCCGCATTGTGACATGACTACTTTCTTTACGAAAAGTAATCCAAATGGCTGGATCAAATTTCATAGAAATAACTTCAAGTCATTCTTGAACCAGTCTAGATCTCACTAGCGGCGCGTCACAAATCCACGCCGAAGCCCTGACTAGATTAAACTGGCGAAACATAAATACACGTATCATTTTATAGAGAGACGTACTTTTAAATCTTCAAGGAAGTTGAGGGGGACTGCGGTAAGACGTGGAGTACAATGGATGGGTTTGAAAAATAAATCGAAAAAAGGTGATTCGTCTTACGAGGACAAAAGACAAAGAAAGTAGTCTACTTTACGGCCACAAGGCCTTCGTCAGGAAAAGAAAGAAAGTGAAGGCTAGATAGGAGACATAAGAACTTAAAAAATATAAAAATAAAACCTAGGTACTTCCCTGAAGGCGAAGCATCGGAATCCTATCACTATCACGCTTGGCTGAAAAGGAAGTGACTTCTGCCCCCGGATGTACACAATACATACTAAGAAACTAAAAACTAAAAAACGAAACTGAACAAAAACACTTGCCTCCACCACAAAATTCTTCCTAATGGATTCTCTTCCAATTTTCATCCATCTGCTGGTACACTCAATCCTAGGAAACAACGTCTCCTACAACGAATTGAGACCAGATGTGGCTTTCAACGTATGCGCGTAGTGGCCGCCAGTCACTCCCGCCTTTTATCAGACCTCAGTGCCCAACAGACCCAGCTTCTGCTTCACTTACGTTGTCTCACCTCCAACAACTTCCCTTTCTATTCTATGATACACACCACTATCCACACACTGAACCGGCAGCTGCATGAGTTCCTTTCCACGTCCAAACACCATAAACTATCCCGTCTCATCCCTACCCCCAAAGCTACCCCTCCATCCTCCACTCCATCATGCACTCAGGTAGTCTGCATCCCCCCAGATCTACCCCTCTCTGAGGGAGAGCGCTCTGTTCTTAGTAAGGGCCTAAAATTTGTTCCTCTTCGTCCGACCCTAGACCAATACAATCTCCTCCAGGATGTTAATCGGTTTCACCGTCGCATGAGGCTGAAGTTCCATTTTAGAGAGGAAGACAGCACTCCGCAGTCCCAGGCTGAATCCGACATCTTCGCACGCTTTTCTGACTCTACTAAACCCCCCTTTACACCTAAACCTGGGGCCTCTCATGCCCTGGACCTGTATATCAAGAACACCATCAATGACATTCAGCAGCTCCGCCCTCGTAGATTGCATTATTCCAATCTCACTTCGGCAGAGTCCCGCGCTCTGTCCCTTCTTCGCCGTAGAGACGACATTGTCATCAAACCGGCTGACAAGGGAGGAGCCATTGTCGTCTGGCAGAAGGACTTATACCTAAGTGAAGGTAAAAACCAGTTGACCAATGGCTCTTTTTACAGGCCCAGGACCAGCGATGCGACTGTCTCTAACAATCGCATTGTACACGACACCATTAAACAGCTCATCACTACTAATGCTCTTCCTCCCGAAGCTTCTCGTCTTAGGATTCATGACAGCTCTTTGGGCAAGCCTGTATTCTACATGCTCCCCAAAATTCATAAGATCGACAACCCTGGCAGACCTATTGTCTCAGCCTGTTCCTGTCCTACTGAACACATTTCTGACTTCCTCGATAGCATTTTCCAGCCTATCGTTGAGAATCTTCCCTCCTTTGTCAAAGCCACCAATCATGCTCTTACAACTTTCTCCTCTATCCGACTCTCAGCAGACCGCTCCTACCGTCTTTTCTTGTTAGACGTCTGTTCTCTGTACACCTCTATTCCCCACTCTGATGGTCTCCGAGCTCTTCGGTTTTTTCTTGACCAACGCACTTGCCCTTCTATATCCACTGTCACTCTTCTCCGTCTTGCTGAACTGGTCCTTCAACTGAATTCCTTTGAATTCAATGGTCAGTTTTTTGACCACATTAGTGGTGTTGCCATGGGAACGAAGATGGATCCTAGCTATCCCTGCTTGTTCATGGGCCACTTGGAGCATCAGATATGGCAACAATACTCCGGTCCTTTCCCCGGGTTTTACCGCAGATATATCGATGATGGCAAAGGTCTCACAGATGTGTCTGAGACTGATTTATATCGCTTCATCGACTTTGTCAACCACTTCCACCCCACCATCAAGTTCACCTCCCTCGTCTCCACAGTATCTGTCAACTTCCTTGACATTACTATTTATATCACGCCCTCCGGCCTTAATACCTCAGTATACTACAAGCCGCTGCCATCAATGGTACCTATACCTTGTAGCGGTATGGCAGCTTGCGTACCCTGACAATCCCTAGAGCTATGCCAGTGGGAGTTTTACTCCTGGTAGGTTCAACCAAGCTGGACTGGTCTGTGTTTGTAGGGGTCAGACAAAAGCTGGTACCCTGGTCCTCCAGGTTGGGGGTTTTAGCATAGGGCTGACACCCCTGTCTATGTAAAAAAAATAATGAAGTTACGGAAACAACATCAAATGAACAAACTTTGCTGCGGGATGGACATTCGGAGTCTGTGGCTCGTATGACTGTCAGTGGTGAAAGCCGAAAGGAAGCCACTGACATGAAAACGGATGTCCTGACCGCAAAACAGGATACAAGAATAGGATTTTGGAATGTCAGGACAATGTACGAGACAGGTAAACTAAGACAGGTCACGGCAGAAATGAAAAACTATAGGTTACACATCCTGGGGATAAGCGAGAGCAGATGGACAGGGGCAGGAAAAGTTAAAACAGCAACAGGAGAAACAGTACTTTACTCTGGAAGAGAGGATGGACAGCACAGTGAAGGCGTAGCCATTATTCTACAGAAAGGGATAGAAAGGACATTACTGGAATGGAAACCCATCAACAACAGACTGATACGATTGAGATTGAGAGGGAGATTCACCAACACTACAATAATACAATGCTACGCACCAACGAATGATAGCGATGAGGAGGTCAAGGATGAATTCTATCAACAACTGCAGAAAGAAATGGAGGACACACCTAGATATGATCTTGTTATAGTAATGGGAGAGCTCAATGCGAAAGTTGGTACACACAATACACATAATGAAAGAACAATGGGGAAATGCGGCAGCGGAATAGCAAACAAAAATGGGGATAAACTAATAAGTTTCTGTAGCATTAACAACCTGGTCATTGGAGGAACACTTTTCCCACATAAGGAAATTCACAAGTTAACATGGGAATCACCAAATGGTCGGGACAGAAACCAGATAGACCACATCATGGTTAACGGTAGATGGAGACATGCATTACAAGATGTGAAGGTAAGAAGAGGTGCAGATGTGGGAAGCGATCACCATTTAGTAGTAGCAAAACTGAAAGTGAAACTAAGAAGGGCTGGACCAACTGTAACTACACAGAAAAGGTTTGACATCAGCAAATTGAAGGACCCCCTTACCAGAAAAGCTTTTGCGGCCGACATTAAGAAACGATATCAATTTGCCAAAAGCCAGGAAAAGACTGACTGATGATATAGACCAGAATTTCAACACGATTTCAACAATATATAAGGAAAGTAGCAAATCATGCTTAGGATTCCAGGAAAGGAAGAAGCAAGACTGGATAACACCAGAAACACTAAACAACATAAAGATGAGAAAGGAAATGAAAAGAAAGAAAACAGAAGCGAAGTCCCCCAGGTTAAAGCAACTATATAGCGAACAGTACAGTCAACTGGACAGGGAAGTTAAACGCCAAACCCGAGCCAACAAAAGGAATTTCCTAGACGATCTTGCAAAACAGGCAGAAGAGGCAGCACTGAGAAATGAACAAAGCACAGTATACAAAATAACTAAATTCATCAGCGGAAAACAAGGTGCAAACAATATTACATTAGTAAGAGATAAGCAAGGAAATCTCATCAAGACAGCAGAGGGACAGGAAACAAGATGGGCAGAGCACTTCAGAGAAACTCTGAACAAGGAAATACCAGAGACACAATTGAATGTTCCTGAGGCTGAAAACGATCTAGATGTAAATACAGACATTCCACGAAAAGAAGAAATCATCACAGCAATCAAAGGGTTAAAGAACGGTAAAGCTCCGGGCCATGATAACTTAAATGCAGAGCTATTTAAGACAGACCCTAAGCTAGCAGCAGAACTATTAAAACCACTATTTGCACAAGTGTGGAAAACGGGGACAACACCATCAGAGTGGAACAAAGGAATACTTGTCAAATTGCCCAAGAAGGGAGATCTTTCAGACTGCAATAATTGGAGAGGAATCACTCTTCTCTCAGTTCCCAGCAAAATACTAGGCAGGATAATTATACAGAGAATTTCAAAGGCAGTAGACTACAAACTGAGGAAAGAACAAGCAGGATTTAGAAAGAACAGAAGATGTGTAGACCATATATTCACTCTCAGGAACATTATAGAGCAGTGCTCAGAATGGCAAAGACAGCTTTACATAAATTTTGTTGATTTTGAAAAGGCTTTTGACAGCATACATAGGGACAGTTTATGGAAAATACTGAGGGCTTATGGAATTCCAAGCTGCATAGTGTCAATCATAAAAAGCCTCTATGCCAACTTTACGTGTAGTGTTGGGCAGAGCAACCTAACCTTCGAGGTGAAGACAGGAGTAAGACAGGGATGCCCCTTATCAACCACTCTATTTTTAACAGTCATAGACTGGGTGATGCGCCAGACAACAGAGGGCAGTCCAAGAGGAATAAGATGTACTACATTTTCAACATTGGAAGATCTGGAATATGCAGATGACATTGCACTGCTGGCACATTCACATCAACACATCCAGGAAAAAACGGATAGACTTAATAAATTTAGCCAGCAGGTGGGCTTGAACATCAATTTAAAGAAGTCTGAGGTCACGACGCTCAATGTGAGCAACCCTGAGCCCATATCAGTAAGGAATCAGCAACTGGTACAGACAGATACCTTCACATACCTAGGAAGCATAGTAACACCAGACGGTGGGGCAGGCAAAGACATCAACATCAGAATGAATAAGGCAAGAACAGCCTTCTAAATAACATCTGGAAGTCCTCCCAATACAGCACAAGCACAAAATTAAGATTATACCAGAGTTGCGTGCTTTCTGTGCTTCTCTATGGTGCGGAATGCTGGAGAGTCACAGAGAAGGAAATGTCAAAATTGTCCTCTTTTCACACAAGATGCCCACAGCTACCTCCTGTATACCTGTTCTCATCCTCGGGCCTGTCGTGACTCCCTTCCTTTTTCACAACTTCTCCGCCTCCGCCGTTTGTGCCAAGACGACGATGACTTCCACTTCCGAGCAAATGAGATGTTGGATTTCTTCCGTAGCAGACTTTATCAGGAACATGTTCTCACCTCTGCTCTCCAACGTGTGCTCCCCATCTCTCGTCAGGAGGCTCTCATACCTCACTATAAATCCACTTCAGATAGAGTCAAATTAATCTTGATCCATCACCCTCACAGTACTGCTGTCAAACAGATTCTTTTCCGCCACCTCCCTATCCTCCAAGCAGAGCCTGCGACCCAAGAAGTATTCGGTGAAGCACATTTGGTGGCATATAGACGCGACAAGAACTTGAAGGATCTTCTTGTTCACAGCCGTCTCCCAAAGGAGAATGCCACTCACTTTGGCACACTACCCTGTGGTAGGACACGATGCAACACGTGCAAGTATGTCATCTCAACCCAGAAGGTGTCCTTTCCTAAGGCTACGTACACCATTACTAGTAGCTTTACGTATGAATCGCGTAATGTCATTTATACGATCATATGTAAATATTGCTGCAAAACCTATATTGGCCAAACAGGAAAACGACTTGGGAACAGATTCAGCCAGCACTTAAATGACATCTCTCAGCAAAAGTCCACAACAGTTGCCAATAACTTCAGTGGTCCTGACCACCATGGTCCCATTGACATCCAGGTCACTGCGATCCGATCCTGCTCCTCTGACACTGCCAGCCAAGAACAGCTTGAGAACCGTCTTATCCACCGCATTAGGTGTCTAAAACCAGCTGGTCTCAACACTTTCCACACCTTTGTCTGAGGTCACCCTTTCCTCTCTTGCTCTATTTTGACTCTTTCCATTCTTATCCTATTCTTCTATTTTTATGCCATCCTCCATCATATGTATGGATATACACGGTTTCTAATTTGTCTTGATTTTGTATCTCCCACTCATTCTGTCCTCTTCTATTTCCAGTCCCCACTTTTATTACGTTTGGGTAGTTTTTTGTTCAGTTTAGTTTTTTAGTTTTTAGTTTCTTAATATGTATTGTGTAAATCCGGGGGCAGAAGTCACTTCCTTTTCAGCCAAGCATGATAGTGATAGGATTCCGATGCTTCGCCTTCAGGGAAGTACCTATGTTTTATTTTTATATTTTTTTAAGTTCTTATGTCTCCTATCTAGCCTTCACTTTCTTTCTTTTCCTGACGAAGGCCTTGTGGCCGTAAAGTAGACTACTTTCTTTGTCTTTTGTCCTCGTAAGACGAATCACCTTTTTTCGATTTTTTTTTCAAACCCATCCATTTTAAATCTTCACTGCAATAACTTCCACTTGGAAGGCAGTATATCATAATCACAGTCGTCTACCCACGATATGGGGCTCTAGAAACCAGACCAACGTCTGACTGGTATCGCTGACATCTTGTCTCTGTCGTCAGTCACTGCGTCATGCAGTGTTTAGCAACAACTCAATACTCACGCACCAAATATGTGCCCTTCCGTGCGCGACGAATTGAAACATTATTAATTACAAATACATTCTTATTACTTCCGCTGATGCGTAACCTCTTAACAGAAGTTAGACTTGTGTCAACTTTAATACTGTTAAGTCCCACAAAAAGGACGTAACACTAAAATTATATGTTTTCCTTTGTTTTATGTATATATCTTTTAAGTATTGATTGAGCATCTCTTGGGGCATCTATAATTAAAACCTTATCACCTCCTTTTCTACTTTTCTTCCATGTTGTCTTCCAATCCTCGTTTATAGTTAACCACTTGGTTCTTGATCTCCGACCTTCCCAGACCCTGAGCTAGCAGCAGAACGACTAGAACCACTATTTGCACAAGTCTGGAAAACGGGGACAACACCATCAGAGTGGAACAAAGGAATAATTGTCAAATTGCCCAAGGAGGGAGATCATGCAGATTGCAATAATTGGAGAGGAATCACTCTTCTCTCAGTTCCCAGCAAAATACTAGGCAGGATAATTATACAGAGAATTTCAAAAGCAGTAGACCACAAACTGAGGAAAGAACAAGCAGGATTTAGAAAAAACAGAAGATGTGTAGATCATAGATTCACTCTCAGGAACATTATAGAGCAGTGCTCAGAATGCCAAAGACAGCTGTACATTAATTTCGTTAATTTTGAAAAGGCTTTTGACAGCATACATAGGGACAGTTTATGGAAAATACTGAGGGCTTATGGAATTTCAAGCTGCATAGTGTCAGTCATAAAAAGCCTCTATGCCAACTTTACATTTAGTTTTGGGCAGAGCAACCTGACCTTTGAGGTGAAGACAGGAGTACGACAGAGATGCCCCTTATCAACCACTCGTTTTTTAATCGTCATAGACTGGGTGATGCGCCAGACAACAGAGGGCAGTCCAAGAGGAATAAGGTAAGGTAAAGGAACCCGTTACACGCCCATTTAAGCATATTGGGAATATGGTGTTAGGCCCATATTATCTTGACCGTCGGCACACGAGGGGTGATGTGGTCGGCATCACGCTGGCCGCCTTAACCTTCCCAGAGTTGCTCTGGTACCCTTTTGGGGCTGGGTCGACCCAGGAGCCGTTTGTGGCCTAAAAAATTCCCGCCTCATCTGGGGATCGAACCATAGACCACTGCGCTAGGAAGCCAGTGCACTAACCACTATGCTACCGCGGCTCCATAAGAGGAATAAGATGGACTACATTTTCTACATTGGAAGATCTGGAATATGCAGATGACATTGCACTACTAGCACATTCACGTCAACACATCGAGGAAAAAACGGATAGACTTAAAAAGTATAGTCAGAAGGTGGGCTTGAACATCAATTTAAAGAAGTCAGAGGTCATGACGCTCAATGTGAGCAACCCTGCGCCCATATCAGTAAGGAATCAGCAATTGGTACAGACAGACACCTTCACATACCTAGGATGCATAGTAACACCAGACGGCGGGGCAGGCAAAGACATCAACATCAGAATGAATAAAGCAAGAACAGCCTTTTTCAGCCTGAACAACATCTGGAAGTCCTCTCAATACAGCACAAGCACAAAATTAAGATTATATCAGAGCTGTGTGCTTTATCTGCTTCTCTATGGTGCGGAATGCTGGAGAGTTACAGAGAAGGAAATGTCGAAATTGTCCTATTTTCACACAAGATGCCTAAGAAAAATTCACCGAATCTTTTTGCCGAATACCATCACCAACCAAGATCTGCTTACTCGGAGCAAGCAAGAGGACATGCACACCATCATAGCTGGCAGACGCTGGAGCTGGGTTGGCCATGTCCTCAGAAGAGACCCAGATGCCATCACAAGAACAGCTATGCTTTGGACCCCTGAAGGAAAACGAAAGAGAGGCAGACCAAAAACAACCTGGCGAAGGACTGCGGAGGCTGAGATGCAAAGAATGAACCAGAGTTGGGGCACTGTACGAAGGATGGCCGCCGACCGCGCAAAGTGGAATCAATTTGTTGTTGCCCTACAAGACGCCACTAGGTAATGGCCACTGACTGCTTTGACGGTCGGCGGCTAAGGATCAAAGAAGAAGAAAGAAGAGATGCGAACTTCTGTCTCAATTGACTGTACGTGGTGCCCCTCTCCGGGCCTCCCGGTATCTGCATCCAAGACGGAGAAATGTGTTCGTTCCCACATGTCGCTCGTGGAGTCCGGCATTCACCTCAGACCGTCGGGCCTTGAGGTGTCTGCGTCCTATATAAAGTCAGAAACGACTGGAAGGGACGAAAAATGTCAGGCATTCCCGCAGACATCTCTGCTCTCGAAGCGTCTGTATCCCTTATACGCAGCGGTCTTCAACCTGTGCGCCGCGGCGCCCTTGAGCGCCATTACTGACGACCAAGCGCGCTGTGGGTGGGCGTGGATTATTTTCGTATTTAGCTATAACGAAAACACAGAGCTGTGGGAAATTTCATTTTTCGTGTTTGTCGACCGGCGTGACCCCGGAGAAATTTCACTTTTGATGTTGACCCACCTAACAAACTTTCCTCGCATTCTCCTCGCGCAACCATAGTAGGTAACACGGTGATTTTCTGTTTTCAAACGTTTATGATTGTGTTGTGAGTTTGATATAAACTATGGACAGATTTTTTTATTTGGAAAGTTTTAGTAAAAAGCAAGAATTTGTTGAGAATGACAAGGAAAGTGGTAATGAGGAAAGGAAACGTAAGTATAGAAAATACGACGAAGGTTAATTAAAATTTGGTTTCACGTGCACTCTTGTGAACAATGAAGGGCGTCCACAGTGTGTTTTGTATTTCAAAGTATCTGTCGAATGTCCTGCCTGCTTTCATGAAAACTGTGACAGGTTTCAGTGGGTTCAAAATCCCTTCAGTAGTGATGCTCCTTCGGACTTCTGTACTGCAGAAAAAGAAGAATTGATAGAACTTTCATTAGACTCTTCACTACAAGCGAAGTTTCCATCCATGGCATTGCCAAAATTTTAGTATTCAGTAAAACAGGAGTTCCTAAGCTTGAGCAAGAGAGCACTGAAGATATTAATTCCTTTTGCAACCTCCTATCTCTGCGAGGCTGGGTTTTCAACAGTGGCTGCCATAAAAACCAAGTTCAGATCAAGACTTGATGTGGAGAAGGAAATGAGGGTAGTTGTATCTCAATTGGTGCCAAGATTTGACAAGCTGTGTAACAACAAGCAAGCTCAAGTTTCACACTGAGGTGACTGGTACTTTATTCATTATATGTTTTTTTAGTTTTACTGTACATGGTTTTTGTTATGGAGATTGATTCATGGGTGCAGTATATCAGGGAATGATTTTCAGACAAAAGTATAAAAAAAATGTTAGAAAGAAACTACTTTATTTGTGCTATTTTCTTTTTTATAGTAAGGGTTTTCAAAGTGCACTTTGTTTATATTTTTTCTTGTACGTGTAATTGTTTCACAGATTGTCCAATTGCATTTTTGTTTAAATAACATTGTTTAAAAGCCTTTCCAAAGCCCTCCTGCTCAAATAAAGTTAGGCTAAATGTCGAAATATCACTAGAGCTTTTACCAGTTATCCCACAGGGTGGGGAGCCGCAGAAAGAATGTAGTTGGTCAGGGGAGCCATGGACTCAAAAATGTTGAAAACCGCTGCCTTATATGGTCAGCAATGACTGGAAGGAACACAAACTGTCCGGCATTCCCCCAGACCCTCTGCTCTCGATGCGTCTGCATCGCTTATATAGTCACAAATGACTAAAAGGGAAGATGGATTGGAGGGCAAGTTCCGAATCCAACTAGTAACAGGCGGTTGCTACTGGTGTCAGACTGTATCGGCCAGACCGTTCCTCTGACGTCCAGGCCGGGTCTTGCTGCATGGGCAACAGCTCGATCTACAATTGCCCAACCTCGTGCCACCGAAAGTTATTTCGGGAGGTACGCTTCTATGGTTAGTAATGACTGGAAGGGAAGATAGAGTATTCAAGGTTCAAGCCTGGGCGTCAGCATTTGAGGGAGTGTCATCAACCTGTACGAAGCTCCTGACCTGGTTGGAAGGAAAGTCCACAGGCTCCCCAGCCTCGAAATGACATGTCATTGGGCCGATGAGCTGAAAGCCTAAGTGCCGTCGGTTAAGGAAAAAAAAATTGGAACAATTTAGTTGTTGACATGGAGCATGAAGTGGAAGAAAGAAAATAGACAAGAGATATTATGCGTGAATGGGTGGGTTCATATGGAAATGAAAGAGAAAATGCGCCCATGTTATAAGGAACATAAATTTCTACTGTCTCTTGTGATTCATAGTTCCTATTATTTATGTTATCTTTTTCGCTGCCCCTTATGGAGCATGGAGGCACAACTGTAGTTGATCCTCTTACAGAAATCCTGCATCAAATCATGTATGTGCTGCTATAGCAGTTATTTCTTTAACTATTTGTTTAACATGATAAACCTGCCAGCCGTACTTATTAGTTGTCTCTTACGACATGTCTGAAGTAGCTGTAGTCTCATTCTTTATGTGTCTTCCCAGAGACCACCGTGACCTACATGGGGCCTATATCATGTACGGGATCACACATTCTATAAAAATGTTTGTGTGCACACCGTCATTTGCGCATTCTTCTTTGGTAAGTGTTACTATTTTCGGGAGAGTACATATAAGGGAAACTGTCACAGAACAGTTTCATGAATGTAAATGATGATAGTGATTGGTGTTAAGGGTCACTGAACTGTAGTTAACACTTGGTTAAGTGTAACTCAGGAATTGAGTTAAGGTCTGACTTTATGTCAACATTGTGGTGACTTGTGCATGCGCTGAGAGAAAACGTTTGGTGAATACAAGTCTGGTGGGACTGAGGTAGTCTGTGTGTGGCAGCGCAGCTGGGCGCTCGAGTCTGTGATTAGTAGCCGAGTTGTGAGCTCGTATTGTGTGACTGTGGAGAACCACAGATGTGATTTTTCTAATAAGTGAGAATATATTTATTACATTGTGTAGGTCCTATCTATTGTACAGGCGAAGATTATTATACCGCCTGGAAGTGTTCCTGTTGGAACCATATTTGTATTGCTGTTCGTGGAGAACAGTATAGGGCGTTGCCGTGTCCGCCCCTGGAGCTACTGGAAAAAAGGCGACGCGTTTCCCACCTTGTATCTGAAACGGAATAATACAGGAGTTGTTGAATTCCCGCCTGGAGGAGATTCTAAAAGAATCTAGATGGTGATGCTTAATGCCGCCAACCATTAATAATAGGTGAATCACACCTGGATGGTGTTATGATTGTGCGAGGAGGGTATGTCGCACAAAGGACTTTATGTGTACTGTTAGTGTGTGTTCCTGTAAAGTCAGTTCGTGCTCTCGAGAGTTCAGAGTTATTTCCTGCAGGCAATGTCAGCCTGGATGTAATGTCAGTATGCTTGCTAATTGTAATTGATTTCCACGATTTATCTATCAGTCTAATAAATGTTATGGAACTGTACTAGTGGCGTTGGGTTAATTTGTACGAGCCATTGTTGAACACCATCTTCATACGACCCACACCCACCATAATATTGTTTCTGACAACTGAGGACATGTCTATACAGTGTCCTGACAAGTAGGATACATTCTTTATATCCTGGCAGAAACAATACAATTAATGTCTAACTGTCAACCAAAGTTGCATCCCTCAGCTTTACGCACTGAAAAGAAAAAGCTCGGATTTTATATATAAGATACTCTGACAATAAAGTGCATTGTTAAATCAGGACACTTATTTATGTTATACTCTGGCAATACAGCATAGGATCCTAGATTAATAAATTAGGACACTTATTCGTGTTATACTCTGGTAATTCAGTACAGGATCTGTGATTAGTAAACTGGGACACTTATTCATGCTATACTCAGACAATACAGTAGAGGATCTGTGATTACTAAATTAGGACACTTATTCATGTTATAATCTGACAATACAGGACACGGTGAGAGATTAGTAAATAAATACACTTATACGTTTTATAATCTGACATTACAGTACAGGATTTGAGGATAGTAAATTAATACACATATTCATGTTTTACTCTGACAATACACTACAGGCTCTGAGATTAGTAAATTAGTATACTTACTCATGTTATACGCTGACAATACAGTACAGGTTCTGAGATTAGTAAATTAGGACACTTATTCCTATTATACTCTGATAATATAGGAGTGATGGCCACTGACTGCTTTAACGGTCGGCGGCTAAGGATCAAAGAAGAAGAAGACTCTGAGAATACAGTACATGATCTAAGATTACAATTTAGGACACACCTGTGTAGAGAGAGAATCACTTTGGAAACTGATGAGGCATTATGGAGTTCCCATGAAGATCATTAGATTAATAAGGAAGACCTATGAAGACATGACATGCAGAGTTCTTCATATACGACAACTTACAGAACCGTTTAGTATAAAAACGGGAGTGAGACAGGGATGCCTCTAATCTCCATTTCTTTTCTTACTAGCAATAGATTGGGTTATGAAAACAAATATATAAATTTAAAAAATAATATGGTATGAAATCAGTTTTACAAGTAAACGGTACACATGAAACAAGGGACGTTTCAGGTTTTACCATTTGTCAGCCACAGTTACGAACAGGTGACAAGGACAAGAACTACATATAGGTACTACAAAAATCTATGATGATGAGGAAAACGCCAAATGAGCGAGACAAGCAGATGAAACAACGGTGATGAGCGAAACGATAACAGTAATAATGCAAGAAAATCGTAAAACCAGAAAGACATGTCGAAACAAGAAAGTAAATAATCAACGAAACGAAGACAGAAATGAACAATACTATTAAAACTAGTAAAAAAATCACTTAGCTGGATCCAAGAAAGAAACGTTCAAGATGGCTGAAAAAATAAGGCGTCATGCGAAAGTGACGTACGAGCTAGTGACGGCTAAGAAAAGATAATTGAGGAAGCGAAACGAACCAAAGCAAAAACAAGGATAGATAAGAAAATACCGACAGAAGAAATAAAGTAGGAAATAGAGACAGAAACCACCAGAATTATGCAAAATGATGCTTGACATTAAGGCCAGCTGGAGATAAAACGCCCATTTGAAAAATAAGACGATTCTCCAAAAAGAAGCGAGTTCGGTCGTCGCCGACATACGAAAGGAGGGCAGTGTCATAAATGTCAGAGTTACCTGAATGGTCAGGGCTATTGAAGTGAAGGACCACCGGTAAATTTTTGCTATGATAGATGTCATTCAAGTGCTCACGAAACCTGTCTGCCAGTTTCACCAATATAGGTCATGTCACACCTCTTACAGATGATAGCATAAATCAGGTTTCTGGATTCGCACGTGAAAGACTCCCCACTGGCAAATTTACCGTTCGGAAAGGAGACTGACTGCGTTTGGAGTACAAAAGGACAGGTCTTACATATGCGGCGTTGGAACGGTTTAGTGCCAAAGTGAGAAGGACTAGTTGGTCTCAAGCGACTATGCACAGAAATATCCCTAAAATTCTTATCCATACGATATGCCACCAAAGGGGTATCACGAAACAACTCTCTAGTATCAGGATCGGAGTGGAGAATAAGCAGATGACGAAACATAATTTTTTTCACCGCAAAACGGTGAGGGTGGAAAGTTAAGACAAGTTTGAATCTGTCAGATGTAGTTGTAGGTTTAGCAGTAAGTGCAACCTGACGAGTAACATGACTAATGCGATTAAGGGCATCAGATAAAACTCTATCAGGATAGTGACGTCGGCGAAAAAAATCGAGCATTTCTTGAGCTCGTTCACGGAATTCATCTTCATCGTGACATCCGACGTAAGCGTAGAAGTTGAGAGTAGGGAATGGAATTTTTACAGCTGAGACGGTGTGAAGAGGTGTAAAGAAGGAAACCATGAGCATCAGTAGGTTTATAAAAGACAGAGGTAATAAGGCCAGTATGAGTAATATTGACAGTAAGGTCAAGGAAGTTAGCTGAAGTGGTAGAAATCTGAGAAGTGAATTTGATTGCAGGATGGAAATTGCCAACATAGTAAATGAATCTACGTAGGTTAACTTCAGCCATGTCTGTGACTCCAATCCCATCGTCGATATAACGACGATAAAACTCAGGTAATGGTCCATAGTAACTTTGAAGCACCAAATATTCAAAGTGACCCATGAAGAGGCAAGCATAACAGCAACGCCACTAATTTGATTAAAGAACTGGCCATTGAATTCAAAAGAGTTGGGTGTGAGAACCAATTCCTCAAGGCGAAGAGAACCTGTATTAAAAGTAAGGTCAGTGCGTCTGTCGAGAAAAAATTGTAGTGCTTTAATGCTATCAGAGTGTGGAATAGAAGTATAAAGCAAACACACATCCAGAAAGAAAAGACGGTAAGTATGGTCAGGTGTGAATTGGATGGAATCAAAAGTAGTGATAGCATGGGTGGTGTCCTTCAAATAAGAAGGTAGATTGGTGTAACTGTCTTTTTTTCCTTGTTGATGTGATCACTGGCCCAAGACAGTATACATGTTGTTAGATGTGTAGTGCGAGCGTATGATGAATTGAGTGTGGGTGCGAATGAAGGCGCGAATGTGTTTAGGCTCGTATAGATGTAGATCCTGCTTATCTTGAGTGATGGCGGCAGGAAAGGACTCCTCTGCTCGAATTCTCCTCTGGGCTCAGGAGACACCTCACTGATAGCTAAAAAGACCAAGGAGTATGCTGTCCGACTCTGGATTCAGCAAATCTCTGACCAGATGCTGCTCAGTACCATCAAGACCACTGTCCCTGAAATCAAGAAGGATGTACCTTCTACTTCATAACTAATTTATATTCTCTTTTACACTGATCACAATACAGCACAAACATTGCGTTCAGAGCGTTAGGCCAACAGTCAGCTTCATTTGAAATACTTTATTCCAGCATTACCATCCTTAATGGTCACTACGCCTC
Organism: Oreohelix idahoensis; assembly: GCA_024509875.1. NCBI lineage: Eukaryota > Metazoa > Mollusca > Gastropoda > Stylommatophora > Oreohelicidae > Oreohelix > Oreohelix idahoensis. Next base: position 77,950 of record JAMPIV010006227.1, on the reverse strand, counting down.
TGCACTTCCAGCATTATTTCTTTCTAGTCAATCATCCAGGTGTCAGTGTACTGTTTGGCCATTCCATGCCGTTTTACTTCTCTCCGACACCCTCTGTTCAGGCTGGAGCATTTTAGGCTTTACCTCACGTTTGCCACTGAACTACACATATATATACAGGCATAAATCAACAATTCACATTCAATTTTCATTAAAAGATATTAAATGGTTCAAGCTTACCACAATTCATACGAATAACACAGATACGTTGATTAGCAATGAATTCTGGCACAAACTGGCACAAACTTCCATCTGCCTATGTTCCAGGCTTTTATTGAGCCAAATATATGCTGGCTTCAACGCACTGATGCTTTATCAAGCTATTTTAAACAAGTGGTCTCGAACTAACGCTCCCAAGTGTGTATATCAGCGAGACTGGCCAATGAGCCACGTTTCGACAAGTGTTTGAAAAAATGTTATCTTTTCCCGTCTCCCCCAACAACCAAGATAGTATTTATAGCCCGACCAATCGTGGTTAGGCTTTCATTTGTTGCGCTCCAATCAATTTGGAGTTTACATGGTAGGCTATTTATGTAACGTAAATTTTTTTTCAAACACGTTAAAAAAAAATCTTATGAGCAGAAATGATTTTATGCTGTCAGGCACCCCCAATATTTTATTTTGGGTATAATTTATTAATTCCTGGACTATTTGCGTAACGTTTTACATATTTTTTGTCAGCAAGCCCTAAGGAACCCAAAAATACTAATTTAAAGGAGCTACGTGGCTGCGTTCAAAATATGCAATTTCTTCTACCTCCTGTTTGGAAGATGTGCTGTCTGGGTACTGTTATGTGTTCAAACGTAAACCCATCTAATGTTGTCTTTTCTAATAAGAGTTTGTTATGATTTATAAACCTAACTCTGGGAAAGGGTAGTGTATTTTATCACTGTCCGTCTGAAAAAGTTAGTGCTTGTAGACTTACACGCGTGATGCCAGCATTTGTATATCGCGCGTCGCGTGTTGCATGCGTTCCTGATTTTCAGCCCTCCCCTCTCGCTATCCTTTTGTCCATCTGTTCGTTCGTTTTGGTAACGTAATATAATTAATGTTAGGATTAATTTAGGTCATTACGCAGTACGTCTCAATGTTTTTCTTAGAAATGCAGCACACGTTTCATTGAAGAAGGCGGGTAATAATACAGTAAGCTTTTATATCAACGTGAAAGCGTTACAATTTGCAGACGAAGCAGAAAACAAGGGGGATTTCGAGTACATTCCTTGTGACAGCACTGTCATTTTACCATTGCTCTTCTCTTTATTAATTTTATTTGTTAGGCTTCATATTTACCTAATAATTTATATAGGTGGATTAGAATATTTCATGACATCCTTACGCCTGCTGAATACTCTAAAGTTGATCACAGGGGTGCCTACTGGGGAAATCTGCACCGACATTCTGTGACCCTGGGATATATTTAATGTTAAATTGATATGGCTGTAATAATAAAGACCAACGTAATAATCTAGCATTTTCATGCTTGGCCTGTGATAAGAATACGAGCGGCTGGTGATCTGTTTGGACCACAAAAGTCCTACCATACAGATAGATTTGGAACTTTTTTATCGCCCAGATTAACGCTAAACACTCTTTTTCGCTTGTGGAATAGCCTTGTTCCGCTTTGTTCAACTTGCGGCTAGCATAAGCGACTGGGTTCAGTTCCCCATTGGGTGAAGAGGACCTTTGCAACAAAGTAGCCCCCAGGCTTACATTGCTTGCGTCCGTTCTCACCACAAAATCCTGAGTCAAATCAGGCAATTTGAGAATAGGCTTGCTAGTGAGTTTTTCCTTTAACTCTTGGCACTGCGCTGACCAAACAATTTTATCTGGATTTCCCTTGCTAGTCAAATCAGTCAGAGGAGCACATATAGAGTTAAAGTTTTTGATATATTTTTGGTAAAACCCACATAACGACATGAATGATCGCACGTCTTTCTTTGTTTGTGGTCTAGGTGCTCTCTGCAGTTTTTCCAAGTTCTTGGGGTCAGGGATCATGTTACCCTGATATACTGTATGTCCCAAGAATTCCAACTCTTTGCATCCAATACAACATTTTGTTGGTCTAGCAGTCAAGTTCGCTTCTCTGAGCCTATCAAACAGCATATTCAGAGAGTTAATGTGTTCTTCAAATGTTTCTGTAGCGATGAGGATATCATCCATGAAATTCGTGATACATGGATTATTCAAGGGATCCAACAATTTGCGCATCATTCTAGAAAACACACTCGGAGCATTTTTCAATCCGAATGGCAACACGTTGAATTCGTAATGCCCTTCCGAGGTGCTAAAAGCTAAATAAGGTCGAACCTCAGGCTTCACTGGAATCTGGTAATAGCCTTTGCTAAGATCCACCTTCGAAGAATATTTTGAATTGTTCAGTATGGCAAATAACTGTTTTGTGTCCGGTAATGGATCCACCTGACCTTCTGTGACAGCATTCAATTTCCTGTAATCAACGCACAGTCTATGTTCCCCTGACGGTTTCCTCAACAAAACAACACTGGAGCTATAAGAAGATTCACAGTGAGAAATAATCCCTTCTTGTAACAAATAATCTATCTCCTCTTTCAATGCTTTCTCCTTAGCGAACGGAACAGAATAGGCTCTCATACATATTGGTGTTGAATCTACCAGCTTCATATCATACTCTAGCAAATTAGTATGCCCCGGTTTGTCTGTTAACACAACTGTATGTTCCTCCAGAACCTGTTGAACTCTCTCCCTCTGAATTTTAGTCAGGTGCTTACTGACTTTTACCTGTGCGGCTGTCTCACAGGGGTGTAATGGGTATTCATGTGAGGTGAGTGGTTCCTTTTTCATTTCGGTTGCGATAGCCAGGGTCAGTAAAGGGGTGCCTTCTTGGATTTGTCTGTCCAGATACTTCTTTAAAAGGTTCACATGATATATTTTCTCCTTCCCCTTTTTGTCAATTTTATAGTTTGTTCTAGACACCTTCTCTAGAACTGTATATGAACCTTGCCATCCAATTTGCAACTTATTATTGCTGCCGGGTAGTAGAAGAAGCACTTTCTCTCCCACAGCTAATTCTCTGTCCTTTGCTTTCCTATTAAAATAAGCTGCATGTTTCTTCCTGGCTTGTCTCAAATTATCATTTGCCAGTTTCCATCCAGCTTTCAGACGAGTGGTCAGCTCGTTCACATATTGATATGATGAGGTAACAGTTTCCTCTGCCTTCTCACCTGTCCAGGTGCTCAACAAGGTTACATATGGACCTTTTATTGGCCTCCCAAACACAGGGTTACCGGTGCCATTCCGGTTGAAGTTCCAATGGACTTTTTATTGGCCTCCCAAACAGGGTTACCGGTGCCATTCCGATTGAAGTTCCAATGGACTTTACATTTTTCCGACATATTTTTCATAATATTGGAAGCCTTGTTTTGAGGACGTTTCTTCCTCTTGTCATCACATAAGAATCTTCCACTACCAATTCTTTTCTTAGGGTTGTCTCCCCACTTTAAATTCCTTGTGAGAGATCTTCTCTCTCTTTTATTTTCTTCCAGTTCACATAATTCCGACCGAGGGATTGACGGTTTATTCTGGGGAAAACATCTCTTTGTACTCGTCCAATAGTGGCCATGTTAATACATTCAAGTGAAGACTGTGTGTGAAAAGGGGGCTCCCATTCCACTTTGTCTACTTTATTATAATTATTTTTCCTTCCAGGCCTAAGTTTGCCCCGTGGCGTTTCTAGGTCCTGCACATTTTTTCCCTTTGTGGGTGTTCCCTCATAAAATACGCCACATGCTTCTACAAAGTTCTCAATGTCGACATTTACGTCGGGCCAATAGTATTTTCGAGCAACTTTTTGGCAGATGGTACCTATTTTCTCATGGTCACCATCTTTTCCAACATGTAAGCTCCTTATTAAATGTGCCCTATATGCCTTGAGAAGTACCAACTGTCCGTGACCAGTGGATCCAGTTCCGGTCTTCCTGTATAACAATTTGTTCTTCAGATAATAATCTCCCTTGCTTGGAAGTGTGTGACATTTGGGCAATTTTTTAAAACATGGCTTGAGTGTCCTATCCTCAGCCTGCGCCTTCCTCATCTCCTCTGCATGAGCATTTATAGGTTCACCTTCTTCCTCCTTCTTCTGTGACCTGGTCTGCACTGTCGCCATGATCACAGGTTTCTCGGGATTCCCCAAGAAGACGTATCTACACCCCAATATCAGAGGGTAGATTGGTTCATCTATCACTGCTGCTCTGATTTCTCCTTCCACATAGCGAGTTTTTTACAATTATCCTGGCGATGGGAAGTGTCATGAGTGGTATATCCTTAGTCGCCCCTTGTATCTCCACTGTTTCTGTGGTATACTGACCTGGGTTCACTAGGCTAGCCCTCACAACTGAATCAAAATCCAAACCTGTATCGTACAAGCACCTTATGGTGACTCCGTTACAAACAACATCCTCACAAACTGGGGGGTGATAAGGTTTCTGCTGTCCAATAGGTTTACTTTTAATCTCTGGTTCCCCGATTTCATTGCAGCAAAGTTAGGAAGTTTCTTTTTACAAACTTCGGTGTTATGGTTGTCCTTCTTACACCATTTACACCACCTCTTTCCTTGGTTAAAAGGTTTTTTTTCATTGTATTTTTGGTCATTGAACTGTGGGGTTCTATCACGATAATCATTACGTGGCCTATCAAAATTTGCCTTACCTTTGTTACCTTGTTCCTTGTTATCAAATTTATTAAAGTGCTGTGTGGCCTTAAAATTCTCTATATGTTTCTTTTTAGAGCCAGCTACCTCTGCCTGGGCTGCTTGATACCTCTCAGCGACATTCAATACCTCACTTAACCTCTCTGCACCTTGCTACATGAGAAACTTTCTCAGGTCTGGAGCCATGGACTCTCTTAATTGCTCTATCATGATCATTTCTTTAAGATCTTGGGTCTTCCCCAGAGCAGTCCATTTCTCCAAATAGGTTTCCAGTCTGGCAGAGAATTGGTGGTATGTCTCCCCAGACAAAAGCTTGGCATTTCTAACCTTCTTACGATAAAATTCATCATTCTTTTCATATCTTAATAACAGAGCCTGCTTTAACATGTCATAATTGTCTTGGTCGTCTCTATTCATTTTGGCAAAAGACTTCATAAGATGTACCCCTAAGCCCCTGGGATAACTTGAGGCTCCACCTCTCTCTCTCTCTCTAACCCATACGTGGTAGCCAAAAGTTTAAACCTACTTAAATACCCTTCTATGTCATCGTCTTTCTCAACAAAATGGTCTAAATGAAAACCCATAGCTGAGGTTGACGCTCCCTGATTAGCAGTGGCATCGGAGGGAAAGGGGCTGGCACCATTTTCAGGAGCATGGCTTTGTAATTCCAACTCCCTTAGTCGTAACTCGTGCTCCCCTTGTAATCCCTTATCTTCTGCTTCACTTTCAGCAGCCTGTCTCTTTTCCTCTCTTTCAGCAGCCTGTCTCTTTTCCTCAGCTTCTAATTTCTTCTCTTCGAATTGGAGCCGCTTTATTTCAGCCTCTCTATCTGCCTCCAATGCGTTAGCCTCTTTGTCAGCCTCAATCTGCAGCCTCTTAAGTTCTTTGTCAGCCTCAATTTGCAACCTCTTCTCTTCAGCTAACCTCCTATCTTCCCTTTCAGTATACTTTTTGAATTCTGAAGTTACATATTGGATCAAAACCTGACCCTCCATATTCATTTCTTTAGCAGTCAGCACAGCAGCCGATCTGAATTTGGCTAAGTCAGCCATTCTATTTCACACAAATTTTAAAAAGGTACTAAGACAATTGACAACTTCTAATTAACACAGTAATACTCTAATTACTTAATTAACTCTGCCTGCGAGGACTCATCAACTCTTACTCTCCACTTTAAATATTTTATTATGAATATTTTTTTTTAAATTTTATGGACAATGTTGAATTTATACAAATTTATAATTTAATAGTTCTAATCCCGGAACAGGAGACCCCAATATATGTGGTGGGTTTTGATGTTATATTGGGACTTAGTGTACTGAATGAGGTCAGTTGTGAAGTCCCTGAGGATAACAGTTTTGGTGAGTTTACAGAGTACCTTGCTACTACCACCTCCGACCTCAATCAGGCATATTCTTGACTAGTATGTCTGATAGCTACGTCTAATGTCTAGGGTAATGAAAGTATGGTGTGTAGGCAATTTATTACACTAACACAACCACAACCACAAATATTAATTCCTATGATTAAATTGACTAACACTCTGTGTAAATTTTAGTATTATACAATTTTTTCCAAAATTTATTTTGTCCTGAACTTAGAATTTTCTATTAAGGACTTTCAACTCAAAACACTCAATGATATTATATTTACAAGTAATCAATTAACAAAAGAAGCAATGGTTATACATATACTTTAAAATTCACTAATACTGATTTTAAATCTAGAGTCTTTCTTCTATAGTTCTCGATGTCTGGTCGGGTGTTTACATCATCCTCATGTCCCACCTATCAAGTTTATTGGTGTTGTTGTACAGTTTATAGGTGGAATAGTTTGCTTGTTCACAATGTGGTTATTTAATTATACACTAGATTGATGAATCCACGCAAGCCAGGCCAAAATCATTTATCTGGCCTGGGACGATAGATGAAACTCCAGCTCTCTCCACCTTGGCTCAGAGTTACAAAACGCAGGCAGTTCTACAAACAGTGTTGACTACTTGGGAGACCTGGCACCAGATCAGTACCAGACAAGAACCCCACAAAATTCAATGAAATACACAGAAACGTTGAATTAGCACAAACTCAGCTGAGCTGCTGGCTAGATTAGGGCGTCCCACTACTATTAACATATATTCAATGGACGATAAACGTCTTAGCCTCAACGATCTGCTTATATGGACAGTCTTTAAAAAATGGCAATTTGCCGGCAAATTTTTTCAATAACATTAACTATTTCGTCCAATGAGAGTACTTCCCCTCTATATTTTAAAATTTCAAACATAAATGTCCAATTTGGGTCCAGTTTCGGTCTAGTGTGTAGTGTATTTCTGTCTGTCGGTCGATCCGAACTTGGGTTTTCCCAAAATTGCACTTGGTTTTGGACCAACTACAAAAAAAAAAAAAACTACACAAATTTTGTCTCACTCAGTTCTAAGATTTCTATGCTAAGTTATTTTTAGATTCTATCCGCCTTGTCTCCCCTTGTCCACATGTAATTTTTTTTCTGCCTTCGTCTCAAGGACGCGTCAAAATTTAACTTTAGTGAATGCAAAACGAACAACGGTTTGCTAGTCTGCCACTGAACAAATCCGTCTTTTTTCAATAACTTCCGATTTATTTGTTCGTCCTTTTATTTGATAGCATATTATTTGTCAGGAAAAGATAGGCTATCAAACTATCTATTTTTTTATTATTCTAAACCTATTATTAAGGAATTCCATATTTTTTTCCATGTTACTACCACTCGTTCACTTCTTTTCCATGTACTGTCAAGCTAATTACGATAGAATTACATTTTCTTAATAAGAGCTAAGACTGTTTTCGTGATCCAAGTGGCTACATGTTCTTACTTTACAACGTATTTCACGACTAACTACAGGTTCGCGCGTATGCTAGTTTATGTTCTAACGCGTGCAGACGGCATCATTTTTCTCTTCTCTCCTTTTCTTACCCCGTCTGACGAATAGGCGTTTCGTGTCCCCATGTTATAAATAGTTTGTTTTCAAGGACACTAGAAAACGATGGTACTGTCTACCAAATCAACGCGCTTTTGGCGTGGGCGAAAAGGTAGCAGCGTACCCTCACTATATTTTATCCCTACATTTTATTTTAACTTTTATCTTTATAAATGGAGGATTTTATCGCTGTATCAAGGTATTCCATCACAAGGCGAAAGATGATAGCACAAAGAGTCCCAGATACATATGATTGAGTCTAAGAGTTTCTTCCCCCGTTTAAGGTATGGACAGACCTGATACTATAATATAGTTTAAGGGAAAATATTGTTAGTAAAAACAAACTTGCATGAAGAAGGTTATGACAGCAAATAGGTGCCAAAATACAAATGGTAAAAATAACACTCAGACCTGCGTTCACTCTATTCATTCAGCCGTGGCCACGTGCGCACATTTTTACTTACAGCTTTGATCGCTGCCTCTGGGAACATAATTTTTTCTAGGACCTTCACACAGACCCGTAAATGCAGTCTTGACCAAGAAATCCCCAGTTCCAAAAAAACGACGCACTGAATTCTCTGTCTCAGGGAACGATTCCTTGGGTGTTCTTTTTTTCGGATGTCTGTTTAAGTCACATAAAATTTGTCCAGGCACGAAAGTTAGCAGAGCACAGTGTCACTAGCATAGGTTTCTAGAAATGAGGAATGTCAGGTCGGGTGCCTTATCTCAGTATTTGACTATATTTGGTCACCACACTACTAGTCAAAACTCTGTCGGAATGTTACTGATATTTTGCTTGCCACAACGGGCTGAACTGTACTTAAGTGTTATTCTGGAAGAATTAAATCTGGCGCGATAGGCCTTTTACTTCTTTTAACTGTTACAGTTCATGTAATGAAAGAGCTTAAGTTCTTCACAGATAATGTTCACGTACTAGAACGCTGGCAAAGATTGGGTCACCTCAGTATTCACTGAATAAGGGAAAAAACACATATCAATTGATTATACATACTATAACTGATAATTTAAACTGCAAGCGTAGCTTGTCTTATAGTTTAACACTTCCCGTGGAATAAGTTATATTTAAAAATCAAACATCCTGAATTAGGAATACCTATGCATTCCGTCAATACTCAAGATGTAGCAGTCATTTAATAAGTTAGTTTAAAATATATTCTCACGTCTGATTATTTAGCAGTTAAATTAAATTCATTATAGCTACATGATGTATAAGCTAGAAATTATAATTTATTCTGCTTTCCACTGTAACTCATCAGCTAGAGAATACAACCGACTTATAAATATTCACTCTGCACAAAAGAAACTAGTGAAATATGAAATAAGCGATTATCACTTTATCACTTCACAAAATACTAGATATAATATAAGATTTACCTCAACACAGAACTACTAAGAACTTAAACCACTACGATCATACTAAATGACATCTCTATTAGCAGAGATTCTAGAAATCGAACGAAGGCTTGTTCTAGTCTTGACTGCGAAGTTACTGAGTGAAAATGAAATCTAACTCCCTCCAGTATATATGAAACACCAGACAAAGATGTCCACTATTTCCATAAACTACGCAATAGCCTCCCCTTCTCTTAGCACCTCCTGTCTTCTTAGACGCATGACACAACTGCCATCGGTGCGCCTTCACACTTACATCTAACTATTCTAATTACTGAGCGAGGTGTGAGTGGCAGATCACACTTTTCGCTGAGAAAGGTAACCGAGAAACTACGTGTCAGGTGGAATTTCCAGACAACTGTCTCGTACCGTGTCGTAGAGATGTCAGTTATCGCGCCTTACCTAAGCGCTCAGCCGATGCAACTCGTTGTGGCAGGTCAAAAATGCAGACGATACCTCGCCTATAAGTCTGGCGAAAGCGAATATTCACAGTTTTCATCTACAACGCAATAACCTCCCGAGCCTGGCATCTACGTAATAACATCACTAGTGCGTTTCTAAATGAGAAACTAAACCCGGCGAAAGTTAGAATGGGAAAATAGTAATGTATATAGTCGCAAACGTACGAATGCGAAAACACAGGAAAAAGGATAAAAAGTGATAATAAAATAGAGGATGCGGGTGAAAGAAAGAGAAGAGGATATAGGCAATTTATAGATCATAAATGTCTACGTGACAGAACGTCCCCCCTTTAAGATATGGAATCACTACATGTCTACGTTATGGAAATAAATTTCCTATATCCGTAGCTTCCGGGTGTCTGTACTCTTCCCTCTCATCTCCCCCCTCCATTTCTCTCCTATTCCTACTCACGTCTCCTCCCAAAGTTTCCTTTCTCTGGAATGTCTCCCATGCGCGCTTAAAAGAGCGTCGCCGCTTCTGACATTTTTGAAAGATTTTGTGTGTGTGCTGAAAGAGTTGCTCAGCCTAGGAACTGCCCAACATCACGCAAGAAACCAAGTAAACGAGCAGGAGAAATGAGCATTAGGACCTACACGCTGAGAGAGCCAGAAATTAAGACCAGATATCAGGGGCTTATTGCTGCAGCGGTGAGCAAAACAGAAGAACGACCTGATGACTTGGAAACCCTCTGGATTAAATTCAAGGATATGATAAAGACAGCTGATAAAGACAGCTGCTGGACAGAGGATGTGGAAACCATAGAGGCATATCCCTTCTCAGTGTCCCTGGTAAAATCTGCTCTAGGATTCTAGAGTAGAGACTCCGACGCCTAGCTGAGCCACAATTGGATGAGGTCCAGTGCGGATTCCGAGCAAACCGAAGTACTCAAGACCTAATCTTCACACTCAGACAGCTGAGTGAAAAGGCCCTTGAGTATAAGAGTGAGATGCATCTTTGTTTCATAGATCTGGAAAAGGCGTTTGACAGGGTCCCCTGGAGCAAACTTTGGGACTGTTTGGCAAGGAAGAATATTCCAGCACCTCTGATTCATGCTATACAGAGCTTCTACAAGTCTTGCAGAAATTATGTGAGGACAGCAAACCATAAGTCGGAAGAGTTCAGGACCACCACTGGTGTAAGACAAGGTGATATCCTATCACCTTACCTCTTCATACTCCTTATGGACGATGTCATCAAGGCATGTAAGGAGAGAACAAGAAAGTATTCAGTGGGGTACTGGAAGATGAGACAGGTCTATATTTCAGAGCTGGCATTTGCTGATGATGTTGCCCTGATTGCTAAATCAGAGGCACATCTCCAATCCAACCTGCAAGTCTGGAAGAAAGAGCTGGAGAAGAGAGGGATGGTCATAAGCAGCTCTAAAACAAAATCCATGGTGATATCACGAGAAGAAAGAAAACATCAGATTAAGCTGGGAGAACAGGTCCTGGAGCAGGTCGACCACTTTAAATACCTCGGAGCTATTATAGACCGAAAGGGAGGCATCAAAGAAGAGTTAGCCTTTCGAAAAGCAGCAGCTGGGAGACTTTTTCAGGCCATAAATCGAGGATTCCTCAGCAAGAGAGAGGTTGGTAAGAAAACGAAGATGGCTGTATACCGCTCCACCTATGTCCCAGTCTTGACATATGGATGCGAGTCATGGGCAATGACTACAACCCATAAAAGCCAGTTCCAAACCTCAGAAATGAGGTATCTGAGGAAGGTGGTTGAAGTAACAAGAAGAGACATGGTCCGCAACCAGACGATACGTCAAGGCCTTAAATCCTACCCCCTGCAGACCCAAGTAGAAATGTCCCAATTAAGATGGTTTGGCCATGTCTGCAGAATGGGAGAAGATCGGATACCACGACAAGCATGGGAAACAAAGAGCCAAGGATCCAGACCCCGAGGACGACCCAGAGTCCGCTGGGAGGACAACATTAAACAGTCTTTGAAGGATCGAGGACTAGAATGGAACCAGGCCAGGAGGAAGACAGCCGATAGGATAGTCTGGCGCTCTCTCTTCCAAACCTCTACACCCCACGGTAGAAGGGGAACGACTAAGTAAGTAAGTAAGCAGTGGAGTTTCCCTGCCACTATCGTCATCTTCGTCAGTTTTGGCGATAGTCAGGAGATGGTCGGAGGTTGGCACTGGTTTTTCCACGAATTTCTTTAGCAGATTTAAGTGAAAAACCTTTTCCTTTCCTTGAATAGAGATCTGGTAGTTAGCCTTAGAAATCTTTTTCAGGACGGTAAACGGCCCTTGCCATCCGATCCTCAGTTGGTTGTTTCCGGTAGGGAGTAACACCAAAACTTTCTCTCCTGCTTCCAGTTCTCTCTCTTTCGCCACTTTCCTGTATCGGTTAGCGTTTTTTGTGCGTGCTCGTTTAAAGTTAGTCGTTGCTAGGTCCCATCCTAGTTTCAACCTATCCTTTAAATCCGATACGTATTTACTTGCTGAGACAACTGTCTCATCAGCCTTCTGGTCTGTCAGCGACCAAAGTAAGGCTTCAAGCGGGCCCTTAATGGGTCTGCCAAATAAAAGCGTAGCTGGCGGAAATCCTGTGGAAGTATGAGGAGATTCTCTGTAGCCAAATAAAGCTGCCGGAATGCAACAATCCCAATCTTCAGGTTTCACTTGTGCCAGTTTACTTAACATCATGTTGAGGTTTCCGTTAACACGTTCCACGAGCCCATTTCCGGCCGGAGTATAAGGCTTTGTGTGGATGTGTTGGGTCCTCAAGATCTTCACGATCTCATCCATCAACATGTTTCGGTATGGGGATCCGTTATCCGTCAACACTTGCTGAGGGAATCCCAACCGAGTGAAAATGTGCACTAGGGCTTCAGCGACATGCTTGGCATCTGCGCATGTTAGCGGGATAGCTTCTGCCCATAAAGTGCATGTATCGACTAAGGTCAGGATAAACCTGTTCCTTCTTTTAACTGGTGATACTGATTCGGTGTCTGTTCGCTTCAAGAACTGGGCATCAACTTACGACTTACTGACCCTCCTTAGACGGTATTCGCCTGATCTCTCTGTAACTAGAGTAACTGTGCACATAGGTCTGTCAGACTCAATAAAAGATATTGAACTCTCACAGACAGACCTAAACGAGATCACAATCATATTTCGGTCCCTATTCCATAATGCCAAAATTTATTTTTCCTCTATTATCCCGCCAGTCCGTGCCTATTACCGCAAATGTGTTGAAACTAACAATGCTAAACTTAAAAAAACACTGCCTCAGAAATGAACATATTTTCATAGATCACAGCTCGGTCTTCCTTGCCACATCTGGATCCCCTAGGAAGTATCTTTACAGCGGCGACATTACATTGTCCAGTCAAGGGACCAGTATGTTGGCGACCAATATAAAATATCCAGAAAGCACACTCAGAGGCACAACTCACACATCAGCATCCATATATCCATCCAAACGGCATGTGAATATAAATAGCTACTCATCTAATGCCAATTATGATCTTCATTTTCCATCACTACCCACAACTTTAAACACCAGCAGCGCAAAATCATCAGACAATCAGGATCATCACGTTATACCTCTCGTTAGCACCACAGATGTGCAGGAAACCAACAATGTCTGCCTTCAACAACCTTCTGCCACAGACGACCCTCCTCGACAACACCGACTTGACCCACTCCATTCCCAGAGGTCTGTAAGTGATCCAATTCAATCTGCTCAGCCTTCATCAACAGAAGTGTTACCATGTCCGCTGTCGTCCCAGACACCAATGAGAGTTCCCCGCTCATCGCTGTCGTCACAGGTTCACATACATCAACCCACATACCCAACCTTTCATCATTTCCTACCTCAACAACGACTCTTGGACTATGCACCTTACACTTGGAGGTCGTACTTGCCGGAATACCCCATTCATTCAACAACAGTACCTCAATATCCCGCTTTCTACCACATGCATCATCTATCACGGCCAAACCCACCGCACTTCTATTTTCAACAACCCTCTACTCCATATTAACAGCGACTGTTTGCCTCACTAGTTGTCTCTGTAACACCAGCAACTGTCGATTGTTGTTTTATATATATATATATATATATATATATATATATATATATATATATATCTATATATATATATATATATATATATATATATATATATATATATATATATATAATTTTATTATATTATTATTATTTTCTTTCTCCACACTGTTTGACTGTCCGATATCCGCGCTTGAAATGTTACATTTTTCACATGTTTTTGACGTAATTCAATTGGCTGAATTGTTTGTAATTAGTTTTCAATGTGCCCCACTTATTAATACCACCATTAATTCCCCTTCATTGGTAAAATGTGTTAAATTTAGTATTTGAGCGCAAGCTTCTTTACATAACATAAATGCCAGGTACTTATGAACAGCTACTAACCATGAATGGTTTACGACTTGGCCATCTGAACGTAAACCATCTTCTAGGTAAACTTCCAGAACTCACACAAGTTCTGAATCAAAATTTCCATGTTTTTGGGCTTTCAGAAAGTCGTCTGAATGAGAAAATAACAGACGGTGACATTGCACGTACTGGTTTTAAAACTATTCGGCGAGATTCTAGTAGACAATTAGAGACAGGTTTAGCAGTCTATATTTCCACTTCTCTCAGCTATCGCCGCAGAAACGATCTAGAGACCATAGATATAGAATGCATATGGTTAGAGGTAAAGCCACAGAAGCAAAGACCCATTGTAATAGGATATCTTTATCGTAATCCCAGTGTAAGAACAACATGGTTTGAAGATTTCACGAACATGATGGATAAAGTTATCACTACAGTCAATGAAATTATTCTTCTTGGTGATTTCAATATTGATATGCATAAGCTAAATCAAACATGGACCAACATCATAGCATCGTACAACATGAAACAAATAGTCAACAAACCTACCAGAGTGACAAATACATCATCCACACTGATCGATCACATCTATGTAACCTGTCCAGAAAAAATTATAGAATGTTCCATCCCTACTATTGCTATGAGTGACCACTATCCCTTATGTTGCACTTGGGCAAAAAAATGGGTACAAATCTCCAAAAAATAAACACATCAGTATTGAATATAGAAGTCTAAAAAATTTCAACCAAGAATTATTTTTAAATGATTTGTGAAATGCGCCTTTCGTCGATGTTTACCAACTTCCTGATCCTGATGACGCCATTGCATATTGGACACGGACATTTTATAGTATTTTTAATAAGCATGCGCCTACTAAAGAAATTTTCGTATAAAGACAAATAAAATCTCCATTTATCACACAAGAAGTACTTGCCGCTATGAGGCAGAGGGACCGAGCGCACAAAAAAAAGGATATTATTACATATCGGGCAGCAAGGAACAAAGTACAATATTTAATTCGCAGAGAAAAGAAAAACTACTTTAGTAATTTAGTTCAAAGCAAAAGCAACAGTAGAAATATATGGAAGGCAATCAATACCCTAGTGAACAAAAGAAATTCGACAGACTCACAAAATCCCAATACTTCATTTACTTGTACAGACTTAGCAATCATTTATGGCAGACATCCACAATATAAAATCCGCCATACCTTCTTCCCTTTGTGACTTCAGCAAATTATCTACGTTCTGCGAGACCAAGTGTACTAACACTATTCCCTGCGACATTCCTTTTATAACAGTTAACGAAGTTTATAACTATCTTATTGATCTTAAAGATAATAACTCATCGGGACTTGATGGAATCAGTAATCGAATACTGCGTTATGCTGCACCAGCTATTACTGATACACTAACATACATATATAATCAATGTCTCGCAAGGAGTTACTTTCCATCTGCCTTTAAAATCGCTAAAGTATACCCTCTTGTTAAACCTGGTTCATCAGATAATAACAACCTTGGTAACTATAGGCCTATTTCGCTTATATCATCGCTGTCCAAACCACTGGAAAAACACATACACAAAACAGTAACAGAACACCTAGCTAATAATGACCTGCTTGTTGATAGTCAGTCGGGGTTTAGACCAAAGCATTCATGCGACACAGCCTTAACAAAAATGATAGAGAACTGGCATCTAAACATCAATAACGATAATTTATGTGGAGCAATCTTTGTAGACTTTAAAAAAGTATTCGATGTGATAGATCACACTATTTTAATAAGAAAATTAGAAACAATGAAAGTAAACCTTAAGCTGGTGAAGTTAATTAAATCATTTCTGACAGAACGAACGAACGAACGAACGAACGAACTTTATTTTCAAAGGGTTAAGAATTGGGCACGCAGGCCCGTCTGACATTCTGCCCTTCCTCTCTCTCTCATCATGTATACTGTATCCTTCCATCCTCACATTTACTTTAAGCATTATTAAGGCATTTATCATTATAAAAGTAATATAACATCAAACATTTGCAATAATCATCATAATTAAAGTATGTTTTTAAAATAAATAAAGATAGATAGATAGATAGATAGATAGATAGATAGATAGATAGATAGATAGATAGATAGATAGATAGATAGATAGATAGATAGGTAGATAGATTGATAGATAGATAGATAGATAGATAGATAGATAGATAGATAGATAGATAGATAGATAGATAGATAGATAGATAGATAGATAGATAGATAGATAGATAGATAGATAACGAACGAACGAACGAACAAACTATATTTTCAAAGGATTAAGAATTGGGCACGCAGGCCTGTCTTACATTCTGCCCTTCTTCTCTCTGTCATCTTACATACCGTATCCTTTCAATAGCACATGTATTTTTAGCATTATTTAAGCGTATAAAATTATCGAGGTAAAATAATAACATACATTTGTAACATCCAGACATAAACAAATTTGGGGGGGGGGGGGGGTCGAGAATTATTAATTAAAATAGATTAACAAAAATTAATACCTTAAAAAAAAAAAAAAAAACTAACATACACAATCAAAACAATTCATACAGTAAATAAGACATAATTAGAAACGTAATCAGATAATGGTGGCATATAATAATAACTCGTGACAATTTGGAAATCTGCTGAAATAGCTGGGACTTCATGTGTTGTCAGCGCATGCGGAAAATGTTCCCACAGGTGAGCAACTTTGAGTCCCAAGCAGATACTGCCACAGGGAGTGAATTGTTGACGCCTCCACTACACGAGATCCAGTTTTATGACCTATGCTCCTTAGGGAGGTAAAGGGTATTGACTGAAAGATGATGAGATCATGCATATAGGCCCGTTCTTGGCATTTATCCCTTCTCTTACTCATCTTTTTATCTATCCCCTTCTATTGCTAGGTATCCAGACATTCTCCAGCATAATTAAGGTATTAGTTCAGAGGCGATGCAACATTATAAGTAGTATAAAAGCATAACATTACAGTATCTGATTACAATTAAGAAGTAAGGTATATTAAAATGAAAAACTAGATCATCAGACCCTCCATACAGTGTATTAGATAATAATAATTCGAAACATAATCCCTTAGGGCGGCATATAATCCGCACTCATAATGTATTTGCACAGTCTACGATTATATTGAGTAGGGGCTGTGCATGTTTTCAGGTTGTCCCCCTTTATTTATGTATATTAATCAATGAATTTTATATTATCTCCTATCCCTGTAGTTGATAACAGTAATCCCTTACTACTATTAAATCTATTTTTACTACCTAAATCAAATAACTACCAATCTACAAAAATGTTTATTATGTATAGTATTCTATCTATCTATTAACTTCATAGTTTAGACCCTTAATTCCCTGCCTTAGTATTGATATTATCCAGTAGATTAGGTCTAAGATCTTCATATATTTGTCTTGTCACATAGATTACTATTAATATTTCACTAATCCTATTATCTAAAAACCTATTACTCCAAATTATCTATTAATATCAAAATTCAATTCTAAAAACTATTTTCCTAATCTATCTATTGACTGTCACTTGTATTTCATCATCCATAGTATCTTGTCAACAACTTTTCCCATGATAATTACTTCTATCAAAATACTTCAACACCCATTATTTAATATCAAAGGATCCTCCATATGTTATTATTTTCATATTTTTTATATGTATACACTCATTGTAACACATAACAATATCGTAACATCCATTATTTTTAAATCACTCAATTAAATGAAAATCATTTAAATCTTGTACTGCAACATATATAACATTTATTAGGTGAGAAAGTGGTTCAATACAACTTTACCTATTGTATTTACACACCTTAATGTTGAGTTTATAACCAAAATCTTTTCTTCGCCATTACTACTAAACCTGTAATTACACTGCTGTTTTTGCAATCTAATCTCCTTACACCTAATTCACCATGTCCCCATCTCAAGTTTATAACCTAATTTTTACCAGACTTACAATTTATTCCCTACATCAATGTCCACGTACACTTAGCACTTTCCGTGACTATTCTGTTAGTCCTTTTAATGTAACATTTAGTTTCCCATATAGGTCCATTAGCTTATGCTATTGTAAGTTAACGCCAATATCGAATTATGAAAGGTTTGTTCAGTACATTTATCCCAATGTTGTGTTGCATGTGTTGCACACCGCGGCAATTAATACGAGGTAATTTATTGTTTTAATTTAACACAATTAAAATATACACAGTCCATATTACTAATTACACTACTTAATGTATAATTCCTCTAATTTACACATATTATAAACTTCACAAATATTCACTAATCACCCAACCCCTATCAGATAATACATTGTTCATTCAACATAACAAATGTTTTTCTAGCATGTCTTTATTCATACGCATAATTTGAGTGAGTAGCATTCTATTACTTATTTAATAACACAAACCTTATAGGTACAATAAATGGGCTCATAAATACCAATTTCAATTTTTTATTTAACAACCCACTCCCCCCAATGGGGTTACACCCATATACACATGTTTCAATAAAAACCTAATCCTCATTTAAATAACCCTAAACTCATTTCTTCGGGTCACCCATTTCATCATACAAAAATACAAGTGTCCTTATTAATATAATATAGTCATATCATGAAAATCTATAATTTAATAATTTCACAACCCCCATATTCAATATATCCAGCCAAATATCAAAACCCTAACAATAAAAATGGTTAAAACTCTTATCGTTCCCAAGTAAACCCAAAATACTTTGAAACACTCCACCAATCCTATACAAATATCATCCTCATATGAACACTTTTTACATTAGAAACTCTATCATTAGGCCTATTATATCATTACCCCATTATTGATACCCACCAAACCCGATTTATTACTTAACCATATTACCCTAAAAATCCTCCTACAGAATCACACTGAACTTTACACAAAATGTTATGATAAACATTAACACACTCATAACAATGTTTCACACACGAATCATCCTCCCCATTATCTGAATATCCCTCAACATACTCAACACAACTTCTACTGACATAAATCTCCATATAAAACATTGGCATCACCACACATGACTAACGCAGGCAGTCATATCTTTACTGAAGTCTCTACCACTATAATTATTCTAAGACTATACCAACTCTCCCCTATACATCCTATACCAACTACATCTATTATAAACCCTACTAATCAACTCTAATATACCAACATACTACAATCCATATACCACCTTTTCCCACTGATAAACAATAAACACCAAAAGTAGAATCTCAATATTAATTTCAAAGACCTTACTATCTAGACTTTTAATATTCCAAACTTTAAACTACCTTAACTAATTAATTTACTAATAATTCTTATTCCCCTCACTAACCAATAACTACCCAGATATAAATTCACATTTCACAAGTAATTAATTATGAATTATGTACTAACTATTTCCCTTGTTACAGACACTTCCAAACGTCTTATGTGTACAATCAATTGAAATTACCTTATTATATGACTGATCTACTATAATGTTATCTTCACTAACGAAGATTCTGAACCCAATGAGTAAGTCTTGCTACTCTCCTAACCTATATCTTTCTTCCATAACTAATTCCCTTTACATTTTCTAATTTACTATCAATTTCCTACATATATGAAGATATACCCGACACTACATCACATATCAATGTAACAAAAATATTTAAACCAAAAAAAAATAAAAAAAAAAACAAATAACTCCACACACTAAAAAAAAAAAATATACCTCCACTAACCCAACTGACACCGTAATTGTGGCTGTATAAAAAAACCCACTCAAAACCAATCAACCTATACATATATCATAAAAAACTTCATCAAAATAACCCAATATACAATAAACTAAAACCACACTAATATTATACCGACTCACCATCATTCATCATGCCCCTACCCAATATATTACACCTGTGCATCTAATAATACATCACTGTCCACAAATCTCACAAACCCCTAAACAATCCCCCTAACCTATCCATATAATCACCAATTATTATCCCATCAACATTAAAACTACATATCCAAACTAATCCCTCATACACATAATACATCTCTAACCCAATCATACACAACTACCAAGTCACCATCACACATCATAACCAATAACACACAACTCATTCTCATCCTAAATACTATTCTCTAAAATCATACCCAGTCCCCATGTCTACCTCATAAGACATTTACATACATACCAAATAATCCTCTATATTATTTCTCTCTTCTCTAACTTACATCACCGCACTAAACCTACCTTACACTGAAAATACCTCACCACCTCTCACAACATCAGTCCATAACCCCTAACCTGATTTCACCTCCCTGACACTATCCAAACATAAAATAACTCAAACCCTCATATACTTCAAAAACATATAATAAACGACAATATATTACTAAAACCACCCAAATACTCAATCTAATCCATTCTATAGTCCTCTATCAATCAACCCTCCCAAACTATTAACCATACCAATACCCAAATTCCTAATCACTTAAACTCCCACCAACCCATCTACCCACCTACCCCCAACTCCCCAAACCCTACCTCAATCACTACATAACACCCCCCACTAACAAAACCCCAATCATACACCCTACCCTACACATACCCCACCCCACCTACAACCCACTTATCACATACCCCCACTAACCTCCAATTACCAAACCCACCTTAACTCCAATTTAAACATACCCAACTCTCACCCATATCCCACTTACATATTCTCACCACCTGTCTGCTCTCCCCACTAGTACCGCCTATCATGATCTCCTGCCCTCCCTCCAACCCCCACCCCAACCCCCACACCACCCAATCCCCGTACCTCTCTCCCCCATAACCCCATACCCACCGCCCCCCCCACAATCCCCCCACCTACCCCCCCTAGTTGTACAACGTATATCCAGTCTCAATGAGATAATATAGAATCCTTCAACCACACCACTACTACCTGACTCAACATCCCTAACGCACCACTACACATTGTCACAAGAAACCAAAAAACTTCATCTTAAAATTACAAAACCTCTCCACCCCCATGAATTGTGTTCCACCTATATCCTCTGTTCCACACACTATGAAATAACTAATCCCGTTCGACACGCTCTACTTCACTACACAACATCCACTTTCCTCCTCACAGTCAACCCCCCCCACCTCCCCCCCCCCCCCCCTCGAATCCCCACCCCTCCTCCCCTACCCCCCGCCCCCCGCCCCCCCCCCCCCACCCTATACCCCCTTTCCCCACTCTAAATGCTACTCCCCCACTACCCGGCCGCCTCTCCCCCCCCTAGATCCACCCCTCCTCCCCCCCCACGTGCCCCCTCCCCCCCCCCACCCCGTCCCCCGCCCCGCCCCCCCCCCGCCCCCCAGCCCCCCAACCCCTCCTCCCCCCCCCCCCGCCCACCCCCCCCCCCCCAATGTCACCCCCCCCCCCCTCTCCCCCCTTCCCCCCCCCCCCCCCACCCCCCTCCCCTACCCTCCCAACCCCCTCCCCCCTGATCCAGATACCACATAATACTCCACATCCTGAATCCTAGTAACACTTAACTTCCCCCTCCAAGCACCTCACCACACGACCCGAATGTTTCATAATCTGCTCCCGCCACCAATGTCACCATGTCCTATAACACATGCTCGCGCATTCTCTACCAGCCCCTTTACTTTTTGTCCTATAAAACCTCCATCACAACTTACCAGTCCCTAACTATGTCATACCCCCCCTCACACAATCCACTCATATCGTGTCTGTGACTGACTGTAGACCACCCCCCCCATTCCCCCCCAGACCTCATATACAGTCCCCCCCACAATATCTGTGACCACACACCACCTCTGTTACGACACATTAAATAATATCCCAACATATCCCGAGAACCACGACACCGCGGCGTATATACCCTGCGGCTTGTACAGAGATGTAATACTCATAAATACATGCTAAGACCTAAGTCGACTGACTTGCGCACTCCCAGATCATATACACTACGGACGCCGCGCCCCCCCCCTACACCCAGTCTACTAATTTATTTGCGCGTGAGACATACCCAGACTCTACTGAATCTCTAGTTCCGAACATACTTTAGTTCTTATAACCACCCCTGACCTCCGCATTTGTACACAAATTACATCATCGTCACACGTATCCCGCTTCAACTCACTGATCGTCGCACGCACTTTCTACAAGTATCACCTAGATCCGCATCTCTTCTGATCACGTCCCAGAGAAACACCATGGATAAGAGACGCGTTTGAAAGTGAGCTACCACTTGTGTTGTTGGCACTGGAAGTGTATCTCCTGATATAAGCATGGTTTACTCTCTAGCAACTAGCATGTGTAGAAGTCGTATTAGCCTTAGTTCATGGATTATTTGAATAATATCTGTTTCATAAGTGTACCTGATAGTCTGCCGCAATATATATGCTATGTAAAGAATGAAGAGAAGTCATTAGTGTATTCGTAGAGAATTATATTAAGTTCGTACGGAGTTTTTTTGTAATAAATTATCTGAGAAGTCTACTAAGCGTTGATAAGTGACTGTGTTAGTGAGAAGATGGAATGACATTTGTGGTGTGGTACATCGTGTATTCACTGAAGATGTAAGTTGGGAAGCACTAATTTAATTAGACTTAGAAATCTGAATGTATTGTAAATTCAATATCGGTGTGTAGCTAAGAAGTTAAATGTTACGTTGGATACAAATGAACAAGTAACCACCCAACACTAACGTGCCGAGAACCGACACAACCCTCTGAATTACCCCATAACCCAATACAACCACCCCCCGCCCCCAGACACACCCCCTACCCAATCCCCCACACCCCCCTGAGCTCCAACATGTCACCCCCCCCACCCTCTTCCCCTCGTAACCCAACACCAATACCCCTCACATCCCCCCCAGCGCCCCTCATATCAGACAGGACTATCACATCTAGTGTCCTTATATATTATATAAAGGAATTTATTTTAGAAAAAATAAAATTTGTATATTTATTAGATTTATATATTATCTATATATTTATATATATAATTATTAAACAACAATCATACAGTTGCTGAGGTTACTGAGAATCAAGGCTAGGAGGCCAACTGGTCGCTGTTAATGTGGAGGATGATGGTTGTTGAAAATAGATGTGGGGGTGGATTATTGGTTCGTGAATAGATGATGCTATTTGGTTATAAGAAGAACGTAGAAGAGAGCTTAGAAAGCGGGATGTCAGGATGTTGAGGTACAGTTGTTTAATAAGTGGGGGTATTCCGGCAAGTACGACCTCCAAGTGTAAGGTGCATAGTCCAAGAGTCGTTGTTGATGTAGGAAATTATGAAAGGCTGGGTATGTGGGTTGATGTGGGTAAACCTGTGACGACAGCGATGATGGGTGAACTCTCATTGGTGTCTGGGGAGCGACAGCGGGACATGGTGGCCATTTTTGTTGATGAAGGCCTGAGCAGATTGAATTAGGATCAATTACAGACCTATTGAGAATGAAGTGGGTCAAGTCGGTGTTAGTCGAGGAGGGTCGTCTGTGGCAGAAGGTTGTTGAAGGCAGACATTGTTGGTTTCCTGCACATCCGTGGTGCTAAGAATGGTACAAAACGTGTGATGATCCTGGTTGTCTGATGATTTTGGGCGGCTGGTGTTTAAAGTTATGGGTAGTGATGGAAAATGAAGGTCATAATTGGCGTTAGATGAGTCGCTGTTTGTATTATCCACATGGTGTTTTGGATGGTATATATGGATGCTGATGTGCAAGTTGTGCCTTTAAGAGTGCTTTCTGGGTATTTTATATTTGTCGCTAACATACTGGTCCCTTGGCTGGACCTGGACAATGTAATATCGCCGCTGTAAAGATACTTCTAGGGGCTCAAGATGTGGCTAGGAAAAAGACCGAGCTGTGATCTATGAAAACATGCTCATTTTTGTGGCAGTGTTTTTTAAGTTTAGCATTGTTAGTTTCAACACATTCGCGATAATAGGCACGGGACTGGGGGGATAATAGAGGAAAAATAAATTTTGGCATTATGGAATAGGGACCGAAAAATATGAATGTGATCTCGTTTAGGTTACTGTCTGTGACAGTTCAATGTCTTTTATTGAGTCTGACAGACCTATGTGCACAGTTGCTCTAGTTACAGAGAGATCCGGCGAAATCCGTTTAAGGGAAGGTCAGTAGGTCGTGAGTTGATGCCCAGTTCTTGAAGCGAACCAGACACCGAATCAGTATCTCACAGTTAAAAGTTTTGACTGTTTGAAGCTCCTTCTGGTTTGGTCCCCAAGGATGAGCTGTTTTCTTCTGTTCGTGTGGTTGCCAGTGATAACAGCTGTTGCTTCCTTTGTCCCAGTTGTGCTGTGGCTGCTAGAAGTCTCGTGGTGTGTGCTGGCAGCAGCCGGTCGAAGTGGCGGGTGGCGATTTGAAATTTTGACCGGAATTCTGCAGACACTGGCTACAGGATTTTCCGGAGTGTCCAAGGGATTACGTTCATTAAGGCGGAGTTCTGAATGTAGTATTTGTTGTTGAGGTCGGACGCTCTCCGCACGTTTTTGTTTGCGACCCAATTCGTTTGTGTGCTGTTGTGTAGGCTGCTGCTGAATTTGAATTTTGCTGTTTTCGTAGCTACTTTTTAGAGACACGTGATCAGCCTGAAGCTGTTCGTAAGACTTTTTAAGACAGCTCAGTTCAGCTTTCAGTAACCCAACTGTTGTCGATATCGGTGTTCCTCAGGGCTCTATTCTCGGCCATCTTCTCTTTGCCGTATATATCAATGATCTTCCTCTGTACATCAAACATTCATCCTGTGACCTGTTTGCCGATGACTGTACTGTTTACACTAGTGACAAAAGTTGCACGGCACTAGAACTATCTTTACAAACTGACACACATAATATTATTAAGTGGAGCAACGAGAATCGAATGCAAATAAATATTAGTAAAACGAAATGTATGTTAATATCAACCAGACAAAAACTACAAAACTCGCAGAAGGAAAAGAAACAAACACTTCAGCTCTACATTGGAACATCACTAATTGAAAACGTAAATGAACATAAAACTCTAGGTCTAACTGTTGACCAGCACCTAAGTTGGAACTCACATGTAAGTGCACTCACAAAGCTAACGGCACAAAAAGTTTACCAATTAGCCAAAATCAAACACTTCCTGGATGAGGGGGCAAGGAAAATGTTCTACACATCTCACATACAAACATACCTAGACTATTGTTCCACAATCTGGTATGGTTGTTGCATTATCCAAACACAAAAAAAGGCTTCATTCACTTCAAAAAACGTGCAGTGCGCCTAGTTGCTGATAAAACAACCAAACACATTGTATAGATCTATATTAATAACTATCTTAAAATATTACCCCTTAGAAAAGCGCTTTTATTTAACAAAGCTAAATTCGCTCACAAAATTCTTGTCACAGAATGCTCCAACGTATCTGTGGCCACTTTTAAAATTCAATGAAAAAACGTAGTTAGTAACCGCTTAAACCAGTTACAGGTACCCAAGCCCAGGCTAGATTTGTTCAAGAAGAGCTTGGCTTACTCAGCTGCTCATCTTTGGAACAATCTTCCACATGATCTAAAAAACATGCACTGTCCCTACTCATATAATCGTAGACTGTTCAAATACATTATGAGTGCCAATTATATGCCGCCCTAAGGGATTACATTTCGAATTATTATCTAATATACTGTATGGAGGGTCTGATGATCTAGTTTTTCATTTTAATATACCTTACTTCTTAATTGTAATCAAATACTGTAAATATATGCTTTTATACTACTTATAATGTTGCATCGCCATTAAACTAATACCTTAAGTATGTTGGAGAATGTCTGGATAACTAGCAATAAAAGAAGAGTAAGAGGAAGGGCAAAATGCAAGGCAGGCCTATATGCACGATTCTCATCTATCAGTCAATACCCTTTACCCCCCTAAGGAGCATAGGTAATAAAGCTGGATCTCGTATAGTGGAGGCGTCAACAATTCACTCCCTGTGGCAGTATCTGTTTGGGACTCAAAGCTGCTCACCTGTAGGAACATTTTCCGCATGCGCTGACAACACACTAAGTCCCAGGTCATTCAGCAGCAGATTTCCAATATGTCACGAGTTCTTATTAATATACCACCATAATCTGATTACGTTTCAAATTATGTCTAATTTACCGTATGAATGGTTTAAATTGTGTGTGTGTGTTTTTTTTTTTTTTAATTTAAATTTTTAAATTTTTTTTTTAAAATTACTTTTATTTTTTATTTATTTATTTATTTTTTAAAATTTATTTATTTATTTTTATTTATTTATTTATTTTTTTTTTACGTACTTAAATTTGATTATGACTGGATGTTACAAATGTATGTTATTATTTTACCTTGATAATGTTGTATGCTCAAATAGTCATCAAAATACATGTGCGATTGAATGGATAAGGTATGTAAGATGACAGAGAGAAGAAGGGCAGAATGTAAGACGGGCCTGCGTGCCCAATTCTTAACCCTTTGAAAATAAAGTTCGTACGTTCGTTCGTTCTATCTGTCTGTCTGTCTGTCTGTCTGTCTGTCTGTCTATCTATCTATCTTCTTTATTTTAAAACATACTTTAATTATGATTATTATTGCAAATGTTTGATGTTATATTACTTTTATAATGATAAATGCCTTAATAATGCTTAAAGTAAATGTGAGGATGGGAGGATACAGTATACATGATGAGAGAGAGAGAGGAAGGGCAGAATGTCAGACGGGCCTGCGTGCCCAATTCTTAACCCTTTGAAAATAACGTTTGTTCGTTCGTTCGTTCGTTCCCACTATTGGCATTTCACCCAAAGAGACTGGGGGTGTCCGTTGCTTGGGTGGTACACGTTGGCACTGGGCACAGGATTTGACATACCTGATAATATCAGTATTTACTCCTGGCCACCAATAATGAGTGGTTATCCGTTAGTTTGTGGCGTTCTGTCCCATATGTCCGCTGAAGGGAAGAGAGTGCCCCATTTGTAGGATTTGGCTTCTGTACTGTTTCGGTACTAGGAGCTGGTTGTAACCTTGGTCAGGCTTGCCCGTTCTGCGATAAAGTACGCCATCCTTAGAAAAAATGTCCCCGTGCTGTCTGGGTTCCTTAGCCATGGGCAGTTTCCTAAAGCAGGGTGCCAAAGTAGGGTCCTTTTGTTGCGCTTTTTTAAGTTCCCTGGGTAACAAATTAGGCGCAGGCTCCCGTTCCTTCTTGGTTTGCCCTCTTGTAGTTACTGCTGCCACAATCGGCTCTTCCAGTTTCTCAATAAACACGTATCTACCGCCAAGTATGACTGGGTAGAAGGGGTCATCCATAACAGCTGCTTTGATCACACCTCTGACAAAGTCAGAGTGGATCTCCACCCAAGCGATGGGAAGCGCTATAGGTGCATCACTCTTAGAAACTCCACAAAGCTTGACGGTCTCTTCTGTCTCTTGACCGGGTTTAACCAGGTGTCTGGCAACAATGCAATCATAAGAAAGCCCCGTGTCAAATAAACAAAAAGTTTGAGAACCGTTCAAAATAACAGTACCTCGCGTTGAGGGTGTATCCTCAACAGGTTGAGAATCACTGTCAATAATTCCGCCTAGCGAGACTGTTAGTAAGCATCCGATTCGTTTAGGCTCGGTGTGCTCACTCTGATCATTAGTCCCGTTCTCAGGGGTTCTCCCTTTGCCACCTTGTCCTTTCTGGCTGCGCTGCCATGTAGGGCGGTCGGGTTGATCAGACTGTTTACTTTGGTTGGGGTACTTGTTTTTGTAGAACTTGGATTTTTCAGGAGAAGGGTTTTGAGGTCCAGTTTCTCTGTGGTTATTCAGATTTGAAGCATGAGAAGAATGAGAAGATTGGTCTAGATTATTTTTTCGAAAATGCTCCTCTACCGGTTTACGTTTTGTGGCCGGTAGTTCAGCCAGCGCATTGTGATATCGCTCAGTCTTTTCTAAGATGTCTTCAAGCTTTTCTGCACCCTGCTCGGCTAAAAATCTCCGGGTATCAGCAGACAAAGTGTTCTTTATTTGTTAGGTTAAAACAAATTCCTCAAGACCTTCATAGGTAGAGGGGAGCTGTGAAAGCTCAAGGCACTTTGTCAAATATCCCTTCAAACGAGATGAAAACTGCTGGAAAGTTTCAGAGCTCTCCTTCCTGCTGTTGCGAAACAGTTGCAAAAATTTGCGAGCATTCATTTCGAAGCGCTCCAGTAACGCTTTCTTCAACACATCATAGTTGTCTTGTTGGCTGGTCTCCAGTTTGGCGTAAACATCATATGCAGAACCTTTGAGGGCCTGGGAAAGCTTCATACACCAACGCGACCTCTCTAAACCGTACAGGGTTGCAATTTTCTCACATTTTTCTAGCCATGTGTCAATCTTCTCATTTGGACAAGGGAAAGATTCTAGCGGAAAAGACATAGCAGTGAGATGAGTAGATTGTGTGTTAGAAGGATCAGTTAAGGAAGAATGAGGAGAAGCATCTCCATTGCTGGAGGTAGAGGGAGCGCCACGACTTTGGAATTCTAGAGTTTTAAGAGCCACCTCATGCTGTCTCTCCTTCTCTCTTTCCTCCTGCTGCCTCTCCTTCTCTCTTTCCTCATGCTGCATCCTGCGAATTTCCATTTCTTCCTCAATCTTTTTCTGCTGTAATAGCCGATCTTCCGCTTCTTTCCTCCTTGCTTCTTCTTTTTCCTCTTTAGCTTCAGCTGCTTTCCTCTCTGCGTCATATCTGTCAAGTTTGTCCCTGACAAAAGCTTTTGCTTCTTCTCCGTCCAAACGTTCTTCTCTCGCCTCGTCCCTGAGGAGCTGTCTAAGCTTTGCCCTCTCCGCCATAATAAGTCAGTGGCTGAGATTTAGACGAGAAAGTGATTAAAAAAAGATACACTGGTTCCTACCACTTACGAGAAAATACCAAACTAAAAAAGTGATATACTTTAACCTGGGATAACTCCTCCAAAATAATAGTATCTAACTATCGCTGCTATTAATCGGCAATAAAGCACCGAATGCAGACGACTACGCCTAAAAATTGCAGTTACGATTAAAAGTTAGTTGCTTATCCTTTACAGGAAGTGGCAATCAACCCCAGCTTTTATTGGCTGTTTGTGATTTTTCTAGGCAATTTTTTCATTCAGTAGTTTGCCATTGCTTTCTGAACGGTACGGCGCTTATACCACTGATAAAAATCCACACAAAGCGATCTGCTACCAAACCGCCTGCAGCAGGTTTCGAACCTGGTATATCTGGATTATGAAACTGCGATCATATCCATTAGGCCACAGACGCCGACAGTTACGATTACTCCCTGAAAAATAAGTTGCTACAGTGGAAACAGAACAATTATTGCAACAATTTTAAGGAAAAAAAAATCCCCAAAATTTTGAAATCCACTATAAGTTCACCCCCTGAAGACAGTTAGGGTAAGGGAGGCAATTACAGGACGTATAGTCTGATTGCGCTCCTTAGCTTAGCTCAAACACCTACTTCTTCAGAACCCTGTGAATGTTATACACTCACAAACTTTACCAGCGTTTAGTATTACAAAATCAGTAATTAAGATATATTCCGACAAAATCAACTTGTAACTCAAATGTATAATGCTCGATAATGCTGTGGAAAAAACTTATCAGTTTGTGTGGTCAGCACGCCCGTAAACAGATCGATTCGTCTAGGGGATAAATTATTTTTAAAAGATACCAAAAAATCACAAGACATCACACTCTTACTCTATATCAGAATAAAGAAAGAAATCGTACAGACGAGCTGATATTTGCCGTCTCGTCTTCCTATTCTAAGTTCAAAAACCGGAAACGAGCCCACATTTGTCGTAGATTTTTGATTGGAAAATTAAGACTTGGGTTGGTCCCTTCTGAATAGATTAGAATAAGTGGTTGTCACAGTGAGAAGTAGTAATAGCAATAGATTTCCACGAGTGAGGTGGTAGAATTGTGATAGATGCTGTCTCTGAGAGCGAGAAATCTTCTCTCTCTCTTATCTTCTACGACAGATTTAGTGTAGTCAGACAGTCTAACACATATACATTATATATATATATATATATATTATATATATTATATTATATATATATATATATATATATATATATTATATATATATATATTATATATATATTATATATTTATATATATATATATATATATATATATATATATATATATATATTAATATATCTCTAACCACTCACGTGCACGCACATACAAGTGACGACAGGTAGATACACAGACGTGGGAAAACTATAACAATGATTATATAAATATTTAGAACGAGCTGACCAACACGCTGATTAATTTATTGTTAAGTTTATTTATCATAGTAAACTTATGTCACAACATGTAAAATTACATCAAAAAGGCATATACACAAAGTCATGAACAAATCAAGGAATGCTACAAGAACTGATAGACCCACAGTTATGATCTTCCCTCGATGGTTAGACCACAGTCCCGTTAAGAGAAAGATGATAGCCCAACGAGTCCCAGATACATATGATTGAGTCTAAGAGTTTCTTCCCCGTTTAAGGTATGAACAGACCTGATACTATAATCTAGTTTAAGGGAAAATATTGTTAGCAAAACAAACTTGCATGAAGAAGGTTATGACAGCAAATAGGTGCCCAAAATACAACGGTAAAAATAACACTCAGACCTGCGTTCACTCTATTCATTCAGCCGTAGCCACGTGCGCACATATATACTTACAGCTTTGATCGCTGTGAACATAATTTTTTCTAGGACCTTCACACAGACCCATAAATGCAGTCTTGACCAAGAAATCCCCAGTTCCAAAAAAACGACGCACAAATTCTCTGTATCAGGGAACGATTCCTTGGGTGTTCTTATTTTTCGGATGTCTGTTTAAGTCACATAAAATTTGTCCTGGCACGAAAGTTAGCAGAGCACAGTGTCACTAGCGTAGGTTTCTAGAAATGAGGAATGTCAGGTCGGGTGCCTTATCTCAGTATATGACTATATTTGGTCACCACACTACTAGTCAAAACTCTGTCGGAATGTTACTGATATTTTGCTTGCCACAACGGGCTGAACTGTACTTAAGTGTTATTCTGGAAGAATTAAATCTGGCGCGATAGGCCTTTTACTTCATTTAACTGTTACAGTCCATGTAATGAAAGTGCTTAAGTTCTTCACAGATAATGTTCACGTACTAGAACGCTGGCAAAGATTGGGTCACCCAAGTATTCACTAAATAAGGAAAAAAACACATATCAATTAATTATACATACTATAACTGATAATTTAAACTGCAAGCGTAGCTTGTCTTATAGTTTAACACTTCCCGTGGAATAAGTTATATTTAAAAATCAAACATCCTGAATTATTAATACCTACGCATTCCGTCAATACTCAAGATGTAGCAGTCATTTAACACATTAACTACCGAATTAAAAAACACACTGTGGCCGAATTAAATTTTTTTCCCATTTTCATCCTGTAGGTGTTTGCACAAAGTAAGCTGTAGTTTTCGTAATTGTTTACAGATTTTTATGAATTACACGTCATTTTAAAGATAAATGAATGCACTATTAGAATAAACATTGGTTGCAACTCTAATAGAGGTTGTTGCTATTTAACGGCCCTCCGATGGCCGATGACTTGCAATATTTTCACAATTATAACTGCTTGCGCCCCATCTCTATCAAAATCACAATTTCAATCAATGTGCACACCTTTTTTCACTCTTGTCCTCGTCGCTAGATCTTTCAGTCAATTGTTGAAACATGTTTCTATCCTATTCAGCCGTTAGACGAGATGTACACGCATTTTTTGTAGTCCTAGCACTAGTTGCCACGGTAAACAGTTTTACACGATTTGGTAACTAACACAAAACGCTGAAAAATATGAACATAATATCAATTTTTCAGTGTTCTACAACAACCATGCTTTGGGAATTTGTTTTCCGGTGGCAACTTAAAATCTCGAACCAGATCAGAGAGTGTTTCAGTACATTTTTCATTCGTTTTATTACTAAAATTAGATTGGCGCCCTGAGCGGCTTGCGGTCCAAATGTGATTATGTTGTGAGCCGCTGACAGCGGCTTGCGGTAGTTAATGAGTTAATAAGTTAGTTTAAAATATATTCTCACGTCTGATTATTTAGCAGTTAAATTAAATTCATTATAGCTACATGATGTATAAGCTAGAAATTATAATTTATTCTGCTTTCCACTGTAACTCATCAGCTAGAGAATACAACTGACTTATAAATATTCACTCTGCACAAAAGAAACTAGTGAAATATGAAATAAGCGATTATCACTTTATCACTTCACAAAATACTAGATATAATATAAGATTTACCTCAACACAGAACTACTAAGAACTTAAACCACTACGATCATACTAAATGACATCTCTATTAGCAGAGATTCTAGAAATCGAACGAAGGCTTGTCCTAGTCTTGACTGCGAAGTTACTGAGTGAAAATGAAATCTAACTCCCTCCAGTATATATGAAACACCAGACAAAGATGTCCACTATTTCCATAAACTGCGCAATAGCCTCCCCTTCTCTTAACACCTCCTGTCTTCTTAGACGCATGACGCAACTGCCATCGGTGCGCCTTCACACTTACATCTAACTATTCTAATTACTGAGTGAGGTGTGAGTGGCAGATCACACTTTTCGCTGAGAAAGGTAACCGAGAAACTACGTGTCAGGTGGAATTTCCAGACAACTGTCTCGTACCGTGTCGTAGAGGTGTCAGTTATCGCGCCTTACCTAAGCGCTCAGCCGATGCAACTCGTTGTGGCAGGTGAAAAATGCAGACGATACCTCGCCTATAAGTCTGGCGAAAGCGAATATTCACAGTTTTCGTCTACAACGCAATAACCTCCCGAGCCTGGCATCTACGTAATAACATCACTAGTGCGTTTCTAAATGAGAAACTAAACCCGGCGAAAGTTAGAATGGGAAAATAGTAATGTATATAGTCGCAAACGTACGAATGCGAAAACACAGGAAAAAGGATAAAAAGTGATAATAAAATAGAGGATGCGGGTGAAAGAAAAAGAAGAGGATATAGGCAATTTATAGATCATAAATGTCTACGTGACAAGAATCGGAGATACTGTCAGGTCAAGTCACATCTGCTTAGATTGGATAGCATATTTTTTTGGAGAAAAAATTAGGTGAAAGAAAGGCTAAGATAGTACGATGAAGTGTATTGGATGAAATTTGAAGGAAGCCGAAATATTATTGGCTAACCTAAATATACAAATCTAGTTGGTAATAGTAATACATATTGGTTTGAGATATTTTTTTTTAAAAGATTCATTTAAAAAAAAAAAGAGATGCTTGGTCTCATTGGCCAAAGCCTTTTACTTTAACGAAATAGTAAGCTGCTCGCTGCCATTTTTCCAAAATATTCAGAGGAGCAAGAATCGATGAGCAGACCTGTGCTTTGTTTTAAAATAAATAACAAGAGAAAGAAGTCTGAACAGAGGCAGTGATGAAAGTGTGCAATATTCGATTGCCTAATTCATCGTTACTTGTTTATATTTTCTTGATCTGTGGTAAGATTGATTTTATTGACTTTTAATTAAAAAAGTTTTGTGTGTAAGAAAAGGCTATGGAAAAAGATTGTAATTAAATGGTTCCATAGCAGACTTAGGCTTGGCCTAGATGTTGATCCATCATATAATGGACCATCTAAGAATGTTTAAAAATACAGGACTATATATATGATGGTCACACAGGAACATTACACCTATCTTATTGCATGGAAAAGATTACTGCATGAATGACAGAGGCGTAGCATCCATTAGGGAAGAAGAACGAAAACTGGTACCATTTGTTCCATCAAACTAAAGTGGAGAAGCAGGGTTGTCAGAGAGAGCTGACCATGTTCTTTTGTATTGAATATATGTTTACATGTAAATTAGAAGGAATTCGTTTGATGTTAAGACAGAACCATAACTTGCATCGACAGGGGTTCCTGCTGGCACTTGTCTGGTGCTGGTACTCGATGATAGAGAAATTCAGCACTAGTTCTAAGAGTCTCTGGCACCTGCTGGTATTAGAGACGTACAAGACCAGAGGAGACTGAAGTGTTTAGCCAAACCAACTGCAACTGCTGTGATTCCAGGACCCAGATAAGTGTAATATCTGGCCTGGGACAACTTATAACGACTAAAGAAAAATCTCTTGTATAGACAAAAACGTTCCTCCAAAAGACTAACATAAACAATACTAGTGAAACAAAAGAATGTTGGGATGATGATAATCCCCAACCTGCTTCCCCGTACCAGTAGTTAAATAGAGTAATTAATATCAACTTGAAAATTTGTAACAATGTATGTAAATATCTTTATATCTTTATTTGTAAATATATCTATCCATCTAAATTGATTTTCATTGAACTGTAGTCCTGACCTAAACAACTTTAGGCTCAGGACCAATAAAGTTTACAAAAGAAATTTTCAATATAAAATTTAACAGCTGGAGTTAGTTGAGTTTATCATAGGATTTAATATATGTTTGTATATGTTTTTGTATTGAGATTCTCCAACAACACTCTTACAATACCCTAGACAATTTATGTAGCTTTCAGTCACGCTAGTCAATAAAAAATATAACTTAGAGTGAGATCGTAGGGTGGTAACAAGAAAGGTACTCTGTAACACAGCTGTCCATTGTTTACCTCAGAGACCTTCACAGTTGATCTCACTCAAGTACAAATGTATATGCACACCATTCTTCTTAACATCTAAACCCACCACAATATACTTCAATAAAAAGAAAAGGGTCATATCCATCTGACCAACCCATTTCAATTATTTTCATCTGAGATAACAACTCATTCCAGTGCTCCTATTTTTCTCCTTAATGGCTACAACGCCTCTGTCACTTCAACAATGATCCTCTCCCATAGGATAATGTGGGTTAGCCTTCCCACTGGTAACTGTTCAAATCATTTTAAGTTACACAACTCATGTAAGTTCTACTGCTTTTGAGCAACACCACAGGCCCTGCATAAGTCTGCTAGGGGACCTATGTACTTAGTCGCAAAACATTCCCAATAAAGCAGTATCTCATACACCAAATTTTTGTAATAACAAGGTTAATAAATTCGTTCTTACCACAATTCAATGAAAATATCACAGACATACGTTGACTGGCATTAGCATTAATATATAAGTTCAGCTTTGCCGTCGTCCAGACTGCCAATGTTTTTTATTTCACTCTTAGCACTGCTGTTCTCAACGCAGCTTGCATACTAACAATTTTGTATCAAATGGCCACAAGCAGTGGAAGCTTTTTTGCCAATATCACTAGACTGGCCCAATCACAGCGAGGGTCTAGCTATTCAATTCAAATTAAAAAAAAAAAAACTCCAAACATACTAGGAGTGAGTCTGCAAAATATATTTAGCTTTTTGGTCCAACCAATAACCTCCTTCCTATACTCCTATACTAACCAATCGGATTTGAATCACTCTAATGCCTCTTTATTTAAACTTGCGTCCCCAAATAATGTTATAAAAAGAATGAGCAAAACAACATTCCGCCTGCCTTACCGTTCGTAGATATATAGTATTATTTCAATATCTTGAGTAATAATTGGACTACTTTGTATTTTAAAACATATTATTGCTCAGGAGACTCTAAGCTATCTTTATATATGATATTTATGGCCCTATTCATTGTCGTTTAGATTTTCATATTTGTCACTGTTAGTCGTCAATTATATACTTTTACACAAGTCGGCCATCTCCCCCCCCCCCCTCCTCTACCATTTTTATTCAAAATAAACCAACTTGTTTGGGTTACGTCAGAAATACACTACTAGGCAGGAAATGAGAGCTGACCTGTGTGTGTGTGTGTGTATATATACATTTCAACAGCGAGAATATAGTACGATGCAT
Source organism: Oreohelix idahoensis (assembly GCA_024509875.1). Classification (NCBI taxonomy): domain Eukaryota; kingdom Metazoa; phylum Mollusca; class Gastropoda; order Stylommatophora; family Oreohelicidae; genus Oreohelix; species Oreohelix idahoensis. The sequence goes on along the minus strand of JAMPIV010006227.1, from coordinate 42,044 downwards.
GCATGGCTTTGCGTCTTGTTTTTCAAATCTGCTAAAGGCAATACTGTCGCGCGCTCGTTACAATTTGGCGTTTCAAAACCCAAAACGCATGACAGTGGTAGTATTTCTTCTGTCGCGCCTTCATCCACCTCCCTTCTTATCTCTCTCGGTCTTGGAACAAAATACTCCTTAACCCTGCAAAACTGTTATTTTAATCCTCAAGGACGAACTAGGAAAGCGTATAAGATTTGACGGCGAGATCATTTTCTAAGCATTTCCACTGCACAAAATTCAGCGCCCTACTGGCGTAGAAGACGACTACAGGCAGACACATACGGGCGGGTTTATTTATTATCATAGGAGTAAAATCTTACTGAATTTAGCGATTATTTCACAGATTTCGCTACACACCTCCCCTCCTAAAACATGCATTTATTGCAGGTTATAATCTGTGAGATAACTTAGCGCAAACGAAGTCCTACGCGTTTTTCTGATTTTATTCATAAGGATGTCTACTCAAAAAGTCAGCACCGACATTCTGAGAACCGGGAATATATTCAATTGTAAATGAATACCTGCTAACAATTAAACGAACAACTGAAAGAGTTGCTCAGCCTAGGAACTGCTTAACATCACGCAAGGGGCCGGGTAAACGGGCGGGAGAGGTGGGCATTGGGACCTGCAGGCTAGGAGGGCCAGAGGTTGAGACCAGATGTCGGGGGCTTGTTGCTGCGGTGGTGGGCAGCGCGGAGAGGCGGCCTGATGACTTGGAGGCCCTCTGGATTAAATTCAGGGATATCATGGAGACGGCTGCTGCGGAGGCGTGCGGTGGGGTCCGACTTAGGAACCGGAGGGGGAGGGCGCCTTGGTGGACAGAGGAAGTCGGGGGGAAAGTGGGGGAGAAGAGGATGGCATGGAGGCAGTGCTTGGGAGCTGGAGACACAACGGAACAGGTGGAGGGATATAGAGAGTATGTGACGCTCGGAGCGGGAGTGGAGAACAGGGTGCTGGCGGCGGGACGGGGGTCCTGGGGGGAGTTTGGAGAAAGGCTGGAGAAGGATGCGCGGGAAGGCCAGAGGTTGTTCTGTGGGACCCTGGGGAACATGGGGGGGAGGAGCAGTGCCCTCTCGGATTTGTAAAGGACAGGCGGTGCAGGTTGCTTGCTGCCCCGGGGGAAGTGATGGAAAGATGGAGGGAATGTTTCTCAGAACTCCTTGATGGTGAGCAAGGTCAAGCATCAGAAACGATAACCACTAGCACAGAAGATGAAACAAATGGTGATGAAGATGACATGGGGATGGAAGGGCTGAAGGCAGCACTGGAGAGGATCAAGATGGGCGGGGCGGCGGGGCATGATGGTGTAACACCAGAGGTGGTTGGGTGAATGGGGGCATCGGGCGACCTGTTACTCTTGGGGGTCCTGCGGGCAGCGTGGTGCAACGGGACCATACTGGGGGATTGGGAGATTGCCATCGTAACACCAATTTTCAAAAAGGGTGACAGTCGACGGTGTAGAAACCGTGGAGGCGTGTCCCTTCTCGGTGTCCCTGGTGAAATCTGCTCTAGAGTCCTGGAGCGGAGACTCCGACGCCTGGCTGGGCCACAATTGGATGAAGTCCAATTCGGATTCCGAGCAAACCGAAGTACTCAGGACCTAATCTTTACACTCAGACAGCTGAGTGAACAGGCCCTTGAGTATAAGAGTGAGATCCATCTTTGTTTCATAGGTCTGAAAAAGGCGTTTGACAGGGTCCCTTGGAGCAAACTTTGGGACTGTTTGGCAAGGAAGAATATTCCAGCACCTCTAATTCATGCTATACAGAGCTTCTGCGGGTCTTGCAGAGATTATATGAGGACGGCGGACCGTGGGTTGGAGGGGTTCGGGGCCGCCACTGGTGTGGGACAGGTTGATGTCCTATCACCTTGCCTCTTCATGCTCCTTATGGGCGATGTCATCGGGGCATGTAAGGAGAGAACAAGAAAGTATTCAGTGGGGTACTGGAAGATGAGACAGGTCTATATTTCAGAGCTGGCATTTGCTGATGATGTTGCCCTGATTGCTAAATCAGAGGCACATCTCCAATCCAACCTGCAAGTCTGGAAGGAAGAGCTGGAGAAGAGAGGGATGGTCATAAGCAGCTCTAAAACAAAATCCATGGTGATATCACGAGAAGAAAGAAGACATCAGATTAAGCTGGGAGAACAGGTCCTGGAGCAGGTCGACCACTTTAAATACCTCGGAGCTATTATAGACCAAAAGGGAGGCATCAAAGAAGAGTTGGCCACTCGAAAAGCAGCAGCTGGGTGACTTTTTCAGACCATAAATCGAGGATTCCTCAGCAAGAGAGAGGTTGGTAAGAAAACGAAGATGGCTGTATACCGCTCCACCTATGTCCCAGTCTTGACATATGGATGCGAGTCATGGGCAATGACTACAACCCATAAAAGCCAGATCCAAACCTCAGAAATGAGGTATCTGAGGAAGGTGGTTGAAGTAACAAGAAGACACATGGTCCGCAACCAGACGATACGTCAAGGCCTAAAATGCCACCCGCTGCAGACCCAAATAGATCAGTCCCAACTAAGATGGTTTGGCCATGTCTGCAGAATGGGAGAAGATCGGCTACCACGACAATCATGGGAAACAAAGAGCCAAGGATCCAGACCCCGAGGACGACCCAGAGTCCGCTGGGAGGACAACATTAGACAATCTTTGAAGGACCGAGGACTAGAATGGAACCAGGCCAGGAGGAAGACAGCCGATGGGATAGTCTGGCGCTCTCTCTTCCAAACCTCTACACCTCACGGTAGAAGGGGAACGACTAAGTAAGTAAGTAAGTAAGTAAATGAATAAGGCTGTAAGAGCAACGACCATCTTAATAACCTAGCATTTTCATGCTTTGCCTGTGATAAAAATACGACGGGCTGATGATCTGTTTGGACCACGAAGCTTCTACCATACAGATAGACCTGGAATTTGTTTATAGCCCAGAATAAAGCTAAACATTCCTTTTCACTTGTTGAATAGTTTTTTTCTGCTTAGTTCAACTTGCGGCTTGCATAAGTTACTGGGTTCAATTCCCCATCTTGTGAAGAGGACCTTTGCAACAATGTAGCCCCTAAGCCCACATTGCTTGCGTCACTTCTCACGACAAATTCTTGATTCAAGTCAGGCAATTTCAATACCGGCCTGCTTGTGAGTTTTTCCTTTAACTCCTGGTATGCCAATTCACACTGTGCTGACCAATTAATTGTATCAGGTTGTCCCTTACGAGTTAAATCCGTCAGAGCAGCACATATAGAGTTAAAATGTTTAATGTACTTTCGGTAAAAACTACACAACGACACAAAAGATCGCACATCTTTCTTTGTCTGTGGCCTAGGTGCTCTCTGTAATTTCTCCAGGTTCTTGGGGTCAGGCTCATGCTACCCTGATGTACCGTATGTCCCAAGAATTCCAACTCTTTACATCCAATACAACATTTGGTTGGTCTAGCGGTCAAGTTAGCCTCTCTGAGTCTATCAAACTGCATATTCAAAGAGTTAACGTGTTCCTCAAATGTTTCAGTAGCGATGAGGATATCATCCATGAAATTCGAGATGCATGGATTTTTCAGGGGATCGAACAATTTTTGCATCATCCTAGAAAACACACTGGGGGCATTTTTCAACCCAAACGGCAACACGTTGAACTCATAATGGCCTTCCGAGGTGCTAAAGGGTAAATAAGGTCGAACCTCAGGCTTTACTGGAATTTGATAATAGCCTTTGCTAAGATCCACCTTAGAAAAATATTTTGCTCTGTTCAGCCTGGCAAATAGTTGATTTGTATCAGGTAATGGATCCACCTGACCTTCTGTGACAGCATTCCGTTTCCTGTAATCTATGCACAGTCTATGTTTCCCAGATGGTTTTTGCAACAAAACCACACTAGTGCTATAAGGAGATTCACTGTGAGAAATAATCCCTTCTTGTAACAAATAATCTATCTCCTCTTTCAAAGCTTTTTCCTTAGCGAACGGAATAGAATAGGGCCTCATACAGATGGGTGTTAGGTCTAGTAGTTTTATTTCATATTCCAAAAATTTGTGTACCCCGGCTTATCCGTTAACACGTCTGTATGTTTCTCCAGGACCTTTTGAATCTTCTCCCTCTGTCTTTTTGTCAGGTTATTACTGATCTTCACCTGTGCAAAAGTTTCACTGGGTTTCAGTGAATATTCAAATGAGGTGAGAGGGTCATTTTTCATTTCGTTTGCTATAGACAAGGCAATTAATTGTGTTCCTTCCTGGATTTGCCTGTCCAGATATTTCTTTAGAAGGTTCACATAATAGACTTTTTCCTTTCCCTTCTTGTCTATCTTATAATTTGTTCTGGATACCTTTTCCAAAACTGTATATGGACCTTGCCTCCGATTTGAAGTTTATTGTTGCTGCCGGGTAGTAGAAGAAGCACCCTTTCCCCTACAGCAAGCTCCCTATCCTTCGCTTTCTTATTATAATAAGCAGCATGCTTTTTCCTGGCTTGTCTCAAATTCTCATTTGCCAGTTTCCAGCTAGTTTTAATTCGAGTGGTCAGCTCGTTCACATATTGATATGAGGAGGTAACAGTCTCTTCTGCCTTCTCATCGGTCCACGTCCTCAACAAGGCTTCCAATGGACCTTTTATTGGCCTCCCAAATAACAGGGTTGCCTGTGCCATTCCGGTCGAACTATGTGGAACTTTCCGGTACGCAAACAACGCAGCGGGCAAAAATTGGTCCCGCGTATCAGGTTTTTCATGGGCCAGCTTTCTCAGGATAGAAATGAGAGTCCCAGTGAACCTCTCTACCTGGCCGTTCCCCTGGGGGTGATACGGACTACAATGAAAGTGCTTGGCTTGAAATAACCTGAAAACGTCTTCCGTTAGTTTCCCCTTGAACTGTGAGCCGTTATCAGTCAAGATTTGATGCGGGAATCCTAACCTCGTGAATATAGTAAGTAATGCCTCTGCCACATGCTTCGAATCGATTGACGACCGGGCTACCGCCTCTCCCCACATAGAACAAGTGTCCACCAGAGTAAGGATGTAACTGTTCCTCCTCTTGGTCCGAGTGAGAGGTCCCACAACATCCACTGCAACTCTCTCAAAGGTGTTCCCACTATGGGCATTTCCCCTAGAGTTGCTGTAGCAGTCCAATGCTTTGGAGCTACTCTCTGGCATTCTGTACAGGATTTTACATATCTCTTTATATCTTCCGTTATCCCTGGCCAGAAATAATGACAAGCTATACGCTGTCCTGTTGCGCTAATCCCCATGTGACCACTGAAGGGGGTAGCATGTCCTAACTCCATCACCTTTTCCCTATATGAAGTGGGAAGGACCAGCTGTCCGTGACCATTTGAACCAGTTCCGGCCTTCCTATATAACAATTTATTCTTCATATAAAATTCTCGTTTATTAGGAGGTGTATGGCATTTTGGGAGTTTCTTAAAACACGGCTTCAGTGACCTATCCTCAGCCTGTGCCTTCCTCATCTCCTCTGGATGAGTATTTATAGGTTCATCTTCTTCCTTCTTCGACTGTGACCTGGTCTGCACTGTGGCCATCATCACAGGTCTCTTGGGAGTCCCCAAGAAGACATAACGACACCCCAATATCAGAGGGTAGATGGGTTCGTTAATCACTGCTGCTTTGATTACTCCTTCCACATAGCGAGTTTTCACAGTTATCCTTGCGATGGGAAGTGTCATGGAGGCTACATCCTTAGTCGCACCTTGTATCTCCACTGTTTCTGTGGTATACTGATCTGGGTTCACTAGGTGAGAACTCACGACTGAATCAAAATCTAAACCTGTATCATACAGGCACCTTATGGTGACACCATTACATACAACATCCTCAAAAACTGGGGGGTGATAAGGTTCCTGCTGTCCAGTAGGTTTGACCTTTAATCCTTGGTTCCCCGTTTTCATTGCAGCAAAGGTAGAAGGTTTACTATTACATACTTTGGTGTCATGATTATTCTTCTTGCAACACTTACACCATATTTTTCCTTGATTGAAAGGTTTTCTTTCATCATATTTTCGGTCATTAAACTGTGGTTTTTTTTCACGATAATCGACTCTTGGCCTATCAAAGTTGGGTTTACCTTTGTTAACTTGATCTCTATGGTCAAACTTATTTTGGTTATGAGGGGCCTTATTTTGTTCTATAGGTTTCTTTCTAGCGCCTGCTACCTCTGCCTGGGCCGCCTGATACCTCTCAGCGACATTAAGTACCTCGCCCAACTTCTCTGCACCTTGTTCCATGAGAAACTTTCTCAGGTCTGCCGCCTGATACCTCTCATCGACATTAAGTCCCTCGCCCAACTTCTCTGCACCTTGTTCCATGAGAAACTTTCTCAGGTCAGGAGCCATGGACTCTCTTAATTGCTCTATCATGATCATCTCTTTCAGATCTTGGGTCTTCCCCAGAGCAGTCCATGTCTCCAGATAGGTTTCCAATCTGGCAGAGAATTGGTGGTATGTCTCCCCCGACAAAAGTTTGGCATTTCTAAACTTCTTACCGTAAAATTCACCATTCTTCTCGTATCTTAACAAAAGAGCCTTCTTTAACATGTCATAATTGTCTTGGTCATCCTTGCTCATTTTTGAAAAAACTTCATAAGCTGTTCCCCTAAGACCTTGGGAAAACTTCAGGCTCCATCTTTCTTTTTCTAGCCCATAAGTTGTAGCTAATACCTCATACCTACTTAAATAGGATTCAATATCATCATCTCTCTCAACAAAATAATCTAAATGGAACCCCATGGCTGAGTTGGAGGCCCCCTGACTAGCAGTAGCATCAGAGGTAGAGGGGCTGTGAATATTTTCAGGAGCATGGCTTTGAAATTCCGACTCCCTTAGTCGCAACTCGTGCTCCCTCTAATCTTTTATCTTCTGCTTCCCTTTCAGCAGCCAGTCTTCTTTCCTCTTTTTCTGCTTCCCTTTCTTATCTTTTATCTTCTGCTTCCCTCTCGGCAGTCTGTCTTCTCTCTTCTTTTTCTGCCTCCAATTTGTTTTCTTCAGCTTCAATTTTTCTCTCCTCAAATTGGAGCCTCTTAATCTCAGCCTCTCTATCAGCCTCTAAGGCCCTAGCCTCCTTGTCAGCTTCAATTTGTAACCTTTTGATTTCTTTCTCAGCCTCTAATTTCTTGGCTTCCCTAGCATCTTCGCGGTCACGTTCAATAAATTTATCTACCTCAGCTGTTACATAAGCCACTAGACCTTGATCGTCCTTCCCCATTTCCTTAGCAGCCTGCACAGCAGCAGATCTGAACGTTGCCAAGTCAGCCATATTATATCAAACTACTTTAACAATATACTAAGGTAACTTATCAACTCTGACTAAACAACAACTATAAGCACTTACAGTTCATCCACTATTTAATTTCCTCAAAAGAATACTTTTAATTTCATTATATGAGATTCCTATCTATGTATTAGTAGAAGTTTAAAATCCCGGGAGCGAGCTACCCAATATAAATGGTACGAGGAGAAGTTCAAATCCCGGACAAGCCTACCAATATATGTATTGGATTTGGTGGTATAGATGTTATTATTTAATATTATTTGTTTACCAAGTGAGGTCAGCTGTGTAGGTCCCTGAGTTTAGTAGTTGATGGTTAAGTATTTCAGAGAACCTATCTGCTACCACCCTATGATCTCACTTGGCTCTATCTTTTTATTTATTAATTATGTGACTACGTCTAAGTGTCTAGGGTAATGAAGGTATAATGTAGTGTAAGATAAATCAATACAATTACACTTTAATTCTATCACCTAAATAGGACTGCGTCAATACAACAACCACATACAGACTAACACTCTATGATATATCTTATAGAAGTCTGTGGCTGAATATTATGTACTAGGTTATAATACAAATTTATTTGCCCTGATTCAGAATTTTCTGAGTCAGGACGAACAAGAAAATGAAAGTTATGGTTTTATTTACATAACTTAAATACCACAATGGATCTTCTGTCCATACAAAACAGTATTACAATCTAATTATATTTAGATATGCTATAGACTAAGTTAACACTGGTAATTATTGGGGGGTTTGGGGTGTTCTCATCATCCACTCTCTTTTCTTCATCTCTTGTGGAATGTTTATTCAACAGTCAAATATTTTATTTATTTAGTTTTAATACAAGTGGATGAACTTTTAGTGCCGACACAATAGCACTTATCTTTCTGTTGGTAGTAGTTATGATGCTGACAATCTCCTATCTTTCATGGATTGATTCGTGGTAGACAGCGTGTAACAGCAAAAAATTTCAATCGAATGACCAATCTGACACAGTCCATGGTGTAGTGTGGTAGACAGCGTGTACCAGCAAAATTTTTAATTTCTCTCACGAAGATAAATACACCAGGGTACTGGCACTAGATTAGTACCAGAACGAAAACCCTGAAACAAGGTTATGATTCTTTATAACACATCTACAATATCATTCCACAAGTAATACATGATATACTTCAATAAAAAGACAAGGGTCAGATCCCTCTGACCAACCCATTTCAACCATTTTCATCTGAGATAACAACTCATACCAGTGCTCCTATTCTTCTCCCTAATGGCTACAACGCCACTGTCACTTCAACAATGATCCTCTCCCATAGGATAATGTGGGTTAGCCTTCCCACTGGTAACTGTGGAAATCATTTTAAGTTACACAACTCATGTAAGTTCTACTGCTTTTGAGCAACCCCACAGGCCCTGCATAAGTCTGCTAGGGGACCTATGTACTTAGTCGCAAAACATTCCCAATAAAGCAGTATCTCATACACCAAATTTTTGTAATAACAAGGTTAATAAATTCGTTCTTACCACAATTCAATGAAAATATCACAAACATACGTTGACTGGCATTAGCATTAATATATAAGTTCAGCTTTGCCATCGTCCAGACTGCCAAGGTTTTTTATTTCATTCTTAGCACTGCTGTTCTCAACGCAGCTTGCATACTAACAATTCTGTATCAAATGGCCATAAACAGTGGAAGCTTTTTGCCAATATCACTAGACTGGCCCAATCACAGCGAGGGTCTAGCTATTCAATTCAAATTTAAAAAAAACAAAACTTCAAACATACTAGGAGTGAGTCTGCAAAATATATTTAGATTTTTGGTCCAACCAATAACCTCCTTCCTATTTTTCATAACCCTCCACTCCCAAAGGAGCATAGGCCTTCAACAAACACATGCCAAGTCCTCCTGTCACGTGCCATCATCTCAAGTTCGTTCCATGTTCTCCTCATCATTTTCACCTCTGTTTCCAACTCTCTTCTCCATGTACTTCTTGGTCTTCCTCTGCCTCTTCATCCCTGGGGGTTCCAGAACAAGGACTGCCTTGTAATGCTATCAACAGGTTTCCTCAGTGTGTGTCCTATCCATCGCCATCGTCTTCTTCTCATTTCTTGTTCCACCATCACTTGGCTAGTTCTTGTCATCAGTTCCACGTTGGTAACCTTGTCATACCATTTTAATCCCTCTATTCTACGCAAGCACCCATTTATGAAAGTCTGTAGCTTTTTGGTTGTTGTCTTTGTTGTTCTCCATGTCTCTGAGCCATACAATAGGACTGACTTCACATTTGAGTTGAAGATTCTTATTTTCGTGTTGGATCCTATTTCTCTTGATCTCCATATATTTCCCAATGCAATGAAAGCTCCTCTTGCCTTTTGTATTCTTATTTTGATATCGCTGTCTGTCCCTCCAACTTTGTCTATATTACTGCCAAGATATGTGTATGATTCTACATCTTGTATTGGTGTTTCTTCAAGTTCAACCCTGTTATCATTACCTGCATTTATTCGCATTATTTTTGTCTTTTCCCTGTGTATTTTCAGACCCAATTGCTGTGACCTCTCATCGAGTGTTTTCAATTTGTCCTGCATCTGATTACGGCTATGGGACAGAAGAGCCAAGTCATCAGCAAAATCCAGATCATCCAACTGCTTAGTCAGAGTCCACTGGATTCCATTTCTGTTGTGTGTTGCCGATGATCTCATAACCCAATCTATTGCCAGCAAGAAAAGAAATGGAGACAAGAGGCATCCCTGTCGCACTCCTGTTCTTATCCCAAACGGTTCTGTAAGCTGTCCTTCGTGAAGAATTCTGCATGTCATGTCTTCATATGTTTTCTTTATTAAATTAATGATCTTCAGGGGAACTCCATAATGCCTCATCAATTTCCAAAGTGATTCTCTGTCTACACTGTCAAATGCCTTTTCGTAGTCCACAAATCCGATGTATAGTGGTGAATTCCATTCCAAACTTTGTTCAACTATTATTCTCAAAGTGGCTATCTGGTCTGTACATGATCTGTTTTGTCGAAAACCTGCTTGTTCATCTCTCAGTTTCTTGTCTATGGACTCTTTTAATCTCTAAAGGATAATCCTGTTTAATACTTTTCCTGGCACTGATAGTAACATTATTCCTCTATAATTTGTGCACTCTTGTAAATTTCCCTTCTTAGGCAACTTAACCAGATATCCTTCCTTCCATTCTGCTGGTATCTCTTCCTTTTCCAGACTTTACCAAGTAATTTATATAACATCTCTGTAGCCGTGTCGATATCTGCTTTGATGGCCTCTGCTGGAATGCCATCAGGTCCAGACGCTTTTCCATCTCTTAGAAGCTTTATGGCTTTCTTTATTTCTTCCTTCGTTGGTCTTTCACCGTTAATTTGTAGCTCTTCTTCTGCTGGCTGGATGTCCGGCGGGTTTTGTGGAGCTGGTCTATTGAGAAGGTCCCCAAAATATTCTGTCCATCTCTTCATTTGCTCTTGTATATTGCTGAGCAGTTTCCCACTCTTGTCTTTTATGAGGCAACTTGTTTGCTTGTATTTCCCTGTTAGCTTCTTTGTGCTGCTATACAGTTCTCTCATATTTCCTTTGGCTGCAGCATCTTCTGCCTCTCTTGCCAACTCCTCAATATACTTCCTCTTGTCTCTTTTGATACTTCTTTTTACTTCTTTGTTTGCTTCTGTGTACACTTCTTGAGCCTTGGCTTTGGAACTTCTGGTTTTGCTTGTGTTTAACTCTGCTTTCTTGTTTTTTTTCTGTCTTTTATCTTATTGATGGTTTCTGTTGTTATCCATGCTTTTTGTTGTCTTTCCCTTTTCCCCAGTATTTCTTCACATGTCTCCTTCCATACAGTTTTGACCTGCTGCCAATAGTCTTCTGTATTCTCTACATCTTCCAGCTGTTGGAGCACTTGGAATTTGTTGGATACTGTGACCGCAAATTTGTCTCTTGTTTCTTGATTTCTTAGATGCCCTACATTATACTGTTGTCTATAATTTTGCATTGTTGCATATCTCTTGAGTTTCATTTTTACTTTGGCCATCAGAAGATGGTGATCTGATGCCACATCTGCTCCTCTATATACCTTTACATCCTGCAATGATGATCTAAACTTCTTGTTTATGCATATATGATCAATCTGATTTTCTGTTCTATGGTCTGGTGATATCCATGTTGCCTTGTGTATTCTCTTATGTGGAAACATGCTTCCTCCTATAGCCAGTTGATTTGAAGCACAGAAGTTTGCGAATAGTTCTCCATTTTCATTCATTACTCCTAGCCCATGTTTTCCCATGACTTCTTCAAATCCGGTGTTGACTGTACCTATCTTTGCATTCATGTCACCCATCAAAATTGTGATGTCTCTTCTTTTTACTTTATCCATAATTTCCTGTAGTTTAGTATTAAATGCTTCTTTCACAGACTCTTCTTTGTCATTAGTTGGTGCATAACATTGGATGACATTTACATGAATTTTCTTTTTAGCTGTTTTGAAAGTAGCTGTTATTATTCTGGGTCCAACAGCTTCCCATTCAATGAGTGCTTTCTGTGCTTCTTTAGATAACATAAGAGCTACCCCTTCACTGTGGTGTGAACTTTCGTCTTCATGTCCTGAGGACAGCACCAATTCACCTGTGATGAGTTTCTTCCTGTCTACCCCCTTCCACTTTGTTTCACACATTCCCAGAACCTCGATTTTGTATTCCCTCATTTCTGCTGCTACTTGCGCCACTTTCCCTTGTTCGTTTAATGTCCGAACATTCCAGGTGCCAAATCTGGAAGTTCTCCTAGAAGAAAGAAGGTTAGTCAGCAACACAGACTCCTTTCGGCTTTCTCTGTGTTGCATCATACGCCTCCCCACGAGAGGACCTTCCCCTGTCTTGGATGGCTGTGTTTTATTTTCTTTATTTGACTTGTCCATATTTGTTGAAGTTTTTTGTGGTTTTAATTTTTTACAGGATGGGGTAACCGGCCCCATGCCCAACCCTCCTTAGTCGCTTTCTACGACATGCTTAGCAGGGGACAGTGTTACTATTCGTTGCTCCCCTTTCGGGCCCCGGTAACATACGGGTGGCCTTCCTATACTCCTATACTAACCAGTCGTATTTGAATTACTCTAATGCCTCTTTTTTTAACTTGCGTCCCCAAATAATGTTATAAATAGAATGAGCAAAACAACAGTCTTACCGTTTGTAGATATATAGTATTATTTCAATATCTTGGGTAATAATTGGACTACTATGTATTTTAAAACATATTATTGCTCAGGAGACTCTAAACTATCCTTATATATGATTTTTATGGCCATATTCATTGTCGTTTAGATTTTCATATTTGTCACTGTTAGTCGTCAATTATATACTTTTACACAAGTCGGCCATCTTCCCCCCTCCCCCCTAGCATTTTTATTCAAAATAAAACAACTTGTTTGGGTTACGTCAGAAATACACTACTAGGCAGGAAATGAGAGCTGACCTGTGTGAGTGTATATACATTTCAACAGCGATAATATAGTACGATGCATGCATGGCTTTGCGTCTTGTTTTTCAAATCTGCTAAAGGCAATACTGTCGCGCGCTCGTTACAACTTGGCGTTTCAAAACCCAAAACGCGTGACAATGGTAGTATTTCTTCTGTCGCGCCTTCATCCACCTTCCTTCTTCTCTCTCTCGGTCTTGAAACAAAATACTCCTTGATCCTGCAAAACTGTTATTTTAATCTTCAAGGACGAACTAGGAAAGCGTATAAGATTTGACGGCGAGATCATTTTCTAAGCATTTCCACTGCACAAAATTCAGCGCCCTACTGGCGTAGAGGACGACTATAGGCAGACACATACGGGCGGGTTTATTTACTATCATAGGAGTAAAATCTAACTGAATTTAGCGATTATTTCACAGATTTCGCTACAAGATCTATGAAACAAAGATGGATCTCACTCTTATACTCAAGGCCCTTATCCCTCAGCTGAGTGTGAAGATTAGGTATTGAGTACTTCGGTTTGCTCGGAATCCGCACTGGACCTCATCCAACTGTGGCTCAGCTAGGCGTCGGAGTCTCTGCTCTAGGATTCTTGAGTAGATTTTACCAGGGACACTGAGAAGTGATATGCCTCTATGGTTTCCACATTGTCGAGTGTCACCCTTTTTGAAAATTGGTGTTATGGTGGCAATCTCCCATTCCTTTAGTATGGTCTTGTTGCACCACGCTGCCTGTAGGATCCTTAAGAGTAATAGGTCACCTGATGCTCGCCTGTACTTAACCATTTCTGTTGTTATACCATCATGCCCTGCTGCTTTGCCCATCTTGATTTTATCAAGTGCTGCCTTCAGTTCTTCCATCTTTATGTCATCTTCATCACCATTGGTTTCTTCTTCTGTGCTAGTGGTTATCATTTCTGATGCGTGACCTTGCTCACCATCAAGGAGTTCTGAGAAATATTCTTTCCATCTTCCCATTACTTCCTTCGGGGCAGTAAGCAATTTGCCTTGCTTATCCTTTATAAATTTGAGAGGGCATTGTTTTTCCTTCCTCATGTTCTTTAGGGTCTTATAGAACAGTTTCTGGTTTTCTTGCGCATCTTTTTCTAGCTTTTCTCCAAATTCTTCCCAGGACTTCTATTTTTCTGCTAGCACCTTGTTCTTTGCTTCTGTTCTGAGTATCATATATTCTCTATATTACTCCGTTTGTCCTGCTGTATTTTTAGCTCCTAAGTATTGTTTCTATGACATTTTGTTCTCTTATTTTCTCTTTGACTTCCTCTGTCCACCTAGGTGTCCTCTTTCTTTTGTTCCTAAGTCGGGCTTCACCACATGCTTCTGCAGCAGCTGTCTTTATGATGTCCTTGAATTTAAGCCACAGGGTTTCCAAGTCGTCAGGTTGTTCTTCTGTGTTTCTTACCGCTGTAGCAATAAGCCTGTGATATCTGGTCTTAATTTCTGGCTCTTTCAGCATTTCTCCCGTTTGTTTACTTGGTTTCTTGCGTGATGTTGGGCAGTTCCTAGGCTGAGCAACTCTTTCAGTTGTTCTTGTGATTGTAAGCAGGTAGTGATCACTTCCAATCTCTGGCCCCCTCCAGACTCTAGCATCCCGGACATATTTGAATGAGCTCCTCCTAACAATGGCATAGTCGATTACTGACTTCTCATTCTTTGTTGGTTCATATCTAGTATATGCATGTATGCGCTTATGGAGGAACTTTGTGTTTGTAATGATCAGATTCTGCTCTTTGCAGAATCTAAGGAGTCGTTTTCCATTATCATTGAGAGTATCTTCTCCATATCGTCCGATAACTCCACCCCATCTAGCATGGTCATTTCAACTCTGGCATTGAAATCTCCGAGCATGATAATTTCATTTAGGCAGTCATCCACTTTCCTTTGAAGCAGCTCGAAGAATTCCTCCTTGACCTCTGCTCTCTCATCCTCATCTGAATCATACACTATGACCAGGTTGACTATGATTTCTCCTTCTTTTAGTTTTACAACCATAATGCGCTCCGAGACAAAGTTCCATCCCTTGATACTATCTTTTGGGTTTTTGGCCACAATGCAACTTACGCCCTCTTTAGCTTTTTCAGATATGGGTACACCACTGTAGAGCAGCGTGTTGCCATCGAGATCCACGACTCCTTGTCCCTTTTTCTTTGTTTCCGTTATAGCCAGGATTTCTTATTTTGCTTTCCTCATCTCTTCCACCAGCTCCTCTTCTTTCCCATTTATACTTCTTTTGTTCCAAGTTCCATAAGTCGTAGTCCGTTCCAGTTCGTCGCCTTTAGAATCAGTTCGGTTTTCTCTCTTGTAGTTCGCGTAATCAGGGTTTAAAGCAAATAGGTGATTGGCATGTTGTGCCTTTGCATGGTGGAGGGGCTGCATCCTTACGGCCCTCCTCCTTTTTCAGCCGGGCTTGGGACCGGATTAGGCGGATTATATATACATATATATATATATATATATATATATATATATATATATATATATATATATATATATATATATATCATAAGGGACATACCTACACGCACTAGAAGAACTGCAAGTCGTCAATCCTCTCCCTAAATCAAGAGAATGCATTTGAGCGAATATAACACGCATACCGTCACAGAACATTACAACATTGTAACATAAGGGGGAACTTTAGGAAATGGGTTGAAATACTTTACACGAAGCCTGAGAGCAAGGTTTTAGTGAATTATACATTTACTAACACTTTCAGGCTAACACGATCTGTTAGGCAGGGGTGCCCTCTCTCCCCTTTACTCTATGTCCTAACACTAGAACCTTGCTAGATGAAATTAGAAACGACAGTTGTTGTTTTGAAAACTTGATGGGTGGAGAGCTGGGACTCAATAGCTGACCATTGTTGCCTCTTCTGGTTCCATCATGGTCTACCTTGCTGAACCTGGAAATTGGTTATAATTGGTGTCAGAGAGCAGTTTCATGTGTGGATGATGGAGTGAGTGGAAGTAAGGGTCACTGAGGTTGTCAATATTTATTAAGTTAGATTCAGGGATTGAGTTTGTGTCTGATTTCATGTCAGCATGTTGTGACTTGGGCGTGCGCATGGAGAAAGCATAGTACCCGAATGCGACTAGTAAGAGTCTGTGTTTGATAGCCGAGCTGTGCGCTCGAGGCTCTGATTTGTGGTGGAGCTGGGTGCTCGTATTATGGGACAGTTGGGATATTACATAGTGATTATAAATATAACGATTGTGTACTACCTAGTGAGGTAGAGGCGATGTCTTCCCGCCTAGCAGTGTTCTGGAGGAATTTTGGGTAATGTTCGTGGAGAACATATTAAGGCGATGAGTGGTCCGCCTTTGGAGCTACGGTGGAGTAAGGCGTTGAGTACTGCCCGCCTTGTAGCTATATTGGAGTAGAATTTATTTGGCGATGTTGCATGCCGCCAATCACTTGGGATAAGTGATTTGCACCTGGATGGTGAATGGATTCGTGCGAGGATTGAATGCCGCACATAGAAACGTGTTGTGTGTATTGTTAGTGTTTGGACGGTCAGCCAGTCCGTGGAAGTGTAGTTAAGAATTATTTCCTACAGGCAGTGTCAGCCTGAGTGGGATGTTATGCATGCGTGACGATATTACTGATGTTCAAGACTTATGTGAATGTTCTTTGAAATGTCATTGAGCTGTACAAGTGGCGTCGTAATTTCATACCCCTAGTGTTGTTTACCATCTACACATGACACACTCATAATACAGAGCTCGTGACGATGTGTACAAATATGTAAGCGTTGAGTATTATAAATGCCACCTTCTGCTGTTCAATAGCACTTAGATCTGACTCAGTGAGTTAAATTTAATGCTCAAGGAGGAGCAAAATTCTGAGGAAGATAAATGGGTGGATGGAAGCGGAAGTCACCTGATGTTCATATCAGAGGAGACCCGATACCTAAAAAAGAGGCATTTTTTCCTCTTAGTTTGTGGTACAGGTTGCCAAAAGTCGTCGCTAGACGCCTACATTAGACGGGTCTTGAAAAGTTGCCTGGACAATCTAAGTAGCCACCCCGACCTTGCTGCACGGATGTGCTGCTGCCAGTTTCTGACTCCTGAAAAGAAGAAATAGTCCAAAGCACCTCTCGAAACCAGCAGCGTTTGCTTTCAACGCTTCTTTTTATTATATTCTTCTTTAAGGTGTTATGTCTTTTTACATGGCCAAAATATTTCAGCTGCCTGATTTTGATCTCCTTCATTAATGTGCGGTAGTATGTTCTAACTGATGCACGTAATATTGTTCAATAGGTAAATAAATGTTTTTCGCAGCGAGTAGCAGTGCAACGTTTAAGGGTGAAAAAAGATAATGTTGGAGTCACCTAGAACACACACAAAAAACTTCATACTGAGCAGAATAATATCTGGTGTCAAAAGTTGTCATCCAGTCGGGTATGTATATCGGACCTATTTATCTTCGTCACGCACTGGGGCTGTGTGAGGCGAGGGCAATTATTGTGTCAACGCTCTCAGTCCATGCTTTCAAAAGCCCAAAATGGATGGCTACAGTATGCATGGAAACCATTCATAGAAGCCTCGAATCTTCGAGAACTGGTGTGGATCTAGTATCCTGGTCATGCAATGAAACGACAATGAAAGAGCTGACATACTAGTTTCAAAAGAACCCGTAGTAGGACATTGCAAGGGAGAGAAAATAAGGAGAATTAATGTTAGAGAATGAAACTACAGTCCATGAACCATCTAAATATAACACATTAGAAGATGAATCTGTTGTGTCTACATTAAGCGCGCGACAAGAACAATTAGTATTTATACCTTTACATGTTTGTTGAGGGAGACTGAGACTCAGGGCTGGATTAACCATTAAACAAAATAAGCATGTGCTTAGGGCACCAAGGGAAGGGGCACCACAATAGAGTTTTTCACATAGCTATTACTTCCTTAACTCTCAACTCTTTCACTGCCACACTTGACTTATGTCGATATTTTTTTTGTAATTGTCTTTATTGGCCGTGTTTCCCTAGTTATAAGTAAATAATTTGCTTATATTACTTACTGCTATTTAGTGTTAAATAACATTTTAAAAAACTATTCATTTAATATAGTTTGGCGGTCTGGCCTGGAAGAAAACTGAATTTTCATTATTTCACCATCATCACTTACGGAGTCTTAATGTCTCGCCAGTTAAGCACTGGAAGGGCTGGGGGTGGTACCATTGTTGGGCTGTGCTTAGGCATCAAATGGCCTTAATCCGGCCCTGCTGAACATCTATGGGTTTGTCTGTGTACAATGATGTTGAGTCTGATCAACAGTAACAACCAATCCGCGTCCCAATTTGACGTTCCTAAAGATCCTTGACCCTTCATATTATGAAAACTTTTCATACTTTCTGTCGGCCTATTTTTACAAAGTTTGGTTTGGTTTGGTTTTAAGGACTATCTTCATTGCATACGGACTACTCCATCAGTCTCGGATCTACTCATTTAGATCCCACAAGGAGGATCTCAGCACAGTGCATTATAATGGAAAGGTCAAGAAATAGAATGCGACCAGAAAGTTCTGAAACTTAGTTCGGTTTCGTTGCTGATAAAGGTACCAGAAATGCAATTTTCAGACTATCAATGCTCATGGAGAGATGTATTGAGGTACAAAGAGACCTCTATTTGTGCTTCATAGACTACCCAAAAGCTTTCGACAACGTGAGACACCAAGACCTTTTTGATATTTTGCATGAACTAAATATAGACGAGAAAGATCTTAGGATAATAAGGAACATATATTGGCAGGAATCTGCGATCACATTTGAAGGAGAACTAAGTGAATTCAAAGCAATTAAAAGAGAAGTTAGACAGGGATGGTTGATATCACCTGATATTTTTAACATATTCAGCGAGACAATACTTAGAAACATTGAACACCTCGCGGAAATTAAAGTCGGAGGACGAAACATCAACAATCTGAGATATGCAGATGACACATTTTTAATAGCAGAGTCAGAGGAAAATCTACAAATCATTCTAGACAAAATAGTGGAAGAGAGCGAGTTGGAAGGATTATCTTTGAATGTCAGCAAAACTGTATGCATGGTAGTTTCTAAGAAATACAAATACTAGTATGCTCTTTGAACAGCAAAAGAGAAAAATCAAACAAGTCAATCTTTTTAAGTATTTAGGCTACACATTGACATCAGATGGCAGATGTGATACAGAGATAAAGAAAAGGATCGCCACGTCCAAGGAAGCCTTTTCTAGGAAGAGCAGCGTAATGAAAAGCAGAAACATCATCATAAGGAACAAAAATTCGCTTACTAAGGAGCTACGTGTGGTCCGTTCTTTTATATGGATGCGAATTTTGGACAATGAGTAACCAAATGGTGAATAAACTGGATGCAGCGGAAATGTGGTTTCTGAGAAGGATGCTGAGAATATCGTGGACAGAGAAGAAAACAAATGCCGGGGTATTGACAGCTGCGTGTTTTAATAGATCGCTCATCAAAACAATCAGGAAAAGACAAATGAAATTTATGGGACATATTAGCAGAAGAGGAGGAGTGGAGGAATTAGTTTTATGTCGGAAAATACCAGGTAGGAGAGGAAGAGGAAGGCAGAAAAAGATGTATGGGGAAAGCTTAAACAACTGGGCAACAAACAACAGCATGGGCAACAACAACCTCATTAAACTATTAAAAGACAAAGAAGATTGGAATATTCATGATCGTCAATGTCTGTTCCAGACCAGGCACCTGAAGAAGAAGAATAGATATACATATTAGATCCGGGGAGCAGCAGTCTTTTGTGCACATAGCTGGAGCAGAGCCGGATCACAAAATGTTTTGACTGCTCGGCTGCTCCAGTTTCTTCTATTACGAGGGGCGTTCAGAAAGTAATGCACCACATCGTTTTTCTCAGGAGTTGTTTATTCAAAAATCATGACATTTATACACAATATAATGGATATGTCATGTAAACATCGGTGTTATTCAACATAGTCCCCATCAACATGTACGGCTTTATGCCAGCGCGAAAGAAGTGCATGTATTCCTAGCCCGTATCAGATTTTGTCTTGATCATGTAGCCATTTCTTCGCTGAATGAATCACTCCTTCATCATCTTCAAACCTTGTCCCACGGAGTGCATCTTTAAGTGGGCCACATAGATGAAAATCAGAGGGTGCCAAATCGGGACTATAGGATGGATGGGGTAGTACAGTCCAACCCAATTTGGTGATTGCTTCCCGTGTTGCCAGACTTGTGTGAGGTCGCGCATTGTCGTGAAGGAGAAGCAGGTCTGCTCGATTCTTGTGCGGCTAAATTCTGCGAAAACGTTGACTTTGAGTTTTTTCAATGTCGTAATGTAAGCTTGCGAATTGATTGTCTCTCCACTTGGCATAACGTCCACAAGAATCACACCTTCAATGTCCCAAAAGACAGTGATCATGACCTTTCCAGCTGAAGGAATTGTCTTGAATTTCTTTCTTCGTGGTGATTGCGGATGATACCACTCCATTGACTGTCTTTTTGTCTCAAGTTCAAAATGATGTGCCCAGGTTTCGCCACCTGTAACGATCTTAGCCAAAAAGTTCTCTCCGTCAGCATTGAAACGCTCCAACAATTCAGAAGAAATTGCTTTCCTTTGCAATCAGTGGTCATTTGTGAGACTTCGAGGAACCCATATTGCGCAAACCTTAGAAAATCCGAGAGCTTTTATAACTGCATTTGCACTACCAATGCTGACTGACAGCTGTAAGGCCAATTGTTGAGTAGTGATTCGCCTATCAGTAAGAATAATGCCCTCAGCGCATTTCAACATTTCTGCGTTGGTGGCTGTGGCAGGACGTCCACAGCGCGGCCGATCAAGCAGCTCCGTATCTCCACTTCCTGATTCTTTGATTCTCTGAACCCAGCGACTGACTGTACTCCTGTCAACTACAAAACTTCCATACACATCACATAGACGCTTTGTGAATGTTCACAACAGTTTCCTTCTCTGCAACGAGAAATTCTATCACAATTCGCTGCTTATAACGCAAGTTGCTAACACGCTCCATTTCAACGGTTTAGGGCAGCCGTATTATTTAGTCGGTTGCGGTGCAATTTGGTGCACACAATTTGCACATGCCGTATTTGAAGTGTGCAAAATTTTATGCTTCTATCTTCATTATTAGCTGAGAAAAACGATGTGGTGCATTACTTTCTGAACGCCCCTCGTACTTTCAAAGGAAAATTAGTAATGTTATACTAAGTGTATAGACATGAAATATTTAAGGTAAAAATAAAGGTAAAGAATCCCGTTACACGTTCATTGAGGCCTATTACAAATACGGTGTTATGCCCATATTTTCTTGACCATCGGCACACTAGTCGTAAGGTGGTCATCATCACGCCGGCCACCTTAACCTTCCCAGAGTAGCTCTAGTACCCAATTCATGAGGCTGGGTCAACCTTGGAGCCGTTTGCGGTCTAAAAAGACTCACCTTAACTGGGAATCGAAATATGAACCACTGAGCTTGGAAGCCAGTGTACTAACCATTGTGCTACCCCTGCTCGATACTAGAGTTAATTTTTAAATTTTATTCACACACTGTCAGGGCTAATTTAAGTCAGAAAAAATATATATATCACTTTGAAATAATAATAAACAAATTTTAAAAAAGACAACAAAATTGTACATCTGTATCACGACAGATCAGCTTGATCTTCAGTGAGTATAACATTTTTATATTTCTTAATATGTTGGCTGGGAGCCGCTCTGGTGTAATGGTTACCACATTGCGCTGGTGATCAGGTTTTCAAGGTTCAAAACCGAGCATGGCCATTTGAAGAAGTGTCATCGACCGGGATTTTGACTGAATAACCTGAACGGCTCCTGAGATAAGCCCTCTGTAGATGAGAAGGAGCGAAGCTCATAACCAGGTTGGAAGGAAAGTGCACAGGCTCCCCAGCCTCGCAATGACATGTCATTGGGCCGAACGGCTGACAGCCCAAGTGCCGCTGGTTAAGAAAAAAAAATAATAATAATTTGTTGGCAACACTGGAATTTTTAAAAGTATAACAATATCTTTGCACTTCTTTAAATGTTGGCAACACTGGAATTTTTTTTAAAGATGTCATTTTATTAAATAATGTCAAATTTATTTTAAAAAACTAAGTTCTTATTAATTGAGTTTCATCAAAATCATCATCATTATCGTCATCATTATCATCATCATCATCATCATACTTACTTATTTAGTCGTTACTTTTCTATCGTGAGGTGTAGTGGTTTCTAAGAGGGAGAGAGAGAGAGAGAGAGAGAGAGAGAGAGAGAGAGAGAGAGAGAGAGCCAGACTATCCCATCGGCTGTCTTTCTTCTGGCCTGGTTCCATTCTAGTCCTCGATCCTTTTTGTCTAATGTTGTCTTCGCAGTGGACTTTGGTTCGTCCTGGAGGTCTGTATCCGTGGCTCTTTGTTTCCCATGCTTGTCGTGGTAGCCGATCTTCTCCCAATCTGCAGACATGGCCAAACCATCTCAGTTGGGACTATTCTACTTGGGTCTGCAGGGGGTGGGATTTTAGGCCTTGACGTATCGTCTGGTTGTGGACCATGTCACTTCTTGTTACTTCAACCACCTTCCTCAGATACGTCATTTCTGAGGTTTGGATCTGGCTTGTGGGTTGTAGTCATTGCCCATGGATCGCATCCATATGTCAAGACTGGGTCATTTCAATTTAGTTTTGTTCTTGCTAAGCGTGGGGCCACCAGTGTTGTTGATACTCTTGCAGGAAGCTTGTACTAGGTAGTCACATGGTCTTGTAGTAGTGGTTTCTGTGGCACTATGTTGTCCATGATGAGGTAGCCGGTACCCCTGACGTACAGTTGCATATGTGGCTGTCAACCTCGTCGTATAACATAACTTGCCACATAAATCACCACTGCAAGAGCTGGTGACAAGGAACAATCAGAGGTAGCACCAGGCTCCATAGGCAGAAGAAAGTGGATGATGATGACTGTAACAAAACGGGCTAAAAACACTCTGAAAGTTGCACCATCAAGCTTTAAGTACTAGACCACGGGTCGGGAACCCGCGGATTGCGAGCTGCATGCGGCTCTGAGGGCCATCTCATGCGGCTATTAGCTCTTAGTGAATGAGGGATACCATATGATTTTTTTTCATGCGGCTCTTCAACTTGTTAAAATGGAGACACAATTAAATATTAGGCTCTTTGTTACGGAAAGGTTCCCGACCTCTGTACTAGATTACTGAGGCACTTCACTGGACAGCGAATAAACAAACATTAGTAATAAATACATATCTTCAGTTAGACCATATCTATAATGTCCGTTTTGAAAACTGAACCAGCGAACTGAGTTTTGTGCCTGAAGTAACATTGTCATTTCTCTTTCTTTGTTCTGTTGGTAGATGAGTCAAGAAGTCGGTGACAGATGGAATGATATAGACTTGGGGGGCGCAACCAATAGTCAAGAAGTCGGTGACAGATGGAATGATATAGACTTGGGGGGCGCAACCAACGACATCAATGTTAGGGCCTCCAGAGCGCAGAGGAATAGAATCCGTAAGTACCGTTCATGTTTGACTTACACATTACACTAAACTGCTTATTTGTAGTAGTAAGACCTTCAGCCATAACTGACTATGGACATGCGCCCTGAGGTGACATCCCTCAGCTGCCTTTTCTTCCCTGGTGTTCCTTTCGGGGTATTTTTTTTTTATTCTGCTTGGGGTCGGAGCTTCTTTCACCTAATCTGAGGTGGTGTCGTAGGAAGCATCGCCATTTGGTTCGATCGGCTGGTTCATCTTCCCAGGTTACTGGATTTATGTCCAGTGCCTTCATGTCTCTCGTGCACACATCTTTGAACCTCAGCTCCTTTCGCCTGAATATTCTTTTGCAATCTGTCATTTGTCCATTGAAGATATCTTTAGGTTTGCGACTATCTTCCATGCGGCGGACATGGCCAGGTCAGCGTAGTCTGCGCTGTCTAAGCAGTGTATACATACTTTGAAGGCTAGCACGCGACAACACCCCGTCATTTGTTACTTTTTCCTTCCACGAAATACTAAGGTAGTGGCGTAGACACCGCAGATGGAAAGTATTGAGCCTTCTTTCTAGCTTAGCATAGGTTGTCCATGTCTCGCTGCCATACAGAAGTGTGCTAATGACACAGGCATTATATACTGCAGCTTTGATCTTCATTGTGAGTTTGAAGTTTCCCCACACACTCGATGTGACGCGGGCAAAGGTAGCTGCAGCGTTGCAAATGCGGCTGTCAATTTCTGTGTCCAGAGAGAGTTTGTCATTGATGGTAGACACTAGTTATTTGAAGTGGTGCACCACTGCATATTCATAGTTGTCGATAGTGATAAATGGTGCAATATCCACATCCTGACCCAGAACATTTGTCTTCTTTAGACTTATTGTGAGGCCAAAGTCCTTGCATGCTAGAGTGAAGCGATTCATAAAGCTCTGAAGCTCCTGTTGGCTTTGAGTGACGACTGCAGCGTCATCAGCGAACAACATGTCTCTTTTGTTGACCCTTCTGATTTTTGTTTTTGCCTTCAGCCATGTGAGGTTAAACCGTCGACCATCTGATCTAGTGTGAAGCATATACTGACCAAGACCCTACTCCACCTCCAAGTGGTGGTCCTGGAAACAGGCTGCATCACTGCAGTCTTGCTGAGAGAGTAGGGATATTTTAATATTTTTTTCGAACCCCTTAGCGTGATAAAGGTAAAATGGATCAATTTACACGTCCATTGAGGCTTATTGGGAATCTGGTGTTAGGCCCATATTTTCTTGACCATCGGCACACTAGGGGTGATGTGGTCAGCATCACGCCGGCCACCTTAACCTTCCCAGAGTTGCTCTGGTACCCAACTCATGAGGCTGGGTCGACCTCAGAGCAGTTTGCGGTCTAAAAAATCCCACCTCAACTGGGGATCGAACCATGGGCTACCGAGCTTGGAAGCCAGTGCACTAACCACTGTGCCACCGCGGCTCTCAGCATGGTGAAGGTATTAAAAACAACTGGTAAAGGTAGTCTTATTGTTGGTACTGTTGTAGGGGAGTGGAGTGTTAGAGACTTCACTATACTAAGTCCAGCATCGACAGGTTCCCTTCTCGCTGCCCTATCCTTCCCTAACTTAAAGAGCAGTCACGTGATGGTATATACTAGTATTATTAATAGACTGGTATGTTAGTTTGTTACCATGGTGATGGTATATACTGGTATTATTAATAGACTGGTTTGTTAGTTTGTAGCATTCTTCTTCTTCTTCCTTCTTTGATCCTTAGCCGCCGACTGTCAAAGCAGTCAGTGGCCATTACGCCTGGTGACGTCTTGTAGGGCAACAACAAATTGATTCCACTTTACTCTGTCGGCGGCCATCCTTCGTACAGTGCCCCAACTCTGGTTCATTCTTTGCATCTCAGCCTCCACAGTCCTCCGCCAGGTTGTTTTTGGTCGGCCTCTCTTTCGTTTTCCTTCAGGGGTCTATAGCATAGCTGTTCTTGTGATGGCATCAGGGTCTTTTCTGAGGACGTGGCCAACCCAGCTCCAGCGTCTGCCAGCTATGATGGTGTGCATGTCCTCTTGCTTGCTCCGAGTAAGCAGATCTTGGTTGGTGATGGTATTCGGCCAAAAGATTGGGAGAATTTTTCTTATAAATGTTGTGTGAAAAGAGGACAATTTCGACATTTCCTTCTCTGTAACTCTCCAGCAATCCGCACCATAGAGAAGCACAGAAAGCACACAGCTCTGATACAATCCTAATTTTGTGCTTGTGCTGTACTGAGAGGACTTCCAGATGTTGTTTTGGCTAAAAAAAGGCTGTTCTTGCTTTGTTCATTCTGTTGTTGATGTCTTTGTTTGCTCCGCCGTCTGGTGTTACTATGCATCCTAGGTATGTAAAGGCATCTGTCTGTTCCAGTTGCTGATTCCTTACTGATATGGCCTCAGGGTTGCTCACATTGAGCGTCATGACCTCTGTCTTCTTTACGTTGATGTTCAAGCCCACCTGCTGGCTATACTTATTAAGTCTATCCGTTTTTTCCTGGATGTGTTGACGTGAATGTGCTAGCAGTGCAATGTCATCTGCATATTCCAGATCTTCCAATGTAGAAAATGTAGTCCATCTTTTATTAGTAATTATTTGTTATACATTTTTATTAGTATAGCAAATAGTTCATGCGCCGTTATGATTTTGCCGGGTGTATTATGTCTTTTCAGTCATTTTTGCTTGTACAGTGTACTGTCTTTTTAGAACGTTATGAATGTGATTGTAAAGTGCAAACATAATCATTGTGTACATAAATCTTTGCATCCATTTTTTTTTTTAACAAAGCACGGGACCTCAATAGGTCCGGGCCCTTACTCTTCAGCTCACTTTGCTTAAAGTATAATCTGACCTTGATCGTTGGTAGTCACTTGTTGTCATTATGTGTATTATTATTATTATTCCATTATGTTTTATTTCAGCTGTAGTTTCCACTTGGTAACCAGTAGGACGAATGTGTATGGCTTACAATATAATTATAAGAAATAAGCCATTTAATTGTCAACATTTTTTTTACTTCATTTCATAATTTATAGATTCAAAGGAAGATGTCCTTTGTTGTTGACAAAGTCTGTTCCAAGAGTCGTTTGTTTAATCGCCTTATTACGTGGTTATACTGTTTGTATTATGTGGTTATATTGTTTGTATTATATGGTTATATTGTTTGTATTGTGTGGTTATATTGTTTGTATTATGTGGTTATATTGTTTGTATTATGTGGTTATACTGTTTGTATTATGTGGTTATATTGTTTGTATTATGTGGTTATACTGTTTGTATTATGTGGTTATACTGTTTGTATTATGTGGTTATATTGTTTGTATTATGTGGTTATATTGTTTGTATTATGTGGTTATATTGTTTGTATTATGTGGTTATACTGTTTGTATTATGTGGTTATACTGTTTGTATTATGTGGTTATAATGTTTGAATTATGTATTTATATTGTTTGAATTATGTGGTTATATTGTTTGTATTATGTGGTTATACTCTTTGTATTAGGTGGTTATACTGTTTGTATTATGTGGTTATTTTGTTTGTATTATATGGTTATGCATTTTGTATTATGTGGTTATATTGTTTGTATTATGTGGTTATATCGTTTGTATTATGTGGTTATATTGTTTGTATTATGTGGTTATATTGTTTGTATTATGTGGTTATACTCTTTGTATTAGGTGGTTATACTGTTTGTATTATGTGGTTATTTTGTTTGTATTATATGGTTATGCATTTTGTATTATGTGGTTATATTGTTTGTATTATGTGGTTATACTGTTTGTATTATGTGGTTATATTGTTTGTATTATGTGGTTATACTGTTTGTATTATGTGGTTATATTGTTTGTATTATGTGGTTATACTGTTTGTATTATGTGGTTATGCATTTTGTATTATGTGGTTATATTGTTTGTATTATGTGGTTATATTGTTTGTATTATGTGGTTATACTGTTTGTATTATGTGGTTATTTTGTTTGTATTATGTGGTTATGCATTTTGTATTATGTGGTTATATTGTTTGTATTATGTGGTTATACTGTTTGTATTATGTGGTTATATTGTTTGTATTATGTGGTTATACTGTTTGTATTATGTGGTTATATTGTTTGTATTATGTGGTTATACTGTTCGTATTATGTGGTTATGCATTTTGTATTATGTGGTTATATTGTTTGTATTATGTGGTTATATCGTTTGTATTATGTGGTTATATTGTTTGTATTATGTGGTTATACTGTTTGTATTATGTGGTTATATTGTTTGTATTATGTGGTTATACTGTTCGTATTATGTGGTTATGCATTTTGTATTATGTGGTTATATTGTTTGTATTATGTGGTTATACTGTTTGTATTATGTGGTTATTTTGTTTGTATTATGTGGTTATGCATTTTGTATTATGTGGTTATATTGTTTGTATTATGTGGTTATACTGTTTGTATTATGTTGTTATATTGTTTGTATTATGTGGTTATACTGTTTGTATTATGTGGTTATATTGTTTGTATTATGTGGTTATATTGTTTGTATTATGTGTTTATATTGTTTGTATTATGTGGTTATATTGTTTGTATTATGTGGTTATTTTGTTTGTATTATGTGGTTACATTGTTTGTCCTCTGGTTGTTAATTCTTTTTTCTTTTCTTTGACCTCTCAGCTCCCCAAGAAGCACAGACCTTC
This sequence comes from Oreohelix idahoensis, assembly GCA_024509875.1. Classification (NCBI taxonomy): domain Eukaryota; kingdom Metazoa; phylum Mollusca; class Gastropoda; order Stylommatophora; family Oreohelicidae; genus Oreohelix; species Oreohelix idahoensis. Next base: position 14,029 of record JAMPIV010006227.1, on the reverse strand, counting down.
AACAAACGTACGTCAAGTCTTCCTGTCCTGTGTCAAGTCTTCCTGTCCTGTGTCAAGTCTTCCTGTCCTGTGCCATCAGCTCTCTCCGTGTGTTCTTGTATCCCCTGTCGTGCCTGTCACCAGTTCACTTCTCCATGTGTTCTTTGATGTTCCTCTACCTATCGGACCCTGGTGATTTCAAAACAAGATCTGCCTTGTAATGTTATCAGCAGGTGTTCTTAATGTGTGTCATATCCATCGCCTACTTCTTCTTCTTATCTCGTGGTTCCACTGGAACTTGTCTGGTTCTTGTCAGCAGTTCCACATTAGTGATCTTATCACACCAGTTCAATCATTCTGTAAACGTAAACATACATTTATGAATTACCTATATCTTTTTGGTTATTGTTTGTCTTCTTCTCCATGTTTCAGAACCATATAAAAAGATTATCTTGACATTTGAGTTGAAGATTATTATTTTTGTGTTCGACTTGATTTCTTTTGATCTCCATATGTTTCTCAATGCAATGAAAGCTTCTCTTGCTTTTAGTATTTTTATTTTGATTTCATTGTCTGTCCCTTCAACCTAGTCTATATTGCTGCCACAGTACATGTATGATTCTACATCTTCTAGTGGGTGTTTCTTCCAGTACAATCTTGTTACCATTTTCTGCATTTATTCTCATTATCTTTGTTTTCTCCTTGTATATTTTCACTGTTTGTATATTTTTATCACAGAGGTGCTATATTGTTTGTCCTGCAGATGTTCATTACAGACAAGACTACTTTTTATTTATTTATGTCTGTAGGATTCTGCGCCGCTTGTCAGCTAAGACTACGCAGTATGGTAAATTGGCCGTGTGGCCATTTCAGCCACTGTATCCTTTGTGCCACTTTCCTGCCAAACTGCTCCATGTGTCAGACACCAGTCGATGCAGTGACATTCGTGGTCGTCACCGGGCACAACTTCAGTCATCAGGTTCCATAGAACAATACTTCAGTCACCGGGATCAGCATAACAATACTTCAATCGCTGGGATCAGCATAACAATACTTCAATCGCTGGGATCAGTAGAACAATACTTCAATCGAAAAAAAGTGCGACCTTGATTTAGTTCATATTTTTGTTGAACCTTGCCTTAAAATTATTTGGGATTTTAAAAAATGTTGTAACTTTACTTCTAGCAACTCTTAAATTTGTTACATTTGCTCAATTCATGTGTACAGCATTCCTCAAACTCAAAGTGGAAATTATCTGGTGGGCACATTCCCCATTGTATCAGTTCCCTGTCCTGGACCTGATGCTTAACTGATTTGATGAAACCTTGTTACAGCCATCATTGTGTTTGTGCGAACCCCGGATTCTCTATCTCGCATTTGTTCGTTTATCTACTTATGAATAGTCTAGTGTCCTCTTCATAATTTATCTTGCATTGGTTTGAGGTTGTGTTCCACCATTCATTTCTGGTCTGTCAGAATCTAAGAAATCTTACAATGAGGCTGGACTCACGGAATCACAATTAGTGTATCTGATTTTTCCCGACTTTAAATTACCGGGAGTAGGGAAGACTTTTTGAATACTTCCCGGTAATTCTCGGGATCCATATGTATATATGGATACAAGTGTGTAATTTGTTAAGATCATTGTAAGGTTAAAGGTGAAGTAAATTAAACACGTTAGGATTGAAAAATAACATGATTTATTTGATCATTATGTTCTTTATTTGTGATACAATCACTTTGGAAGAAAACTAAGGAATCAATTGATTGAATGATTTGAAAGTATATTTCAAAATGTTTGAAACAAAATTATCAGTTCATTTTAGACAAAAATAACCGTTCTTTTTTATGGTTAATATTTCTTCAAAAAGGAGACCCATATTAAGTTTGTTTCCCGGTGTGTCTTAAAAATTTGAAATTCTTTTTTCATAGTCTTTCTGTAATTGACGTGTCCTGTCGTCTTTCAACTTTCAAATCCGAAAGGAGCATTGGCTTTCATCAAACGTATGTCGAGTATTGCTGCTGTTTGCTATTCTTCCTTTTCGTTCTTCATCCCATTTAAAATACTAGTTTTCTATGGTTCCATGTTAAATACTAGTTTTCTATGGTTCCATGTTAAATACTAGTTTTCTATGGTTCCATGTTAAATACTAGTTTTCTACGGTTGGTGAATTCTTTTACTAAAGTTTCTCACAAATAAATAGTTTTAAAATATTGCCAGTGTATTTCGACGAACTGCTGAATGTAACAAATCTGTATACTATAGAAATTGAATTAAAAATTTGTGTTGGGATGTTTCCTTCTGTGATGAAGTGATAAAATATTTTGTCACTGAGTGATATTATTATAAAGTTTGTATATTCAGCTATTTTTTAAAAATCAGTTTTTTGTTTTACAGCTTTTTTAACCTTTCATTTTATTTTTTAATCTTGGCTTTTTAAAAATGATTGTATTTATTGATGTAGATTAGAATTTGATGCCTGTGACAAAGATGGTAGGACATATCTATTTTGTATTTTATGCATTTGTGCATTACCAAATCTATGCACAAATATTTTTAAGCATGTTTGTGTAATTATAGCTAGTTATTGTTTCAAGCAGGCTTTTTTAGCTCTGTTTCATGTATGTTTTTTTTACAAAATTTGCTAAAATTTTGTTTTTGAATTTGGGAACAATGAATTTCAAAACCATTCACAAATTTATTTTGAATAACATACTGACATGTTTTTTATGTAATGACGTAAAATTGTAGATTTATTGTTGTAGAAATGTGAACATTACATACATATACTTTTAATTTGTGAAGTTCGTTAAACTCTATCAAAGTCCTAGAGTTTACTATCTTCCTCGTTCACCTTCGTTAGGCCACATATGTTTCCACTGATAAAGTTAGCGGTTGCCTTTATTTTTCTCTAGGAGCCAATTTCTCATAATGGTTTGGCGAAATCATTGTGTCAACTCGCTCGTGGAGCCACCGGACTAGGAGGGCGCGTTCCTTTTTTTTTATACTTTTTTTTTTCTTCCCCATGTTGGCACTTGTCTGTCTGCCTATTGCTCTTTGTCAGCCAATGGCAAGCTGAAGAATCCTTGGCATTATCTACACTGTAGATCTCGGATTTTCCGTCATTCCTAAACTTGTTAAGTTAGAGTTATGACCCCAGTTTCTTTCCCGATCATTCCGTTCTAGCTTTTCATGCATTTCAAGGATCTTCATATCTGATTTCAAGCTGCAAAGGGGAGAATGTGGCATGCTATGTTATCCCACCATTCAAGGGGAATACTGAAATGTGCAGAACTAGTACTGTGCCATGAATTTGTAAGTTTACTGTTTGGACTTTACTGTTTGTTTCGTGTTGTTGAATGTAACATAGAGGATGAAGCAGAGTTTTAAACAGGGGTACGGCAGACTGACAATGAACGGGGCCCTGGGCCAAAAAGGGTCATCGGTTCCTGATTTACGATAAGACAGCAGTGGTTCCCAACCTGTGGTCCGTGGACCACTTATGGTGGTCTTTATAGCATTGCCATATTACATATAAGCTGGTGCGGCTGACATGCCCAACACTCAGTCTGCCCCTGGTTTTAAAATGAATTCAGATGAATTAATGATATCTTTTTAGGATTAAGATTATCAGATTTCTTAGATATGAATAAACATTTATTTTACAAATACAGCATCTGTTTATTTTGTTTTATTTCTTTAAAATATGCTTTAGTAAACTTATATATGATTTCCGTGTTACAATATAACTCTTAGCCATGGAACAAAAAAGTATCAAGTGTTTTGCATAATGTGTATGCGTGTGTGTGTGTGTGAGTGCGTGTGTGAATGTGTGTGTGTGTGACTGTAGTTTTACATATTTGTATAAGCGTTTGAGTGGCAGTGTTTAGAGCACTTGTCTATCGCGGCAAAGTTATCACGTTTCAAGATCAAAATGGGTTTTTGAAATTTTGGCTATCGTCTTTTTGTCTAACACAGGTTCAAGGATGGTTATAATTTTGTCTTTGTGCCTTGATCTTGACAGCCTCACCAGCTACTTCCGTTAACTTTAAACGACATCTGTCTTCTACATGCTCATCTTTGTGTTTGGAAACTGCATGGGTTGCTTTATGTCTTGAGTTTTCTTTGGTACTTTCTGTGCTTTCATTGCTAGTTTTTTGGTTAGTATTTTCTTCTATGAGGTCCTGATTATTCTCTTCTATGTTATCGTGCCTGGTGTTCCTATCTTTGGTTTTAACTGCTTCTGCCCACGTTTTGCCTTAACCTGACTGTGCTCTAGTTATAGGTGGCATGTTTGGTTATGAGCTATGTCCTAATTTCCTTTTTTAATTTATTTATTTATTGTTCTTTCCAATTTCTTTTTTGTTCTTGTTTTGAAGAGAGGATGGGTGGAGAGCGGGCACTTAACAGCTGACCGTTATTGCCTCTTCTCGTTCCATCTTGGTCTACCCTGTTCAACCTGAAAATTGGTTATAATTGGGGTATTTAGTGTCATTTTATTTACTAATTTTGTATTCAATTTAAATAACTATTGTCTTTTGCAATTGCTGATTTAATTTATATTAGTATTTGTCCATTTTATTTTCTCTTTTGTATTATTTATAGATAACTATTGTACTTTACACTTGGTTTTAATTTGTATTAGTATTTGTTCTTTTTAAGTTGTTTTTTTTTATTATACCTCGTTGTCTTTCCTTGTCCTATGAGTAGTTAGTAATTTTTTTATTTTTTATTTGTTAGTTCTTGTTGCTTAATTTCTATTTGGTTGAATGTCTTTTCTGAAGTACTAACCTTATATGTTGTCCTTTGTTTTATGTATATATCTTTTAAGTATTGATTGGGCATCTCCTGGGGCATCTATACTTAAAACCTTATCACCTTATCAAGTCTATATTGTGATCCAAATTCTTTTTGCTCTCTTTCTTTTATTTTGTTATTATTATTTTACTTATTTGATTGAGCTATCTTGTTCTTAGTTTTTATTCTGAGAAGTTTTGTATATTTTGGTTCAGTCTTTTTGAACCTACTATATCAGGATGTACCTATCCTATGAATTGTATTACTTTCCACTCTTCTTCTTCTTTGATCCATAACCACCAACCGTCAAAGCAGTCAGCGGCCATCACGCCTGGTGGCGTCTTGTAGGGCAGCAATAATTTGATTCCACTTTGCTCGGTCGGCGGCCATCTTTCGTACAGTGCCCCAACTCTGGTTCATTCTTTGTATCTCACAATAGTATTGTGAACTTTTCAGGGTACCTTTCCGCTACCACCCTTTTTATCTCATTCAAAATGTATTTATATTAGTATATTAAATGACTTCGTGTTGTGTCTAGGGTTATGAATGTAGAGTGTGATGCACAATAACTAACAAACATACAAATAAATAGTTTATTATTCACAACAGCACACAGTACTACCACAATAACATACAAACGACACTCTAAAAGGCTATCTTATTTAAGACTGTGGTTGAATTTTGTGTAAATAAGATTTTTACAGTTTTATTATCCTGATTCAATTTTATTTGTAATCAGGACTGACAATTTAAAAGTGAAATCATAATAATCAATTACAACAGTCAAATAGCACAATAGATCCTTTGTCCATATATATAATATTTTTCTAACATAAGTCTTTAGTGTTCTCCTACTTTAAGGTAATACTGGTGGTACTACCAGGGTGTTGTTTTAAATCATGTCCTTTTGGAAATGTTTGTTTCTATTTTGTCACTTGTGGAACTATTAAATATTTGTCCTAGTTTTATTCACTGTCATTAGATCGTTCTTTTAAAGTTCTGTAGTTGAGCTTTCAGGTGCCGAACGAGAACTTATCTTGGCAGTAGAATATATGTTGAACCTTTCCTCTGCTCGCTTGACAATCTGTTCCCTGTTTGATAGGCAATGGCCACTAGCATGGGCTCTCAGTAAACAGGCAGAGTCCTGAATCAATCAGTTTTCAAGCGTTTGGTACCACATTAACGTCAGTACCCAGGACCTCTGAAATGTGAAGGTATGCATCCTTCGTAATATCTAGCATACACTAATAGTCCACAGTTAAGGACATGAACATTACAAACAAACAAAAGGATCATATCCCTATACAAACCCCATGCCACCATTTTCTTTTGATGTGACAATGTACACCAGTATTCCTCTCCCCTAATAGTTACAACGCCACTGCAATTCCAGCTGTAATATCTTCCATGGAATAGGATAGGTGTTATGCTCCTTTATGACAATCATACCTATTCTTGTAGTTTTACACCTCTGTGACAGTCTATCACATGGTGGATCAATCTTTAGGCTTTGCCTCATGTTCGCTATAGACCCACTCATGTCCAGACGTATTTTATTATTTCACATTCAATTTTTATATAAAATACAGGTTAATAAATGTCAAGCTTACCACAATTTTCAATGAAATATACACAGAGACGATGACTGACACAGTTTCGATCTGTTTTATTGCCCAGGCTGCTTATAACTTGTAGTTTAAAGCACAGCCTGTTCTCATCTATCACTGTTGAAAATTTTCTTAGAAATGGCCTCCTCCCCAACGCTTATTCTGACAATATCGATTCAGTTAGCCAATCTCTATTAATTTTACAATGTAAACAGTTATTTCAAAATGATCATTCAAACTTTTCCTGCGTTACTTAGGCTATTTATGTTTATTCAAAGATCAGATATATAATATTTCGTCTCGCTTCAAATGCCACCCAATCGGATTCGCTGTACTATGTTAGCCTATCTGTCACCTACTTTTTTCCCAAAAAATATGCGATCCAATCTAAGCAGATATGACTTGACCTGACAGTATCTCTGATCTCTATGTATTGTTTTATCAATATTTAATTAGTTAAGGGACTATTTATATAACTAATAACATATTCTTGGTCAGCAAGTCTTCAGGTACACGAATATACAATTTTTAAGGGGCTATGTGGCTTAGTTCAAAATTCTATAATTTTTTCCATGTTAGTTGTTGATTTTACTACCTCCTGTTCAATTCTTTTCGCATGTACTTTCAAGCTAAATACGAGAGCTTAGGTCATTCATAATAAGAGCTTAACATGTTTACATGACGTAGTGTCCACAATTCTAACTTTTTTCATTGTATTTGGGGAAACCCCTAAGGCAAGGCTTGCCCCTGTGCTAGTGTTGGCTTTTAGTTTAAAATCAATGCGAAACGAATTAGCATTTCATCTATCCTTGCCCCCTCTTCGTTCCACACTGCATTTTTAAGCAAATGTTTCTTAGAACTAGGAAAAGTGGTGTCAAGGACGAATTTGAAAATTTGAGTACCGTTTTGTTCGGCTTATGCGTTAGCAAATAATAAGCTGAAGGCTTATGCGACACCAACCGTTCTAGCAGAAAATTCTTTTGTACTTTCTTATCTTTGCCTTTATGCCCTATATTGTTATATACTAATTTAGCTATTGTATTTAGAAATTCACTACAGGAAGGAGGACAGTTTCGACATTTCCTTCTCTGTTACTCTCTAACATTCCGCACTATAGAGAAGCACAGAAAGTACACAGCTCTCATACAGTCTTAATTTGGTGTTTGTGCTGTACTGGGAAGACTTCCAAATGTTGTTGAGAACAGCAAGGGCTGTTCTCGCTTTATTCATTCTGTTGTTAATGTCCTTGCTTGTACCGCCGTCAGGTGTTCCTATGCATCCTAGGTAAGTAAATGTGTCTGTCTGTTCTAACTTCTGGTTCCTTACTGTTATTGGTTCAGGATTACCCACATTTAGTGTCATGACCTCTGTCTTCTTCAAATTGACGTTCAAGCCAACCTGCTAGCCATACTTATTCAGTCTATTGGTTTTGTCTTGAATGTTTTGATGTGAATGCGCGAGTAGTGCAATGTGATCTGCATATTCTAAATCTTCCAGTGTAGAAAACGTTGTCCATCTAATTACTCTTGGACTGCCCTCTGTTGTCTGGCGCATCACCCAATCTATGACTGTCAAAAATAATGTTGTTGATAAGGGGCATCCCTGTCGTACTCCTGTTTTCACTTCGAAAGTTACATTACTCGATCCAACACTGCACGTAAAGTTAGAACAGAGGCTTTTTATAATGGAAATAATGCGGCTGGGAATTCCATAAGCCCTCAGAATTTTCCATAGGCTGTTCCTGTGTATGCTGTCGAAAGCCTTTTCAAAATCAACAAAGTTAATGTACAGCTGTCTCTGCCATTCTGAGCACTGTTCTATAATGTTCCTGAGGGCAAATATATGATCTGCACATCTTCTGTTCCTTCTGAAGCCCGCTTGATCTTTCCTCAGTTTATGGTCAACTGCTTTTGAAATTCTCTGGATGATTATCCTGCCTAGTATTTTGCTGATAACTGAGAGGAGTTTAATTCCTCTCCAGTTGTGCAGTCAGCAAGGTCGCCCTTCTTGGGCAATTTGACAATTATTCCTTTACTCCACTCTGTTGGTGTCGTCTCAGTTTCCCAGACTTGTGCAAATAGTGGTTCTAATAGTTCTGCTGCTAGTTCAGGGTCTGTCTTGAATAGCTCAGCATTTAGATTGTCGTGACCAAGCGCTTTTCCATTTTTTAGCCCTTTGATAGCTGTGATGATTTATTCTTTACGTGTGTTACGGTCTCCCGCTGTATCTTTTCTTGCTAGATGTTATTAAAAGATTCAGCACCGTTGGACGTGAGTTTATTGGGTTGCTTGTCAATATTTCAGATATTATAATTCATCTATTCTAATTCCAGTTTTCTAGTTCGAGTGCAGTTTTAAGCCATTGTGGTGTGATTAAATTATTATTATATTCAGTGTCGTTATCGTATATTAATTCTTCCACAGTGTTGGTTAGCTTATAGTTAGTCTTAGAAAATACCTGTGATAATCTGGACTGACCTTGCAAGGATTAATGACAGTCACAGCACAGAGTGAGAACTTGTATAATTCAGGCAACCAACAAGTTCCATGGACGACTGAACAATTTAATATATCCTTTTACACAATGGTGCAACAACAATTCACACATTTAAATTGGCTTCATCATAGTTCTGAGCTCTACACAATTGTTCCTCTCACAGACTTAGCTCGTCTGGGTTAACCGTTAAGTTTATAGCGTAATAGAGTGTGCAACCAACTCTTAACGAATCCGATCCTTAGAATTATTATTCCTTCACAATACTAGTGAGTACATTATCTGTAAATCTATAGATCCTGTCTATGTATCATTAATCAACATCTTTGGCTTGCATCGCCAGGCTTTAACTGCCATATATATAAGTTCAAGGTGAACGTAATCTGCTTGGTTCGCGATTCTAATACGGACTCTACCTGGTCCTATAATCAACTTTGATACGGATCATTACGCTATCTTACACTTTCCAGTGGATCTACCGTTCCACATATATATATAATCAGTGGCTGTGCCACATATTCAAACACGATCCTTAAGTGGGTTTACCACACATTCCAACACTGCCGTTAGGCTCAATGGCCACACATAGACTAGAATGTAACTAGGCTAGACGCGTCATACATCGATCTGCGCGATTTCTGGTCTTATTCAATTGAGGAGTTCCGTGGTGCAGGCATGCCAATGTTTGCAACCATTCACATGTCTGCAAGCCGCGAAACAGTCCTCAACAACGTGGAATGTCTGTATTTACGTCTAAGTCACTTTCAGCCTCAGGAACATTTAGCTGAGTCTCTGGTGGTTCCTTATTGAGTGTTTCTCTGAAGTGCTCTGCCCATCTTGTTTCCTGCCCCTGTGCTGTGGTGATGAGATTTCCTTGCTTGTCTCTTACTAACGTTATGTTGTTTGCACCTCGTTTTCCACGGATAGCTTTAGTTATTTTATAAACTGTGCTTTGTTCATTTCTCAGTGCTGCCTGTTTTGCAAGGTCATCCAGAAATGTCCTTAAATTAGCACGGGTTTGACATTTTACTTCCTTGTCCAGCTGACTGTACACGGCTGTTTGCCAGCGATCTTTTAGTTATTTCCCCTTTTTCCCCGACCGCGCTATTTATAGCCCACTTGACAGAGGTCACGTGGTCAACTTCCTTATGGGAAAAACATGTGGCGATGTTTACTTTTGATATGGCTTAATTAATGCTTTTAGGCTACTTTATTATTATAAATACCGGCTTTAATTTTGCGTAACGCTAGACTAGAAATGTTAGAGTAAATTTTAGAACAAGAACAAACATTTTATCACAATTAGAACAGAAGATATAATAGTCTGAAATAGTGTAAAATTTACGTTTTTTTATATTTTGTTATGGTTTGTTTATAATGCAATTTTCACTAAATCGGTCACAATCAACATGCATAACCAATTACAGAAATCAAAAGTAGAAAACCGGCAGAAAATTAATATCAAAGTTTTGTTTTGGTTTCATGCGTCAAAAATTAATTATTGAAACATTAAATTGCAAGTCCACATTTATTACCTTAAAATAACACACCCATCATCCATCATCTCAACCCATAACCCGTCATGGGTCGTAGGGGTGCCATGGTGGAAGCATCAGCAGACAGGGTCCTCCACTGCTCTCTATTCTCAGCAATGCGTACTAGTGTGGAGAAACCGTGTCCTGCCCATTCTTTGATGTTATCAGCCCAGGATTTTCTTTGCCTTCCTCTTCTCCGTTTACCTTCGACTGTTCCCTGGAGGATCGTTTTCGAAAGGGAGTCATGACGAGTTACATGCCCAAACCAGGCAAGCTTTCGACGTTTCACTATTGACAAAAGTGGTTCTTGATGGCCTGCATAGGTGTTTAGCTTCTCTCTAACATAGACATTTGTTTTGTGCTCTTTATAGCAAACGCGCAAAATTCTTCTATAACATTTATGCTCGAAAGCCTGAATCCTTCGCTCCGTATCTGCAGTGAGTGTCCAGCCCTCACACCCATACAAGAGAATAGATAATACAAGTGATTTGTATAATTTGATCTTCACAGGAAAACTGATGTTACTTTTCCAGATCACATTCAACCTTGTCATGGCAGCTGAGGCCATCTCAAGTCTTGTCTTGATTTCTTTAATTGATCTTCCATCACTACATATAGTGGACCCGAGATATTTAAAGGTGTTAACTTCTTCTAACGTTTGCCCATTTAACGTAATGTTGGTCGGAACATGTTTCTTATGGCTATTCACCAATATCTTGCTTTTTTCTATATTAATTTCCATCCCATATGTTCTTGTTACTTTCTCCAGTCTAGAGGTAAGGTCTTGAAGTTCTGATTCTGTTCCAGCTATCAGATCAATATCATCAGCAAAACGTAGATTACACAGAGGTCGGCCTCCAATCGATATGGTTGATTTATAATCGTAGAGAGCCTCCTGCATAATATGTTCTAGATAAATGTTAAAGAGCACTGGTGACAGGATACATCCCTGGCGAACTCCTACAGTTGTTTTGAAAAATTCTCCAATGTCATTGCTTGCAAAAACAGCACTGCTTGCGTCCTTGTATAGTGCTTCAATGATATCTATGATGTTGGTATCAAAATTGAATTTTCTCATTATTTGCCATAAACCTTCATGCCAGACTCGATCGAAGGCTTTAGTGAAATCGATGAAGTTATGGTATAAATCATGTTGATGCTGGAGATGTTTTTCGATCAGTAATCTAATATTGAAGATTTGTTCTGAGGTACTTCTTTTTGGTCTAAAGCCAGCCTGTTCCTCTGACAAGATTTCTTCTGATTTCTGTTTTATTCTGTTCAAAAGTATCCTTAACATCACCTTACTTGGATGACTAATAAGGCTAATGGTTCTGTAGTTCTTGCACATTTTTAGATTTCCTTTCTTTGGAAGCGGTATTACTAATGACTGCGTCCATTCTTTTGGCCATTTTTTTGTACTCCATATCTTCTGGCAAATTGTTGTCATGATTTTTACTATATCTGGTCCTCCATATTTCAAGAGCTCTGCTGGTATATTATCCACACCCGGTGACTTCCCTCCTTTCATCGAACATATAGCCTCTTCCACTTCTTCCCGTAGTATTGCTGCATTTCCGAGTTCTCTGTTTTCGCACTTAATGTTGTTTAATATGCCTAAGTCAGTGTCAAGTTTACAGTTATATAATTCTTTACAATATTCTGTCCACCTTCTCATTACAGCTGTTTTTTTCATTGAGCAGAGCCCCATTGCTATCTTCTATGACAGTTACCCTGGGCTGTTGGGGTTTTGATAGTCTTCTTAATGTGTCAAAAACTGCCTTGCTGTTACCTTTTATTAGCCCCGTATTAATGGACTCACATTGATCAGCTACCCATTTTTCTTTGGCCTGTTTCATTTTCTTTCTAATATTTTTATTCACCATACTGTATTGCCATGCTGCTCCAGGAACCTCTTTCTTAACCTTTTTCATTTCTCGCCGTGTATCACATAACTTCAGAATTTCATCTGTAACCCATGGTTTGTTTATTTTCTTTCTTTTACCAAGTATTTCTGTTGCTGATTCAATGAGCACGTCTTTCATGTTCTCTGTGATTGAGTTGATATCATCCTCCAAAAAGTTGAGAGCTGCGAATTTTCCTCCAACAGTTGCCTCAAAGATTCCCGCGATTTCTGGATCTTTCAATTTGTCTAAATTGAATCTTAACTGAGAACATCTGTTTTGATTATAGTTCTTTTTGAGTTTAAGCTTGAGCGTCATCAATACCATGTCGTGATCACTACCAATGTCGGCGCCAGGAAAAGTCCTAGTCTTGGCTTTATTAATGCTGGACTTGAATCTTTTGGATACAAGAATAAAATCAATTTGGTTATGTATCTCAGTTTTTGGGGCATGCCACGTTGTTCTTCTTGATAACTTATGAGGAAATAGTGTATTTGCAAGGGTTAGTTTATAGTTGCTGGCAAATTCTAGTAGCCTTAGTCCTCGATCGTTGGTTTCTCCAGTCCCAAATTTCCCCACTGTGCCAGCCCAGTGACCGTATGCATCTGGCCCTATTTTAGCATTCCAATCACCTAGAACGATGAGAAGATCTTTCTTTGGAATTTTCTTAATTGCTTCATCCAGATTGTCATAAAATGTATCAATTGCCTCATCCTCATAGTCAGTAGTGGGGGCATATACCTGTATGATGGAGATGTTCTTTGGATGTGCTGCAATACGAATGGTGATAAGCCTGCTATTTATTGGGGTGCAGCTGATGACAGAGTTCAATCTATCTTTATGTACGATAAAACCTACTCCATGCTGATGTTTAGACTCATCTCCACTAAACCAAATTTTGTGACCATCATCCGTTATTGATTCACCTAATCCTGTCCATCTGACTTCTGCTAGGCCCAGGATGTCCCACGAGTATCTAACAAGTTCATGTGTTAGTTCTTTGACTTTTCCACACGCATATAGCGTGCGTACATTCCAAGTTCCAACAACAAAATTTTCTCTTGGAAGTTTCACACAGGTGTTTGTACCCCATTCGTTGACTTATCACTCTCAAGGGGCAATGAGAGCGCGGTCGTTGTTAATCCGGGCATCGGCCGATCCGGCAAATTATTACTGAGTTGACTTTCCATCATAACATTTCAGTGGGCAAGAGGTTTGCTTGGCGGTGCCCATCTCCTCTCCAAGTATCCTTGCAGGTACATACAAAAATGTACCTGGAGCAGTAACAATAGCCCTCAATAAATCTGTAATGTTTTGAAACACTGTCCGGTTGACACATCACAAAAACCGCCATCTTGTTCACTCGGTACCAACACAAACAGTGAACTCACATGACAGGCAAACTTGATGTTTTCATCTTTAAAATACTTATCAACACAATCCAGAAAATGAGCCAAACACACTACAAACTCATACAGCATTAATGAGGACTGCTACCACAGATGCAGACTCCAAAACGACGACATGAAATGCACAACACAAAAAGTGCGGCCTACCACGCCGCCATCTTGTATGAGAGCTAACAATTATCTCAATCATACATCACGATGGTCATGTAAAAATGAGTATGGTCATGATTAAAACGAAATGTTCAATTTAATAGATAAATAGGTGTATTTAATAAATACATCTATTAAATGATTTCCACACTCTATT